>JBBPBO010000003.1:52561285-53022498 GCA_037974295.1 Cicer cuneatum
ACCTTGGTTACCTACATTTCGAAGCAAATATTTGAAGTACATCTCACAATACTCTAATATAAGAGTATAAGAAAATAGAAAAGAATCAAAGACAAAGTTAAAGTTTTTTTTTTTTTTTTCTGACTAATGATCCTTTAAAGAAGAACTAGAGTCCATATATATAGCTTTGATTTCATCTTCCTTTTATGATACTTCCTCCGTCTCACAATATGGGTCGTTTAAGGTTTTTCCACATATATTAAGAAATGCAATAATCAGAAGAAAGAGATAAGTTATTTTTATCAAACTATCCATCTTAATTATTGGTGGATTTTTCACTATTATAATGCAAAATATAATAATGTCTTAGAAGTTGTGTATATAATAATCATTGAAGGGTATTATTGGAAATAATAGTTAGTTGCATTGAAAATTGGAATGACATTCATTTTGAGAAAATTTTGTTGTTAAAGTAACACTCATTGTGAGAAGGAGAGAGTACTAAGCAATGTGGTGATGGAACCAAGTTGGTTTCATACTTAGAGTTTTGATGATGATAAAAGTATTTTAGAGAACAATATATTTGACTTCAAAGAGTATGAAAGAATATTCATGTTTTTGAAGAAAATCTAAAATAAGTTTTGATTCAGATTTATCAATTGATGAAAATCTAAAATAAGGTTTGATTCAAATTTATAATTGAAGAAAATCTAAAATATGATTTGATTCAAATTTATAATTGAAGAAAATCTAAAATATGATTTGATTCAGATTTATAATTGAAGAAAAACTAAAATAAGATTTGATTCAGATTTATAATTGAAGAAAATCTAAAATAAGTTTTGATTCAAATTTATAATTGAAGAAAATCTAAAATAAGGTTTGATTCAAATTTATAATTGAAGAAAATCTTTGACCAAGTTGAAAGAAGATATGGTCAAGATGTGAAGAAGATTTGATAAAGATTTATCTACAACAAAATATGAACATAATCAATCTGATGAATTTACAAACTCAATATGAACCAAATACAAACATAATCAATTTCATGAATTAACAAACTCAATCTGAAGAAGATACAATTCCGAATTAAACAATGACTAAATTGAAGCCCAAATTTTAACTATAAATAGATACTCAATGCTAAAGAAGAAGAGAATCGAAAATCAGAAGAGAGTAGAAAGCTCAAGTACAAATTCCAAATTCATCTTATAGTTCAAAGAGAGAAACACTTGTTCGAATGATAAATATTTTTTTAGTGTTCTTTTCTTAGAGTGTAAGAGTTATTACTATTATTAGCTTTGTTATAAGCAAACGCTTAAAGTTCCAATCTTTTGTATCCAACCCGATAGTAGTTTAGTTCCTTCTTCAATCTGAGGTTGTCAGGTTGTTAGGAAAAGACTTGACTTCTAGTGTTAAGGTGATTAGTTCCTTCTTCCATCTGAGGTTGTCAAGTTATTAGGAGAAGACTTAGATTGTAGAGTCAAGGTGGTTAGTTCCTCAAAAGTCTGGGGTTGTTAGGCTGTTTGGGAAGACTGGCTTGGAGGGTCAAGTGCTTTGTAATTCAAGGTTTTTGAATTAGTGGATTGAAGCCTTCTGTATGAGGGGACTGGATGTAGTCAAGGTAGTGGTGAACCAAGATAAATCTATGTGTCCAATTATTTATCCCTTCATTGTTTGCTGTTTCTAAACACGATTGCTTCTTATCTAAGTAATTCATAAAAACCAACCAATCTTCATCAAATTAGCAAAAAGTCATCAACTTTGGCAAACACAATTCAGTCCCCTTCTCGAGTTTGCACCTTCAATTGACATTAGAGTTCAGTCTCAAGGCTAAGCACTTTATAGTGTTTGAGGAAAGATCCAAGAGTTCAACATGTTTGGATTCAGTGAATTAGCAGATGAAGAAATTGAGATATTTTCTGAATTAACTCGACCTGATTTAATTACTGTTATAAATGATTTTTTAAATAAGAATCACAAATTGTCTTTAAAAATGAAAACACTTAAGAAAGAAAATAAAAATCTAACTAAAAAAGTTATTGTTTAAAAGAATCAGAGTATTGAATTTAAAACAGAAAATGCAACTCTGAAAACTGATATTACTGAACTTAAAACAGAAAATGCAATTTTGAATATTGATATTACTGAACTTAAGACACATAATACAACTCTGAAAATTGATATTACTGAACTTATAACAGATAATGCAAATTTGAAAATTGATATTGTTGAACTTAAGGCTTAAAGTCTAACTCTGAAAAGTAATTATAGTTCAACATCAATTGAAAATACTACATGTAACTCTAATAAGCATGAAGAAGTATTTCAAGATTTTCTTGATAATGGTATGGAAAGAAGCAAGTATGCATCTATGATTTATGGTGTTAGTAGGAATGGTAAAAGAGGAATAGGATTTCTAGAAAAAGTGATTGAACCTAAGTTTGTTCCCTATGATGATTTATGTACTATTTTCTATAAGAAAGGTCACACTAAAATATCTTGTCCTATGTTAACCATATGGAAAGATAAGAAACCTTTAAAAACTAACAAACTAGGACCCAACTAGATTTGGGTAGCAAAGGATAAAACTGTTTATGTTGCAGATGTTCTAAGCAATCAAATTGAAACACCAATCATGGTGCCTGGTCAATGGATGCTTGCAATATATGAAGGGAAAAAGGTATATGTTCCAAGACCCACCAAACAGAAGCCAACTAACTCTGGTGGAATAAGGACTAGTCAATACAGTACCTATCATAACAAGAACCATAGGATGAATCAGAAATATCAGAAAAATTTAGAGTATCAATATAATCAAAACTAGCAGAGAAATCACACATATCAACAAAACTGGAACTACCAGAAGAATCAGAATTACTATCAGTTCCAAAATTACCAAAGGAACCTGGTACATCAGCAGAAACAAAAGTGTCAGATTAACAATCAAAATCAGGAGACTTCTTTGAACACAACAAAATCAAATTGATCAAGACTACAAACTTGGATGGGAATTCAAATCCCTTCATCCAGACCCTCTAATAAAAAAAATGCAAATTTAGAATATGAAAACCAGAAAAGAAGAAACAAGAGGGTTTTCAGAGTGACTTTGAAAATATTGACATATAGGTTATATCTTTCTTTAAATTTAATTATTGTCTGATATTATGTTTACTGTGATAACAAGAAGTTTGATCTTAAAAATCAAATCTAGATAAGTAATTTGCGGGTTCTGAAAAATTTAGAGGAAATAGGAGATCCATAGAATCTGAACACTTCATCAGAAGTATCATACAAGTTTGGTTTTCAGAAACAAGCAGAAACCACTAGAAACAAAACTGATGTTTTGGTTGTATTGATTGCATTCTTCAATTATCTAATTTATATTATGTTATATGAAAAATAACTTGACCTTAAAAAGTCAAAGCAAGTTCAGGATATCGCATGTTTACCGAAACCAGAGGAAGCAAATGTAGACAAACTAGAAGAACCTAAAAAATTAAAGGATATAAGAAAATTAGAAGAATATAACAAATCTTGTGTAACACCCTGATTTTTAAACAGCGCGAGTGCATTTTTTTAAAACCACTTAATAAAATAATACGTCATAACACAAAACGACAAGAGTAATAAATAATTACATCATATATACAAACAAGCTAAAATAGTTTTTGGGACAATAATCCAAACCTTCGTGTGTCAGTGATAGTCTAAGGTGTTGAGAAAAAATATCTTTTAATTATAACAAAATTATCTTAAGATTATGATTACACTAATGCGTGCATTTAAGTGTTGTACAAAGAAAGGAACAGGATCCAAAGATCGCAACCTCCTGTCCAGAAGAATGAATGCATGCAGGAAACAAAGCCGTTAATTCTTGAAGCAGAAAATCTGAAGTTAAAACACCAAAAGCAGAACATATGGGAAACAGAAGATCTGGAACAAAAAACCAGAAGCAGAACATCTGGAAAACAGAAGCAAAACATCTGGTACAGAAAACCAGAAGCAGAACATCTAGAAAACAGAAGAAAAACATCTGGAACAGAAAACCAGAAGCAGAACATCTGGAACAGAAAACCAGAAGCAGAACATCTGGAACAGAAAACCAGAAGCAGATAACCTGAAAGTTGAAGACACCAGATAATGCATCCAGAAGGTACCAGAGGATGCATCCTGAAATCTCTAGAGGATATCTTTGTTGGCCCATATCAGAAGGAAGCAAAGTTAGAAGGAGACATGGACGTGGCAGTGAAATGATAAACAACCCATACTTGATCCAAACTTAATCAAAGGATAAGTTAATGGGTGCAGAACAAAAGAATCAATCCAGAATTGACCCAAACCAGAAGATAGCAGGGTTCAGGGTTTGAAACTAAGTCCATACAAGAAGAAATGATGTCCAGATATGATCCAGACCTGATCCAAATCAGAAGGTAAAATGTCCAAATTGAAATATCTTTTGTCCAGATTTAATTTTAGTTCAATCCAGACCCAGTTCAGAATTGGTCTAGATCAGAGGGAAAAGGTTCAGATAAATGGTCCAGATTTAAGAATATGGCCCAATGTTGGCCAAGATCAGAAGATCAGACCATGGCCTAGTGTTGGCCGAAATCAGAAGGTCAGAATGTATGGTCCAACATTGGCTGAAATCAGAGGATCACAGCAGACCAGTTTGCTAGTCCAGGTTGGCCGACATCAGAAGATATACATCAGAAGATGAACTTCAGAAGATATACATCAGAAGATATAAATAAGAAGATATACATCAGAAGATATATATCAGAAGACAAACAACAAAGGATAAGAAATGAACATCAGAAGATGAGCACCAGAAGGTAAACATCAGAAGATGAACACCAGAAGGTAAACATCAGAGGATGAACACCAGAATGTAAACATCTGAAGATGAAACACCAGAAGGTAAATATCAGAAGATGAATACCATAAAAAGATCACCAGAGGATGAACTCTAGCTACTTCTTCATCCTCCTACAAAACAACTAACAGTTCCAAAGTATCAAAAGCTGCATCATTCGCGAACAGAGAAGGGTCATGTCTTGGAACTAGAAAAATGCACTGCCCAGTTGTTAAAAACGTATGGAATGATCCAACCTCCTTGAAAGCTAAGTAAAGAAGTAACCTCCGAAGTGTCAGGCTGTAAAAGGACAAAATGGAAAGGCTGTAAATTCAAAACAAAACTGGGGACAATTAGAACTTGGGAAAACGGTCAGAAAGGAAAATTTTCTTGAAGAGAAAGTTTCCTTCTCTCTATAAAAGGAAGGTTGCTCTTCTTCAGCAACACGCACAACTACACGAGCAAAAAAGAAAATATCAAGAGGCTATCAAGAGCATTATCAATCTCCTTTCAAGCTTTCTATAATCTTACACTAGATCTTTGTTTCATCTTTGTAGAAAGTAATTGCTATCAAAGTACTTCATATCATCTTTAGAACTTCAAATGAGTAACACTTGAGAGAAATCAGAAGGAAAGAATTGTAAGCTTGGTGAAGCTATAAAATACACGATCTGTAATCAACCTCAGTGAGAGGCTGATAGCTTTTGATACTTAGTAAAAACTCACAAGTGTGTGAGGACTGGACGTAGCCTTCATTGGGTGAACCAATATAAAAATTCGTGTGTCATTATTCTCTCTCTATTTTTTAACATCTGATAATCATCCTCTGAAAGAGGACAATGGTTTAAAACTAAAACAAAATTTTTAAAACCTCGAATATCTCTATTCAACCCCCTTTCTAGTGATATTCTAGCCACTTCAATTGGCATCAGAGCAAGGTTCTCTAAAAAACTACACCTAACAGTGTAAGAGAAAAAGATCCAAAAAGAAAAAATGTCAAAAGCTAAGTATATCCTAGAAGGAGGATCATCCAGTAGACCTCCATACTTCGATGGAATTAACTACTACCACTGGAAAGGCAAGATGAGATTGTTTCTCATATCTCAAGATAACAACATGTGGCCAACGGTAGAAAAAGGAAATCATGTCATTAGAATCACAGTGTCGATCCAACCTCTGACGAAAAACCTCAAACACAATGGACAGCTGAAGAAAATGCCAAGGTACTTCTAAATTCTAAAGCTCATTTATTTCTAACGTGTGCTTTGAGCAGGGAAGAGTATGATAGAGTTGAAGAATGCCAAAGTGCTAAGGAACTATGGGACACCTTGAAGATCCATCATGAAGGTTCAAGTCACGTTAAAGAAGCCAGAATTGACATGGGAGTAAGAGAGTTCGAGTTGTTTGAAATGAAGGAAGAAGAAACAATTGATGAAATGTTCTCAAGACTGACAATCATCCTGAACAACTTAAGGTCTTTGGGAAAAGAATACTCCGTCCAAGAGAGAATAAGGAAGTTATTAAGAAGTTTACCAAAGGAATGGAAACCCATGGTGACTGCCATCACAGAAGCAAGAAATTTAGCCACCATGAGGTTAGAAGATCTGGTTGGAACTCTTAGAGCTCATGAACCTCTATTGCTTGCTGATAAACCAAGCAAAAAGGGAAAAATGATTGCATTGAAATCCAGTCAAACTGAAAGTCCATCCTCCAAAAATTCTAAAAATATCACAAAAAAGGATAACTCAGAATATCCTCTTTCCAAAGAATAATCAATAGAAGAGGGCAAGACAAAAGATCCTCTCAGAAAGAAAAGATTGACAAAAGCCAGATAACTTGTTATGGATGCAATCAAATGGGACACTACAAAACTGAGTGTCCTCTAAACAAAAGGAACTAAAGAAAATTTCACAACAAGAATAAATATATATGGCAACTTGGGATGACAGTGATGAATCATCCTCCGAGCAAGAAAAGGAAGAAGAAGGCAACCTTTGTCTCATGGCAAACTTAGAAACATATGAGGTAAGCATCACTCATTTATGTCCTTCTTGTGAAAAGTTAGAAATAGAATTTGACAATCTTTTGAATGACTCAAACACTTTATCTCAAAAATGTGGTTTTCTTAAAAACCAAAATTATGAAATAAAGAAACTGAATAAGGAACTTGAAGCTAAGAATGAAGAATTTCAAAAAAATCATTTTAGACTTGCAGCAATCAAATAAAAAATTATCTGAGCAACAAAACACTTTACACAAAGAGAATGTCAAAATCGATCCTCCTGAAGAGGACACAGAAAAGAAGGACTTGAAAATCAAAGTTGAATAACTAAAAAATAACATTACCAACTTTTTCAAATCCACAGAAACATTGAAAAAAATTATGGGATCTCAATCTGGTATATTTGACAAAGCTGGTATTGGTTTTAAAAGTTCTCAAAAACAAAAATTATATGAAAATTTTTTTCTACCAAAGAACCTAGAGGATAGATCTAAGTGCACTTTTTGCAAAAAGCATGGACATACTATCGAAGTATGTCTTGCTAAGAAAAAAGCTGAAAGTAACAAAAGGAAATGTTCATTTTGTAATAAGAATGGTCATCATGATTCCATTTGCTATCACAAAAAGAAAATCCTTACAAAAGGACGGACTAACCACCAAGGACCCAATTCTATATGGGTACCTAAGTCTTTTCTAAATTCTAACACAGGTACATCCTCTGATCAACAAAAGAAAGCCCTGGTTCTTGGACAGTGGCTGCTCAAGACATATGACAGGAGATAAGCATTGCTTTATCTCTTTGGAATCAAAAGATGGAGGATCAGTTACATTTGGCAACAATGATAAAGCTCAAATCAAAGGAACATGTGTTATTGGTAAAAACAATTCTGCAAAAATCGAAAATGTTCAGTATGTTGATGGTTTAAAACATAACTTGCTAAGCATTAGCCAACTTTGTGATAGTGGATTTGAAGTAATTTTTAAACCCACTCTATGCGAGGTCAAGCATTCATCCTCGGGTAGAGTTTTATTCTCAGGTATAAGGAAAAAGAACTTATATGTCTTATATTTAGATGATTTACCTACTAAATCTTGTTTTATGGCTATTGAAAAGGATAAATGGATTTGGCACAAACGGGCTGGTCATACTAGCCTGAATACTATGTCTAAATTATCAAAATTAGAATTAGTTAAAGGTCTTCCAAAAATAAATTTTGAAAAAGACAAAGTATGTGAGGCTTGTTCCGAAGGAAAACAAGTTAAAAGTAGCTTTCACTCCAAAAATATTGTTTCAACAAATCAACCTCTTGAACTCCTTCATATTGACCTCTTTGGTCCTATCAAAACTCCAAGTCTTAGTGGAAAAAGATATGGATTTGTTATTGTTGATGACTTTTCACGATTTACTTGGGTGTTGTTTTTAAAACACAAAAATGAAGCCTTTGAGGCTTTTCAATATTTCTGTAAGAAGATACAAAATGAAAATGATCAAAGATTATCTCATTTAGAAGTGATCACGGGGGAGAATTTGAAAATGAGTCTTTCGAAACTTTTTTTGATGAAAATGGTATTTCTCATAATTTTTTTTGTCCAAGAACTCCTCAACAAAATGGAGTTATTGAAAGGAAATATAGAACTTTACAAGAAATGGCTAGAACTATTCTAAGTGAAGCCAACATTGAAAAATATTTTTGGGCTGAAGCTATCAACACAGCTTGCTATGTTTCAAACCGAGTTTCAATTAGAAAATTTTAAATAAAACTCCATACGAACTTTGGAAAGGTAGAAAACCAAATATTTCTTATTTTCATATATTTGGATGTTACTGCTACATCCTAAATAATAAAGAAAATTTGGGAAAGTTTGATCCAAAATCTGATAAAGGTATATTTTTGGGATACTCCACATCTTCAAAAGGTTATAGAATCTATAATCTTAGAACTCAAATTGTGGAGGAATCCATGCATGTTATTTTTGATGAATTTGATGACTTGTGTTTAGAAAACTCGGATAAAATTGAAGAAGATGAAAATTCATCCTCTAAAGTTCACAACCCAAATAAGGAGGACATTTCTGATCCATTCTTTCAGCAGCCTCCAAGAGGATGGAAGACTATAACGTATCATCCTCCAGATCTGATCATAGGTGATACTGCTGATGGAGTTAGGACAAGGCAATCATTGAGAGGAGATTCAATCAACATGGCCATGATATCTCAAGTTGAACCAAAGAACATTGATCAAGCCATAAGTGATCAATCATGGATGAATGCCATGATGGAGGAATTGTCTCAGTTTGAAAGAAATAAAGTGTGGAATCTTGTGCCCCATCCTCTGGAAAAATCCATCATTGGAACCAAATGGATCTTCAGAAACAAACTAAATGAGGATGGAGAGGTCATACGAAATAAAGCAAGATTAGTGGCACAAGGTTACAACCAACAAGAAGGAATTGATTATGATGAAACATTTGTACCAGTTGCAAGACTCGAAGCAATCAGAATCCTCTTAGCTTATGCCACACATAAAGGAATAAAACTATATCAAATGGATGTCAAAAGTGCCTTCTTGAATGGATTCTTAAATGAAGAAGTGTATGTTCACCAACCTCCTAGATTCAAGGATAAAAAGAAACCAGATCATGTGTACAAGCTCTCAAAAGCTCTTTATGGATTAAAGGAAGCTCCTAGAGCTTGGTATGAAAGGTTGAGTTGCTTTCTAAAAGAAAATGGCTTCTCAAGAGGTGAGATTGATACAACTTTGTTTAAAAAGATTCATAATGAGGATATGTTGATTGTTCAATTTTATGTGGATGACATAATCTTTGGATCCACAAATGAGAAAATGTGCAAAGAATTCTCCAACCTCATGCAAAACGAGTTTGAAATGAGCATGATGGGAGAATTAAAATTCTTTCTTGGATTACAAATAAAACAATTAGAATCAGGAATCTTCATTTCTCAAGAAAAATATACCAAGAATCTCTTGAAAAAATATAACATGAATCTTGCAAAATCAATGAGCACTCCTATGCATCCATCCTCCTCACTACATCAAGATGATGAAGGAACCTGTATTTCTGAAAAGGAATACAGAGGAATGATTGGATCCTTGCTGTACTTAACAGCCATCAGACCTGACATTGTGTTTTCAGTAGGTATGTGTGCAAGGTTTCAATCATCCCCTAAAGAATCACACCTCACTGCAGTAAAAAGGATATTCAGATATCTAGTTGGAACCACAAATATGGGAATTTGGTACAAAAAGGATTCAAATCTTGATCTTCTGGCATATTGTGATGCTGATTATACTGGTGACAAAATTGAGAGGAAAAGCACAAGTGGAGCATGTCAATTTCTGGGCTCATCTCTCATTAGTTGGTCATCTAAAAAACAAAACACCATAGCTCTTTCCACTACAGAAGCTGAATATGTTTCTGCTGCTCAATGTTGCTCTCAAATTCTCTGGGTAAAAAATCAAATGGAAGACTACTCTTTAAGGTACACAAAAATTCTCATCCTTTGTGACAACACAAGTGCTATTAATCTTTCCAAAAACCCTATTCACTCTAGATCTAAACATATTGAGATTAAACATCATTTCTTAAGAGATCATGTTCAAAAAGGAGATGTTGAATTAATTTTCATTGAAACTAAAAATCAGCTTGCTGACATTTTCACCAAACCTCTCCAGGAGGATTGTTTCAAAAAAAATTTAGAAAAACTTTCCATTATAAATCTTTCAAAAATTGTATAAAAAGAAGATTTACAAAACTTTAAATCATAATGTTATTTATATTGTTTTATTACTCTAAAGAAAAATAAATCTGAGGATGGACAACTCATAAAATTCTCTATCCTCCTCCAAAATTTGAAATTTGCAAAAGTCATAGGGAGGCAAGTCAAATCACTACTGATTACACTTTGTTGGAACCAAGTTGGTTCTAAGTACTTAGGATTTTGATGCTTACAAATGTACTCTATGTAAACTTATTTTTTACTTTGAATTATTAAGTTAAATGCCCCAGAAACTGAAGGAATCAGAAGCAGTAATCAAAGGATTCCAGAAAAATGAATTCTGGAATGACCAGAAGATACTCTACGAATGTCAAAACATGACCAGAAGATATCTTTGATGACCCAGATCAGAAGGAATAAAAATCAGAATGAAACATGGATCATACCATTGGAAAGCCTGCCAGAAGGAGAGTTGTTCCAGACAAACAGGAATCAAATATAAATTTTATTCCAGAAGTTATTCTGACCAGAAGATGACCTGGCAGTGAAAAATTACACAGTCCAGACTTGTTCCAGACTTGACTAGAAGGTATGTTTATGAGTCCAGAACAAGAGGATCAATCCAGATTTGGCCCAGACCATAAGATAGCATTTTCAGGGCATGGAACTAAGTCCAGACCAGAAGAAATGAATTCCAGAATCAATCCAGACCTGGTCCAAAATCAAATGTAAAATGTCCAGACTGAAATATTTTATGTTCAAGTTAATTTCAGTTTGTTCCAGACCAAATTCCAGAATCTATCCAGATCAGAGTAAAGACTTCCAGATCAATGGTTCGGAAATAATTATTTGGTCCAGTGATGGTCCAGATCAGAAAATCAGACCATGGCCCAGTGTTGGCCAAAATCAGAGGAATAGGATGTGCAAGTCCAGAAATGGCCGAGTTCAGAAGATTTTAGCATATCAGGCGTGCATCCAGGCTGGCCGAAATCAGAAGATCAGAGGGTTAGGAAGTGTGGTCCAGGAATGGTCGAAATCAGAGGATCACAGAATACCAAACAGGCTGGTCTAGATGTGGACTATCGCATGAAGATCCAATGGTGCAGATTTGATCGTGGGAATTAATGGTGAAGATCTCATGATATTTTTATCAAAGTATTATAAAAGATTTGTTATAAATTAAATTGGAGTAGCATGGAAGTCAGAAGCTGTGGCGGGAAGCAATGCACATATTTGATTGGCTAGTAAGTTTTTGAAAGAAATCTAAGGATGAAAAAAAGATATGTTTTGCAATTAATTGAAGCCCGATTGGTCAAGATATTTTTGCCAGAAAATCTAGCAAGATCCAGCTCGAATTTAAGCATTGGAAGAGCCCCAAATCTGCATCTATAAAAGGAGGCTCAAGGCAGAATACTCAAGAATCGAAAATCACAAAAGAGTCATACACTTCCAAAAGAAAACACCCAAATTTTCAAGAAGTCAATTGTGAGTTTCAGCTTTCAAGAAGCAAGTACTCTTATTATTTTCATTCCACTGTGTCAAATCTAAGTTGTTGAAGTAGAGTCTACAAGCTGAGGGAGTCAGTAGGGGTAGCAGGTTACTTGGCAATTAGATTCATAGTGTTGTGTGTTAAATCTAAGTTGTTGAAGTAGAGTCTACAATCTGAGGGAGTCAGAAGGGGTAGCAGGTTACTTGGCAATTAGATTTATAGTGTTGTGATTTCTTCTACAATCTGGGATTGTCAGATTGGCTGAAGACAGGAGCTGCATTCCTCAAAGAAGTCTAGGATTGTTAGACTGTTTGAGAAGACTGACTTGGAGGGTCAGTAGCAAGGTTGTAATTCAAGGTTTGAATTAGTGAAATCCTTCAAGGTGAAGGGACTGGACGTAGCCTCGTTAACGGTGAACCAGTATAAAAAACTGTGAGTTTTATTTTTACTTTTTATCCGCTGCTAACTCTGTTTTTAATTATACATCAAGTTTTGTTTTAAAAGTATAAAAACAGGAAAAGTATTCAAGTTAAGTCAAACACAATTCAACCCCCCCTTCTTGTGTTTGCACCTTCACACTCCTCTCTGCAAAAAGGTTCCTCGATTTCCGTTACTTACTCACTGCCCAATCGATAAGTCACCCGTGCTCCTCCCTAGCCTGAAATGATTAAACCTATGCCTCCATACTTCTTCCTTTCAACGGTAACAATTAATTTCACTATAAATTAACTCATGTGTCTTCTTCCATTGACCCATTGTAAAAATTCAAAACCTCAAGTATCCAAAAATGGCTCGCACCAAATCTGCTGGAAAAAGAAAACTTTCCTCAAACTCATCTGAAAATCAATCTGAAAACTACTCAAGTGACTCATCTCAAAATGATCTAAACCCTACCATTTCCTCATACAAACCAATCAGCATGGTCCATCCTCCTATGTCCACTCAACCATTTTCAAAAACCAGAAAAACATTTTCTCAAAAAACCTTATCATCAACTCCTTCTAGACGATCATCACGAATCATATCTGGAAAAATATCATCAAAACAATTCATTCAAGACAAAACTGTTCATGTTATTGACTCAGATGATTCTGAGGCAACACACTCTGATTCTTCAAAAACTCCTTCATCCAAACCTACCAAAATAGCAACTTTTTACAACAATGGCCACCTTTCATCAAACTCTAGCGCAGTTTAGCACTCTTCTAGAATGGGTCACAGCACACCTGGTCAAGACTGTTGCTCTAGAAGCATAGCCTCCAGTACCCTCTGTTCATCCTCCTCCACCACTGCCTCGTCCCTCAACCTCCTCCTCGTCTGATGATTCCTCTCCTTCCAAGTAGACCACCATCCTTTGGGCCCCGCTGACTTTTTGCTGTTGACAAATTTGGGGGAGATAGATTAAAATTAGATTAAAATTAAAATTGTCAATGATTAGGAACTTAGAAAATAGGATGCTTTTTGAAATTATCGTAATTCAATTCTCTATGTTTTTTTTTCTTTGAACCACTCTTTTGTATGATCTTATAATCGATATAAAGTATTCGGATTGGTTCAAAAATCTTTAAATTCTTTTATGCACTTTCTAAGGGGGAGCCCCTATTCATTTCACCTCATACTGAGGGGGAGCTCCATACTCAAAAACAGCACCTTTACAATTTTATTTTAAATAATCTAAAGAAATTTTGTCATCATAAAAAAGAGGGAGATTGTTGAGAAAAAATCTCTTTTAATGATAACAAAATTATCTTAAGATTATGATTACACTAACACTACAAGAAATTTTCACATTTGCGACACTTGGATTGCGGCGGTTCTTAAAAAATGGCCCTAATCAAGAGATTGCGGCGGTTCTTGCGGCGGTTTTTGACAACCGCCGCAGCCCCAAAAGATAATTACCCCTGTTTTCCCTCCTCAATTTTGTTTTCAGTTTCGCGAGTAAACCTTCCCTCCTCCGTTTGTTTTTCCCCAAAGACGCGACACGACACTAAACCTTCTCCCCTCCATTTCGTTTTCCCGAAAGACGCGACAGTAACTCCGATCTCTGTTTGCTCCGATCTCTGTTTGCTCCGTCAATCCCTTCGTCTCTGTTTGCGGCCTCCCTTCATCTGTTATCTTGCTGTGCTATATAAGGTAAGTTCTTTGCGGCCTCCCTTAGTCTATTATATTGTTGTGCTTCCTTGAACTATTTGTCCCTTCAGTTGAGCTCGAACCCTAGCTCGAACCCTATTGCTTTGATTTCAAATGCATTGATTGTTGTGGTAGAGCATAGTTGCTGTTTGTTTGCTGTTATGAAAATGGACGTTGAGGGTACTGAGTTTGATTTGATTCCAAGATTGTTTGAAAGCGGTGCTATTTGTTTGGTTGATGAATTTTTTCTTGAGTGTCATTACAGTAGATGGTAGAGGTGTTGTCCTGGAGAAAGAAGTCCCAAGTATGAGAAAACATATGATCAATGTTTGCAGCTTTTCAATTCTCTTAGACAAAGTGGTGTTCTTGTTCATCAATGGTTTTAGTCATAGTCATAGATTTGTCTCATAGCTGAAATATTGAAATCATTTACATTTTATTTTAGCATTATTAATTTTTACATTTACAATCCAATATATCAATTGAAAATCATCCCTTTATATCTATTGTATTATTTGTGTAGATACTAGATATAGCAATGGATTCTTTAGCCATGTTTATATGTGTCTCTGAGAAGAATTGTGGTTTTGTTTTATCAGAGTGTTGTTGAATTGGTTAGGGGGCATGAATTACTGATAAAATCACTGGGATTCTTTAGTCAAATGGTTATAGGTTTGATAGTGTTTTCTTGGCTATAACTGGACACATGTGTTTTGAGATCTTGCATTTTGATTTTATGATTCTTGCATTTTGAGATCTCTGCAACTGTGTAGAGTTCACATGTGTTTTCTGTTAAACACATAGGTAATTTTATGCAATATCAAGTATCACAATGTAATTGTAACTATGATCCTTGGAGCCACATTTTAAAACTTGATATAGCTGCCAATGTGATTAACTTTTGTTGGTGGTTACGTAAAGGCAAAATGGTACATTGTTCTTTTCTTTACTTGAATTCCTATTCACTGTTGGTGAGCTATTTTATAACACTAGCTATGAAAATAGCTATTGATAATTTTCACACTTGAGTAGTCCTTATAATAATGCCTGTTTTTTATTAGCTCTAAATGCCTTTCATATCTTTTTTTAATTGATGTTGCAGTATGTCGACTTCAAATCAGATTGTGGTTGTAAACTTTTATATTCATATTAACTCATATCACAAAAGTTATTATTAATTTACAAGCAAATATGGAAAATACATATCATTTCAAACACTGCAACAATAAAACATACGTGCTTCTCTGTTACATTGCTACATGATTTTCTGCTGCAGGAACTGTTTGGAGGGGATTAAAGTCAACAAAGAATGTCCGAATCTCCATTGGAGCAAGTTCAACAACAAGCTTTGTAGGATCAACAGGTCCTCCTCTCACCACTTTTGATTATTCATTGAAGCCTCCTTCTACCTTCCAAACTAGTTAATGAAATCTGATTTCATAGTTAATGAAGCTGATATTTCGTGTGATGCATGCGGAACATGATAAACCATTCATTGCGAGACTATAAAATTTCTTTGCAAGGGTCATCTTAACTCTGTAGTTGCATGGACAAACTATTATTGATTTCTAGCAGTTACATCCATAAATAATCTGTATATTTCCATTACTAAGAAATACATTTATGCATGTATTTTTTATCAATTTTGCTATATATTAATATCATTTATCAATCAGCATACATTATTACATTTGAGGTCCTTTCCCTTATGGAAAAATCTAGTAATGCAGGCATATACAGTAGAGCTAGGAGCAGAGCTGAATCTGCTAAAAGAAGAGAACGACAAGCTAAAACAAATTCTGGTACACAATACTTTTAATATTCATATTTCAAAGAATTTCTGGTACACAAATTCTGGTACACAATAATTTATAAGACTTCAAGTGAAAAGTAATGAAATGAGCTGTGTTGCTGTGTTAATTCTTATGTTTTGTGAAAAGTAATGAAATGAGCTGTGTTGCTGTGTTGGTGTTGTTGTGTTAATTCTTATGTTTTGTGAATCTACTTTATTAATTAAGTAGAGGTTTATTTTCTTTATGTGTCAAAATAACATTATGTGTTTCTTGTTTGAAGTAATGGATAAGTCATGGATTATGAAGCCACACACATCAATTGAATATGATCAAGGGATAAAGGGATTTATTAATTTTGCCTTTCGAGATGAATTAGAAAATGGCGAAATAATATGCCCTTGTAAACGTCGTGGTTTCAAAAAACCGCAGAGTAGAAGTGTAATGTACGATCACTTAAAGTGCAAACCATTTCCAACGGGATATACAATTTGGGTACATCATGGGGAGTCGATAGGAGAAACTAGTTCTATCTCACCTAGTAGTGTTTCAAATATAGTTGAAGACACAGTTGTCGTTGATGATCATCTTCAAAACATGATCGACGATGCTTTTGGAGTTGAAAAGCATGCAAACGAAGTACCCATTGAATCAAATGTCGAGATTGATCGGAATGAAGATACGGTGCCAAATGCAAGTCAGCAAAGGTATGAAGAGGCGAAAGAGTATTATGAATTAAGTAGAGAAGGAGAACAACCTTTGTATGAAGGGTGTGTTAAATATTCAAGACTATCTTTTTTGGTAAAGTTGTATCACATCAAATGTTTATGTGGAATGATTGATAAAGCCATGACAATGGTTTTAGAGTTATTAAAAGATGCATTTGAATTTGCAAATATACCAAAATATTCTATGAAGCCAAGAAAACAATCGCAAAGGTTGGTTTAAATTATGAAAAGATCCCTGTTTGTCCGAATAATTGTATGCTTTATTGGGGTAATAAGGAAGATGAAGAGAGGGAGTCCTGCAAAATTTGTAACACTTCCAAGTGGAAATCAAAAGCAAAAGTTGGTGCAGTTTGGGTGTCTGGTGATGGCAATAAACGAAAGAAAGTTCCTGCAAAAGTGCTTCGTTATTTTCCATTAAAACCACGGTTACAAAGATTATTTTTGTCCTCGAAGACGGCCGAGGATATGAGATGGCATGTGATCGATGGTAAGAATGATGGAATGTTGAGGCATCCTAGAGATTCTGAAGCTTGGAAATATTTTGACTTGAAACACAGTTGGTTTGCATCAGACCCGCGAAATGTGCGTCTTGCATTGGCTAGTGATGGTTTTAATCCTTTTGGTATGATGAGTACAAATTATAGTATTTGGCCAGTTATTCTCATTCCATATAACACTCCTCCATGGGTGTGCAAGAAGCAAACCTCTTTTATAATGTCAATGATAATTCCTGGTAAAAAAATGCCAGGAAATGATATTGATGTCTACTTACAACCTCTAGTCAAAGAATTAAAGGAATTGTGGGCAACAAGTGTTGAAACATACGATTCTTTTAAAAAAGAGATGTTTACATTGCATGCAATGTTGATGTGGACAATTAGCGATTTTCCGGGGTTGGATACACTTTTTGGGTGGAACACTTACACCGGACTTGCTTGTCCATCGTGTAACATTGACTCTACTCCTTGTCGTCTCCCTCATAGCAAAAAATGGTGTTTTATGGGTCATCGTTGTTTTCTTGATCAGAGACATAGATTTAGATTGAACAAGGTCCGCTTTAATGGTCAACAAGATATGCGTGGTCCACTTAAAATGTTATCTGGGCTTCAAATTCTTGAACAGGTTCAAAACATTGATGTCACATTTGGTAGAAAGCCAGAGAAAGAACGGTCGGGAAAAAGAACACGTGGTGGACGACCTACACAAGGTACCAATCAACAATGCAAAAAGAAAAGCATATTCTTTGAACTTCCATATTGGAAGGATAATCTTCTGCGCCATAATCTTGACATGATGCATATTGAGAAAAATGTGTGCGATAATATCATATTTACTTTGCTAAATGATAGCGCAAAAAGTAAAGATCATATTAATGCACGAAAAGACCGTAAAGCTATGGGCATAAGACCTGATGTTTGGCCCAATGAAAATGGAAGAATTTCTCCAGCCGTCTTTACTCTGACTACTAAAGGAAAGAAGGGATTTTTAACAACTTTAAAGAATATCACTGTTCCTGATGGTTATTCGAGCAACATTTCTAGATGCATTGACATGGAAAACCTTAAGTTGAATGGAATGTTGAAGAGTCATGATTGTCACATATTGTTGGAACAACTACTACCGTTAGCCATTCGAGCAACATTACCTGATGATGTTTCAGCTATATTGATTGAGTTTTGCTCATTCTTTAGACAATTATGTAGTAAAGTATTGAATGTTGATGAGTTGGAAAAATTGCAAAACCAAATTGTCCTCACTTTATGCCACATGGAAATGATATTTCCTCCCTCATTCTTCACTGTTATGGTTCACTTGGTTGTTCACCTTGTTGAAGAAGTTAAACTTGGAGGTCCTATTCATTATCGATGAATGTATCCTATTGAAAGGTAAAATATGCGTGATCTTGTTCCTTCAGTAATTTGTATTGGACAATTTTGTTCTAACTAATATTATTACGGTTCAATAATAGGTACTTATGACAACTTAAATCGTATGTACGTAATAAAGCACAACCAGAAGGGTCTATTGCAAAAGGATACCTTGTACAAGAGATTCTTACATTTTGTTCAAGGTATCTAGACAACATTGAGACTAGATGGAATCAAGTTGGTCGTATAGATGATGAGCCTATTAATGAGATACAAACTGACTCACGTGTATCTGAATTATTTCCTAAAGTTGGAAAATCTGTTGGTGGATCTTCATACTACACCCTTACACCAATTGAAAAGTTACAGGCTCATAGACACGTTTTAACAAACTGCATCATAGTTGACTACTATCTAAGGTAAGTAATTTTATTCTATTTGTATTATTTAACACTAATTTTTCTTTTTTATACATCTAATTTGAAATAACCAAATAGGCAATATAGAAGTATTGTTCGAAGCCAAATAAGGAGTGGTGCAAGGAGTGCTTCTGAGGTAGACAAGAAGGTTCATAGAGAGTTTCCTCACTGGTTCCGCAATTGTGTTAGTGTTATGACAAAATTGGTGATTGAGTTGGTTTCGTTTTTAATAAGAATGTGACTAATTGTGTATTTTATGGTGTTTAGATTTGCAACAATCTCGACATCATCAGTGGATTGGATAAATATGTTCTCACTAGTCTTGCTCAAGGTCTTTCTGATAAAGTTAGAAGGTTCACTGCATATAATGTCAATGGATTCAAATTTCGAACATTAGCACGAGACAATTTATTAAAAACTCAAAATAGTGGAGTTTTTGGCATGTTCGGAACATGAAGTTACTCTAGCAATAGTGATGCCCAAATGAGATTTGGAGGGGTGCCTTACTATGGAAGATTGATAGATATCATTGAGCTTTCCTATGATGGCTTCAAAGTTCCCATGTTTAAATGCAAATGGGCTACTACCACAAATCCAAGAGGAATTAAAGCAGATAAGTTGGGTTTTACCTCTATAAATTTTGCAAGACTAATACATACTGGAGAGCATGAAGATGATGAGCCATACATTAAAGCGTCAGAAGCTCAAATGGTTTATTATGTGGATGATGAAAAGGAACAAGGATGGAGCATACCTATTCATTTAAAGCCAAGAGATTTGTATGACATGGGTGGAGATGATGACATTATGGCACCCATTGAACCATACCCATCTCAAAATTTGGAACAAATTTTTTCTAACGAAACCACACATATACAATTGGCAAGAATGGCTACAGATGATGATCCTGACACTTCAAATTTTAATGATGATTTTGATGACAATAACCATGATATGAATTTATGATATGGTACTCTTTGATCTATGTTATTTATTTACTAATTTTTTTATTGTTGCGTTGTGTGTAATGTTTTGCTTGCATCCTATCTGTTTACATTGCATTCTATTTGTTTACCTATTTGCAACGGTCTAACTTGGTTGTAATTAATTTTTGCAGTATAAGTGTGTTTGAAGTCTCAATCTTGTGATCAAAATGGAATCATCATATGAGGATATTCGGCGCAAAACAATTGAAGATAATCACAAAAGGATGGAGGCTCTCAATCTAACTCACCTCTCTCAATCCCTTCACAAATCTTCTTCTACCGTTTCAAAAACCACAACGGTTAGTAATAACTCAAAATACTAACAATATAACATGTTTCTTATTTTTATTATATGTTGATTTTTATTTATTTAATTGGATAATAAATGATTGTAGCGTTTCACGAAGGGTCGTTCGAGACTTATACTACCCGAAGATCTTAAGGTAGCCAAAATGAAGAACTTGCGGAGACATGGTTTACAACCAACAGTCCAAACGACAACTGTGCCACCTACCCAGGTGACAACACCACCAGTAATGCAAGCGATAGAACCACTACCTTCTCCAATGATAGAACCACCAGCTGCAGTGCAATCAACAAAATCACCACTTTCTCAAGCGACAACACCACCAGGAATACAAGTGATAGAACCACTACATTCTCCAATGATAGCACCACCAACTACAGTGCAATCAACAAAATCACCACCGTCTCAAGCGACAACACCAAGAGTAGTGCAAGTGATAGAACCACTACCTTTCCAAGAAACATCCTCTCATTCTGAAGATGTCGTTGAAGATGAGCCAGAAATTTCTCAAAAAAGGAATTCTACATATTGGGATGTAGAAGTTATTAGTATGTTATATAATATCTAATTATATTTATATAATTTAATTGTTTTACATGGTTGACGTATGACATATTTCATTGAATTATGTGTTAGATGAGGCAGGACATATTTCAAAGACACGCTTAAGGGTAACGGACGTGCTTGAAGCTCCTCCTAATGTTAGCAGGATAATAACTAGATGGAATTCAGATGGGCAACCGATCGGATCAGCTGCTGGTTTGTTAGGCGGTTTTTTGGGTGAAATTGCAAGGAAGTTTAAAGATTTTCCTATAATGTACGACAGTTGGAAACAAGTTCCATCGGCAAGAAAAAAATGAAACTTTTAGGGATAAAATAAAGGTATCAATAGATAAACAACCGAATATTCTTTATTTAATGTTTTGATTGTAAACTAACATTTTTTTTATGATTCTGTTAGTCAAAATTTGTTGTTGATGATGGATACAACAAAAAATATAGCCTTACGAGCCTTGGAAAGAAATGGTGAGATGCACGATGTAGGTTGTTTAAGAAATTTTATAAGTGGGATCTTTCTTTAGAGGAAAACCTACAAAATTATCCACGTTTTATTAATCCAGATCATTGGACTGTTTTTGTCCAATATAGGCGCAAGACAGAAACAATGGTAACCATTCTTCTGTTCCTTTGTCATTTGTTGTTTACTATTATGTTTTCTGATGTCATTTGTTTTCACTACACGAGAAGGCTGGTAAAAATACTGCAAATAGAGAAAAGCTAACGATCCTTCATACATTAGGCTCTAAGACGCTTGCAAGGAAGAGGGATGAGTTGGTAGAATTCACTCAGTCTACTTTTAATTGCATACTTAATTGAACAACTACTTATTACATATGTATACGTGTAGGAACTCAGAGATGGTCGAAAATACAGCAGGGGTGAAATGTATTCAATTTGTCATAAAAAGTCTGATGGGTCATTTGTCAATGACGAAGCCAAGGAAAAATATGTAAGTGTATAGAATAGAAGTGTTAATTGTAATTATTTCTTATTGACCACTTTATAAATTCTAAGATGCAATTGTCAGTTTTGGTAATAGTGAGTTGCAAATTTACAATATTAGTTATTTTGGTTGATAATAGTCAGTTACAAAGTTATAAAACTATAGGCTTCAATGTTGGTGTGCTTGCTTCAATGTTACATAGGCTTGATTTGGTGCATTATGGTTGGATGTAGTTAGTTTTGGTGCTTGTACCAATATAGTTCATCTATTTATTGTCTTAGATGATATCAAATTGATTGTTCTTTTGCAACATATATTTGAATGTACTAAGTCATGGCATTTTTCTGTTGAAATGGTTGAGAATTCTAGACCTTTCTCTTATATAGAGGAATTTAGTTTGCTTCCTTTGCTTGTGCAGGAACAATTGCAATTTGAAATTGGGAAGACTCATTCTTCAGATGAAGCATTTGTTAATGTGTTTGGAAAAGAACATCCAGGATATGTTCGTTGTATGGGACTTGGAATAACACCATCTCAAATCACTACATCTACTTCTCACTCTGTAAGATCAATGTCATCATCTGAAGCTAATGACAAGATGGAGAAAATGCAAGCTGAAATCGATATGCTTAAGAAAAGGGATGCAGAATTTGATATGTTGAAAGACCAAATTGCTTTCTTGTTGCAAATGCAAAATTCTGGAGAAAAAAAGGTAAAATTATTTTCTTACGAATCCTGTTTATAAAATCTCATTAGATCGAACAGTTTGTCTTTGGTTAAAAATTTCAATTGTGTAATAATTAATGTAATTTTTTTTCCAGGCAACAGACATAGCATCGCTAATAGATGGTAGACGTTCATCTGTTTCTAGCCACCAACCTGATGATCGTCGAACATCATTAGGGACTAATTAGATATTTTCATTAAACTTTTATCTTTCATGGAGTTGTTTTGTTTGTTTAGTCACTCCATTAATGTTTTGAATATTTGTGTATGAATAGTTGTGTTTTGAATATTTATGTATGTTTATATTTCATGAATATTTGTGTATTTTTATCTTTCATGGAGTTATTTATTATTTTAATTCAGTTAATGTATGAATTTGTGTTATTTATTTTGAAAAATTATAGAAATTGAATTTAGTTACAATAGTTATTTAATTGTTTATTTAAATTATGTGGATTATATTAATATATAAATATTTTTTATTTTATTTAATAAAAAATCAGAAAATATTGTATAATATATATTTATTTTAAATTATTAGGATGGTTTAACGTGTTTTGCGATGGTTTGAACCGTCGCAAAAAAAAAACTTTGAGGCGGTTGCAGCGACGGTTGCAACAACAGTTTTCTGAACCGTCGCAAAAACGTCTCGCGACGCACGAATCTGCGACGGTTGACGAACCGTCGCAAAGGCACATTGGAGGCGGTTCGAACCGCCACAAATGCCTTTCAAAACCGTCGCAATGTTTTTAATTTTTTTGTAGTGTAATGCGTGCATTTAAGTATTATACAAAGAAAGGAACAAGATCCAAAGATCTCAACCTCTTGTCCAGAAGAATGAAAACATGCAGGAAACAAAACCGTTAATTCCTAAAGCAGAAAATCTGAAGTTAAAACACCAGAAGCAGAACATCTGGAACAGAAAACCAGAGGCAAAACATCTGGAACAGAAAACCAGAAGTAGAATTCCAGAAGTAGAAAACCTGAAAGTTGAAGACACCAGATAATGTATCCAGAAGGTACTAGAGGATGCATCGTGAAATCTCCAGAGGATATCTTTGCTGGCCCATATCAGAAGGAAGCAAAGTCAAAAGGAGACATGGACCAGACCAGAAAGAAGCCTGCCAGAGGGAGACTTGATCCAGACCAGAAGGAATTATAAGTTAGACTTAGTCCAGAAGTTATTCTGACCAGAAAATGGCCTGGCAGTGAAATGATAAACAGCCCAGACTTGATCCAGACTTAATCAGAGGATAAGTTAATGGGTGCAAAACAAAAGAATCAATCCAGAATTGACCTTGACCAAAAGATAGCAGGGTTCAGGGTATGAAACTAAGTCCAGACCAGAAGAAATGATGTCCAGATATGATCCAGACCTGATCCAAATCAGAAGGTAAAATGTTCAGATTGAAATATCTTTTGTCCAGATTTAATTTCAGTTCAATCTAGACCCAGTAGAGAATTGGTCCAGATCAGAGGGAAAAGGTTCAGATAAATGGTCAAGATTTAAGAATATGGCCCAGCGTTGGCCAAGATCAGAAGATCAGACCATGGCCCAGTGTTGGCCGAAATCAGAAGGTCAGAATGTATGGTACAACATTGGCCGAAATCAGAGGATTACAGCAAACCAGTTTGCTAGTCCAGGTTGGCCGACTTCAGAAGATATACATCAGAAGATGAACTTCAGAAGATATACATCAGAAGACGAACAACAAAGGATAAGAAATGAACATCAGAAGATATACGTAGAAGATGAGCACTAGAAGGTATACATTAGAAGATGAACACCAGAAGGTAAACATCAGAGGATGAACACCAGAATGTAAACATCTGAAGATGAAACACCAAAAGGTAAATATCAGAAGATGAATACCATAAAAAGATCACCAGAGGATGAACTCTAGCTACTTCTTTATCATCCTACAAAACAACTAACAGTTCCAAAGTATCAAAAGCTGCATCATTCGCGAACAGAGAAGGGTCATGTCTTGGAACCAGAAAAGAGCACTGGCCAGTTGTTAAAAACGTATGGAATGATCCAACCTCCTTGAAAGCTAAGTAAAGAAGTAACCTCCCAAGTGTCAGGCTGTAAAAGGACAGAATGGCAAGGCTGTAAATTCAAAACAAAACTGAGGACCATTACAACTTGGGAAAACGATCAGAAAGGAAAATTTTCTTGAAGAGAAAGTTTCCTTCTCTCTATAAAAGGAAGGTTGCTCTTCTTCAACAACACACACAACTACACGAGCAAAAAAGAAAATATCAAGAGGCTATCAAGAGCATTATCAATCTCCTTTCAAGCTTTCTATAATCTTACACTAGATCTTTGTTTCATCTTTGTAGAAAGTAATTCCTATCAAACTACTTCATATCATCTTTAGAACTTCAAGTGAGTAACACTTGAGAGAAATCAAAAGGAAAGAATTGTAAGCTTGGTGAAGCTATAGAATACACGATCTGTAATCAACCTCAGTGAGAGGCTGATAGCTTTTGATACTTAGTAAAAACTCACAAGTGTGTGAGGACTGGACGTATCCTTCATTGGGTGAACCAATATAAAAATTCGTGTCATTATTCTCTCTTTACTTTTCAACATCTGATAATCATCCTCTGAAAGAGGACAGTGGTTTAAAACTAAAACATAATTTTTAAAACCTCGAATATCTCTATTCAACCCCCCTTCTAGTGATATTCTTCATAAGGTTGTTTCCAATCGAGGACTGTCTCAATCTTTGCCAGATCCACATCGATTCCTTCGTTGGTTATCACATGTCCTAAGAAGTTCACTTTTTCTAGCCAAAACTCGCACTTCGACATATTTGCATAAAGTTGTTTCTCGCGTAAAACTTCAAGAAATTGATGCAAATGTTCTCCATGTTCTTCCTCAGTTCTTGAATAAATTAATATATCATCGATGAACACTACAAAAAACTTATCTAGTAATGGGCTAAAGATTCTATTCATGTAATCCATAAAAGTTACTGGTGCATTGGTAACTCCAAATGGCATAACAAGATATTTATAATGTCCGTAATAGGTTCTGAAAGCATTTTTCTGAATATCTCCTTCTCTTACTCGAATCTGATGGTATCCTGACTTCAAATCAGTCTTTGAAAACACTGCGGCTCCTCTCAACTGATCCATCAAATCATCGATACGTGGTAAAGGATAACGATTTTTAATAGTTGCTTTATTAAGTTGCTTGTAATCCACACATAAGCGCGAGCTTTCGTCCTTCTTCTTAACTAACAATACCGAAGCTCCCCATGGTGACACACTTGGTTTGATAAATCATTTCTCCAAAAAATCTTCATTCTGGCCCTTGAGCTCATTCAATTCCAATGGCGACATCTGATACGGTGCAATCGAAATAGGTCTGGTTCCTAGGTGTAGATCAATGAAGAACTCCATCTCTCTTACTGGTGATAATCCTGGAATTTCTGTTGGAAATACATCTAGGTACTCCCTGACAAGCACTACGTCTTCTATGCTCACGTCTATCTTTGCCTCCACATTAGCCAATGATAGTAACTCTTGAGTTCCTTCTCTCAACGACACTCCGAGTTTGTTAGCAGCTAAATACCGAACAACTCTTAGCTCGGGGAAAAGAACCAATTTGCGAGCACAATCCAAGATTACATAATGATACGACATCCAATCCATGCCGAGAATGATCTCGAGTGATTGTAGGGGTAAACAAATCAAATTAATCAAGAAATCTCTATCCAGAATAGTTACTTGACAGTGTAAACATGCAGTATTTATGGTCAAAGTCTTAGCAGGTGCAGAAACAACCAAATCAAAAGGCAAAGAAGACATAGATAGCTTCAAACGATTCACACAATCCATAGCAATGAAGGAATGGCTTGCCCCCGAATCAAAAAGTGCAGTTAGTGTTTTACCTGCAATCTCGCAGTCTCGTTGGATCAAATTGTGAGATTGATTTCCAGCTTTAGCACCCATGCAATAAACGTGTCCCTTAGCAGTAGGACGAGTAGCCCTAGTTGTATTCACTGTTGGTTCCACCTTCGGAGCCTTGCAATCACTTGCAAAGTACCCTCTTCCCCACATCGAATCACTTGTCCCAACTGTCTTCCAAAGTTCTGGTTCCCCGGGCGATTCTGACCCCTGTTGTTGTTATGTGGTCGGTTGTAGGGCTTAACAACTTGCTTTTCTTTGTTGTTCTAATGGTTCACCCGACTACGCCCCCTAAACTAAAGTTCCCTCCTCGGTTGGCCCTCTTGTTCTTCATGTCCTCAACCTCTCTACATTTCTCCACTAAGACATGGAAACGTTGAATTCCTAATGGTAGGACAGAGTCTTGGATCTCATACTTCAGTCCATTTTGGAAACAGTGACACGCAAATTGTTCATCAACCTCTTCACGAAAAAATCTAAAATGTCTTGACAATGACTCAAACTTAGCAGCATATTCACCCACTGTCATATTTCCCTGGTACAATTTAAGAAAAGCATCACCAACTTAGTTCTTGTACTCATCGCGAAGTATTTGATTAAAAACTTCCTTTTGAACGACTCCTAGTTCACCTCCTCATGAGCTGATCCCATCAAAAGCCTTGTAATTCACCCACTGTCATATTTCCCTGGTACAATTTAAGAAAAGCATCACCAACTTAGTTCTTGTACTCATCGGGAAGTATTTGATTAAAAACATCCTTTTGAACGACTCCTAGTTCACCTCCTCATGAGCTGATCCCATCAAAAGCCTTGTACTTCTCCACCAATATTCAGCATCCCCTAGTAGCAGATATGTAACATAGTTGACCTTCACCTTTGCATGGCAATTAATCATTTCGAAGATCTTTTCCACTTCTAGAATCCACTGGTCGGATTTTTCTGAACTCTCATCACCCTTGAACTTTGGAGGATTGTGACGACAAAAATCTTATAATCCCCTTGATTCAGCAGCACATATCTCTCTTTCCCTCTTCTCGAGATCCTATAGAGTCTTTGTAGCTGTTTGTGCAGCAGCAAAAGTAGCCATGTTATTCATTGCTTCAGCCATTTGATCATCCCGGTTGACGTTGACTCTTGCAGTGTTGTTCCTTCTTGGAGGCATTGTTCCCTACAAAATCAACATCAAGTAGAAATCTTAACACCACTTAAAAGAATTCCAAAATATAACTTCCAACAACATCAGCACTTCAACTATACAAGACCTGACAACTTTAACAACTTACCCCAACGCATGTGCAGATAACGACTCCCAACCTACAAGTCGACCTACAATCTAACCAAAGCTCTGACACCATAATGTAACACCCCTATTTTCAAAAAGCGCGAGTGCATTTTTGTTTAAAACCACTTAATAAAATAATACGTCGTAACACAAAACGACAAGAGTAATAAATAATAACATCATATATACAAACAAGCTAAAATAGTTTTTGGGACAATAATCCAAAATTTACAAATAGAAAATACAGCGAGGCTATGAGACCTATCAGATATCGCTAATACCCTTGGGGTATTCTTGGCAGACACCGGCACAGAAGTACTGCTCCAAGAATGCTATCCCCCCATGGTCAAGTCAAAAAAATGGAACATGGACCCACCAACAAAAGTCAATTGTCAAAGAACGTCATAGGTACAGTCATCCCAAAGCAAAATAAGTACAACCACAAAAAACTCTAAGGCCCTATACAAAAAAAATCTAATCTGATCATCCACTAACAAGTACAATAACAAGGGTGACCTCCACATTATGCACAAGTCCCATTTGACGCAGTATCTCTCCTCGAAGTAACTTCTTCCTCTTCATCAGCCATAGAAGGATCAGTCTCCTCAAAAGTCAGATCCACCCACGATATAAGTGGCTTCAGTGGCGCTGGAATCTCAAAACAATCCACTACTTCAGTGACAGTCGGTAGGGGATCGTTCACCGAGAGTGGAAGCTCGAACTCAATCCGCGGTGACACCAACCAAGGTACCGGGAATCCATCAGCAAAACCCTGGTCCCCGACCGCCTCGATTACTAATCCTAAAGGTACAGGAAAGTCGATCCTCTCGTGAGTGAATTCCACATGCGACACTGCCCCAGCTCTCCTACTTGTCCTCACCACTATCCCCGTATATGTAGCCCTTCTTGAGATGGGGTCGTATACCCAAGCAGTCGGCGAATGTCGGTCAGGGAATTCTAATGACGTCTCCATCGTCAGGGTAACAGTCGGTAGAACGAACTCGGGTATCATATGAGGGCAAAGCCCAATTTCCACGATAATGTAAAGGGTCACCAACCGAAATTAACAGTTAACAATTATTTCATAAACACAAACAGTAAACACTTAACAATTACGACATGATAACAAACAATAACAGAGCACGTATATACATATATCATATCATCACAAACATGACTCACGTGCCAAACACCCTAATGCAATGCTTACATGTCAATGCACATGATTCCAGAATTTCCAAACCCTCCTCGAGGGGTGTAAACCATAAATGTACTACCTATCACAAACCAATACTAATTACCGAGATGCCACCCATCACAGATCATCACGATTTACCAGAGTGCAGTCTATCACAGACCTACACGACTAAAAATCCTCATAAGGATAAGATGGACCAATCAACTCATGTAACAATCCTGTGACCATCACAATCACCACTAATATCGTGGCCCATCACGGTCACCACTAACTATGAAATGTATGAGCACACTCTGACTCTTTCATAACAATTATTATGTAAATGTAGCTATTTAAAGACTTCTCTTTTAATATTCATTAAACACTAACAATTTTGTTATACTTTTCACACAGCATACTCAAGACATGTTCTCATTAATAAAATTTCATAACATGTAACAACATGTATTATCACTCAAGATTGCATAACCACATCAATATTAATTATGACATATTGACACATCAAACACACATATAAGGTCCATATGTGCAAACTAAAAATTTGGAATGAGCCCTTACCTCAATTATAGTTTTTTCAACAAATATCGGTCGTACCAACACCTTCAATCAAATAGTGTTTGACTTTGTCAAATTAGTCCCGGAGAGTTTAACTACCTTACAAACCCTTTCTTACTCCTAATCCCCTTAGAGTATATTTATTAAAAAAGTTTAAAACGAGTAAGGACTATTAATATTATTATTCAAATATACGTTTTCAACATCTAAAACATATTTTTTTAGAAATCAACATCCTTCACTTTTTCAGAGAATTCACTAAAAATTATTCAAAACGTCTTAAATTATTTTGCTCAAAATTTTTCACATAACCATAAATTTTCTCAAATTTGCCATAACTCATTTTTTTTTCTTTCAAAACAGCCAAGGTTTCAAAATCAAGAATTTAATTACAAAATTTAAAAAACTCATAGTTCCAAAATCAATTTTAAGAACAACAAACTCAAATTTTTTTCCAAAATATTATCTTTGGTTCGGCTACTACCATTGAAAGTATCAGGTTATCAACATTGATTTTGCATTCCTAATATAGATTACTGTAAAGGAAAATTCTTTTTACTACCTTCCATAATTGATTCCCTTCAATGGCATAAAAATTAACTTTCACTTTAACTTGAAAATTTGTCACTAACTATATATCAAATTCACTTCCAACATAAAAACATTTAAACATAAATTCACATTAAAGTAAACTTAATTTTATGAGATTAATTTTAAAAAAATGCACAGAGACCGGAGTAGTTACCAAAAACACCATCATTTGAATTACTAGGGATAGAATAACGGATTAGAAATAACATACACTAAGAAAAAACATTTTTCTTTATTCACTACAACAACGTTAATATGTCAGAGTTCTCCCCACCAGTAACTCGGTGTCAACGATCTCAATTCCTTTTCGAGACTCAAAGGAGCTAACTACATAAAATAATGATTCACAACAATTTCTTCACTAAAATTTATCCAACCACAACAAAATTCCAAAAATTAAATCTCTTTGATTTTTCAAGTTATATCACTCAACCATTAGAGCCCAAAAAATTTGAGTTGATAAAACACTCTAAACTTCTCCCTTAAACTCAGTCCAAGAGTAATTAAAAGAGTAACATTTTTAACTCTAAACATATTAATTTCACACTTTAACTCTTTACTCAAACTCTTTAACTTAGTTAGAATTTGAACTTTTTCACAACTTTAACAACTCTAAATTATCTTGTAAAATTTCAAACACAACAAAAATCAATTTATTATTTCTAACCATTACTAACGACATCAATAACAACAACAACAACAACAAATGGTTGGTTAAGAACTCATAAATTTCACTCATCCCCCACACATATAAAATTTTCGAATTTAGAAAAAAAGGGAAAGGAAGTAAGTGTATCACCTCAAATAAATTAGCTCACAAACACCACCTTATAGAAGGGAGTAACTTTCCTTTCTTACACTTCTTGAATGGAGGCTTTGATCTAGTAGAAAATGAAGTTTTTATTTTTCAAGCACCAAAACCAATCTTTTTAAAAATAAAAATCAAAACAAAAGAAGAAGAAGTAGGCTGGAAGGGAAACAGAATCACGAAAGAATGAAGGGAGAAGGTTGTTGGCTTTAGGATAAAATTATCTATATAACATTTAAACACTCTTACACATATCACATCACTCACTTCTCTATCTAATATAATAAAAATATCTATTTTCGTCACAACTCAATTAACAGGTGAATTTATCAGCAACAAGTGACGTTTTAAAATTTTATTCGATTATAAATTTTTTTGTGACATAATTAAATATACTCTAATAAATAATTTTAATCGGTTCTCCAAAAAAAATATTACTAACTCTAACAAAATTATACTTTGGTACTTAATTTCAAAAAATAAAAATTGGCAATTAGCTTAAGCAATTCAACACAAAATACACTAAAATTGCATCAATTAGAGTTTAGAAAATTGAAGGTCTTACATCTTCAGATGATGAATTTGATCAAGTTAGAAACAGTCAAGATAAGTCAGAAGGAAGATTTGAATGGAAGTACAAGTCATCTCATCCTAAAACTCTAATCATTGGAAGTGCAAGTGATCCTTTGAGGACCATATCATCACTAAAAGATATCACTTTGTTGGGCTTACTCTCATTAATTGAGCCTACCTTTATTGATGAAGCATTGACAGAGGAATGATGTTTGGGATCTAGTACCTAGACCAAAGAAGAATATTACTGGAACCAAGTGGATTTTCAAAAATAAGCTAAATGAAAAAAATGTGAAGTGGTCAGGAACAAGGCAAGACTTGTCGCACAAGGCTACAATCAGCAAGAGGGCATTGATTACATTGAGACATTTGCTACAGTTGCTAGGTTAAAATCTATTCATATCCTACTTTCTTTTGTTGCAAATAATAACATTACATTATTTCAAATGGATGTTAAAAGTGCTTTTCTAAAAGATTATTTAAGTGAAGAAGTCTATGTTAAACAACCCCCAGATTTTGAAAGTTTTGAATTTCCAAATCATGTTTTTAAACTTAGGAAATCTTTGTATGGTCTAAAACAAGCACCTAGATCATGGTATGATAAACTTAGTAACTTGTTGCTTAAAAATAACTTTGAAAGAGGATAAGTAGATAATACACTTTTTAGAAAATCAATAGGAGATGACATTTTTATTATCCAAATTTATGTTGATGACATTGTTTTTGGATCTACTACTGACACTCTTTGCCAAGAGTTTTCTAAATTGATGTCGCCTGAATTTTAAATGAGTATGATGGGAGAACTTAAGTTCTTGTTAAGGATACAAATTCAGCAAAGTCAAAAAAGTATATACATTCATCAAACTAAATATACAAAAAAGCTTCTCAAGAAGTTTAAGATGAGTGATTGTAAACCTATGGCTACACTACCCTACCTGTGTTCACTTGAAAAAGATGATTTAGGCCAAAAATTTGACAAACAAAAACCTATAGAGAAATTATAAGATCTCTACTTTACCTTACCACTTCCAGACCTGAAATCATGTTTAGTATATGTGTATGTACAAGATTTCAAGTTGACCATAGGGAATCACATTTAACTGTTGTTAAGAGAATTCTTAGATACCTAAAAGGCACTACCAACCTTACCTTGTTCTACAAAAAATCTCCTAAGTACAAGTTGAGTGGATACTGTGATTTTGATTATGCGGGAGATAAACTTGAGAAAAAGCGCACTAGTGGCAACAACACCTTTCAAGGTGACAACTAAATATCTTGGTCAAGTAAGAGAGAAAACACCATTGCAATGTCAACAATACAGGCTGAGTACATTTCAACAACCGGTTGCAGTTCTCAACTACTTTGGATAAAACATCAACTAGAAGACTACAAAATCCTATAAGCCAACATTCTCATCTATTGTGATAACACTTCTGCCATTTGTCTTACCAAAAACCCTATCCTACATTCTAAAGCTAAACACATAGAGATGAAACACCACATCATTAGGGACTTATTCACCAACCCATTACCTAAAGATAGGTTTGTAGACACCGAACACCAATGGGTTGACATATTCACCAACCCATTACCTAAAGATAAGTTTGACTTCATCAAGAAAAACCTAAACTTACATTCATACTTGATTATTATTGTGATAACTTCAAAGAAGTTTAGCTTTACATTAGTTTTTATATTTTCTTGTAATTTATTTTAACTTCAAAAGTGATGCCAAATACTATGTGTGGGATGATCCACATCTGTGGAAACTTTGTAGTGATTAGGTGATTATATGATGTGTTTCCCACCATAAGGATTAATACATTCTTCATTTTTGTCATGCCTCTCATGTAATGGGACATTTTGGTCCTCAACGGACAACAAAAAAATTTAGACTCGGGCTTCTTTTGGTCCACTTTGTTTAATAATGCTTTTGAGACTTACCAAACTTGTGAATAATGCCAAATAGAAGGAACAACAATAACTCATAGGAGTGAGATGCCTCAACAACCTATGCTTTTCTGTGAAGTATTTGATGTGTGGGCCATTAACTTTATGAGCCTTTTCCCTGTATCTTTTGGTTATGTCTACATTTTACTTGTTGTTGATTATGTTTCGAAATGGGTGGAGGCAATACCCACTAGGACTAATGATTATAAAATTGTTGTAGGTTTTGTCAGGTCAAATATTTTTTGCATGTTTGGAATACCTCAAGCCATCATAAGTTTTCAAGACACTCATTTTTGAAACTGCACCATAGAAGCTTTGCTTTAGAAGTATGGGGTGAAGGAGCAAACACGAGAAATGGGGTTGATCTGTGTTTGTCAAAATTGAATTCTTTTTGTTTTTTTGATGAATGTTGATGTGAATTACTTGATGAATAAATAATCATACTCAACAGTGGATAATAACAGCATAAGAGCACAAAGATTTATCCTGGTTCACCATTAACTTGGCTACATCCAGTCCCTTCATTCATAAGGCTTTAATCCACTAATTCAAAACATTGAATTACAGCACCTGACCCTCCAAGCCAGTCTTCTCAAATAGCCTGACAACCCCAAGCTTTTGAGGAATATCAACACAATGACCCTACAAGCCAAGTCTTCTCAAACAGCCTGACAACCCTAGACTTTTGAGGAATAACAACACCTTGACCCTACAAGCTAAGTCTTCTCCTACCAATCTGACAACCCCATATTGAAGGAGGAATGCACACCACTATCGGGTTTGATTACAAGGGTTTGGAACTTTGCAATGTTGCTTCTGGAAAGCTGATTGTTATGCTAATTCTCACTCCGAAAAATCACTTAGAAAATATTGCTCATACACACAAGTGTTTCTCTCTTTTGAACTCTCGGATGACTTTGAATTTGAAGCTTGAGTTCTTGTGTTTTTCGATCTCTTTGAACTCTAAGATAAATCTGGATTTTACGCTTGAGTTCTTCTACTTTTTTTTATGCTTTCCGTTGCGGCCTAAAGCCTCATTTTATAGTTGAAATATGGGCTTTGTCCAAGCTTAATTTCGAGATGTATCTTGCTCAGATTTCCTTTGAAAATTCTCTTAAATTGATTCTGTTTCTTTTTAATTTCGAACCAAATCTTCTTTGCTCAGATCTCCTTCGAATTTCCATCAGGTCTTCTTTGATTTTTGAATCAAAACTTCTTAAAACTTTGATAAGATCTCTTTCGAAATTCCAATCAAGTCTTCTTCATATTTGAATAAAATCTTCTACGTATCTGAATCACGTTTTAAATCTGGACCGTGTATTCTTCTAATCTGGACCATGTCTTTTTCTGATCTGGACCATGTTATCTTCTTATCATGTTTGCTTCTTATATGGACCATGTTATCTTCTGATCTAGACCATGTTATCTTCTGGACCATGTTTGCTTATGATCTGGACCATGTCTTCTTCTGGACCATGTTTCCTTCTGATCTGGACCATGAATGATATCTTCTGATTTTTACCTTTGATGATATCATCTGATTTTTGCCTTTGATGATTTATGACTCTTCATCATATGCATATTTTCATTGTTTTTAGTCTTATTTATCTTCAATCATTAGTTAATTTAATGATTTATTTGATATATTTTGTTGATTCTAGTTCTTGGGTTTAATAAAAATACTCATGTTCTTATTTCGTTGATTAAGTAGAGATTTTTCGGAGTTGTACGTCATTTCTTTGTTTTTAGTGCAGTGCTGAATTCTGGTGAGAAATTAACATGACCTATGTGGAGTATTTCAGTGATATTTGGAGTTGTAGATATCCAATTGGAGTCAAACCAAGTGCAAATGAAAACTAACATCCATAGCTACAACTTTCATGAAGACACCGGAGCCAAATTCGGACTCAAAATAGTAGAAATATGCAGTATACGTCAGACTGAAGATGTTGTGCGCTTGAAGCGCAAAGCATGCGCCTGAAGCGCATTTCTGCGCTGCTGATTCTGTTTAAATGCGCTTGAAGCGCAAGGCATGCGCCTGGGGCGCGTGGCGCGCTGCAGAGTTCATAAAATCAAGTTTTTCTGATTTTTTAGGGATCTTTTTGTCAATTGAGAAGCTCAGAGACTTGTGCCCTAGCAGAGAAACTCAGAGACGACTATTCTACACCATTGAAGGAGTTTTATCAAGAATCATTCATGAATCTTTCTTGTATTTCTTCTTTAATCCCTATCTCTCTAATCTCTGTAATGAGCAACTAAATCCTATTTGTTAGGGATGAGTGAAACTAGATGAATACCTTGATTGTCTGATTTGATTCCTTGTTATATGAATATGTTTATTGAATTATTTTTCTCATCTCTGTGCTTAATGCTTTTTATTGCCTGATCAACATTAAAATGTTCTACGATTCGTAATTTGAAACGGGAGTGGACTTTACGAATGCTTGAGATGAGAAATTCATGAGATTGTAGTCTAGTGATAGATGCAAGTCATGAAACTAATTGAATTAGTTGCAAAGACAACAATTTAAAAAGAGAATTTCTGTACCGTAAAGCTTAATTATAATTTTAAATCCACTAAGGAATTAGGGGTTATTTTGGAATTAAAGGTTCTGTCACTAAGACATTAGGGCAGAAATACTAAAGAGAATTCGGTAATAATTCAATAGAGAAATTCAGTAACTAGGATCAAATTAGAAACAAAGGTTGGACTCAAAGTGAAACTCATCCCTGACATTTTTCTCATTATAAAAGTTCAATTTCATTACTATTGTTATTTAAAATATTACTTAAATCAATTCGGAAACTTTTTGTTCAATTTCAGTAATTAAAGATAATTCGATAGTAAAACGCAATCCTTGAGTTCGACACTCGGTACTACCGTTTTAATTATTACTTGCAACAATTCAGTACACTTGCTGAAACGCTATCAATGATATCCTATGATTTTTTTACTTTTTGTGGGATCCTCTGGTATCCTCTGATGATATCTTCTAGTTGTATCATCTGGAGGTATCCTCTGGTGACATTTTCTGGCTGTATCTTCTGGTGACATTTATATCTTATGGTGACGTCATCCTCTGATGACATCTTTTGGTGACGTTGATATCTTCTTATGGTATCTTCTGGTGACATCTTCTGGTATCCTCTTGTGACATTTTATGGCTGTATCTTTTGGAGGTATCCTTTGGTGACTTTATCCTCTAGTGACGTCGTCCTCTGGTGGTATCCTCTGGTGATGTCATCTTCTGGTGTCATCTTCTGATTTTTGCATTCTTCTTCGAAGTCAAATATGTTACTTTCATAAAATACTTTTGTTAACATCAAAACTCTAAGTGTGAGAACCAACTTGGTTCCAACAATCTCCCCATTTTTTATGATGACAAAACTTTGTATTTTTTATAACTAATTTTCTTTTTATTTTCTTTGACTCCCCCTAATGAAGGTGCAAACACGAGAAGGAGTGTTGAATTGTGTTTGTACTACTTGAATTCTTTTTCTGTTTTTGATGATTATTTGAAATTTGATATATAAACAAACATAATTAGCAGCGGATAAAGTAAAATAATAATCAACACAAAGTAAACAAACAAGGATTTTTCCTGGTTCACCATTAACTAGCCTACATCCAGTCCCTTCATCTCGAAGGATTTTTCCACTAATTCAAAACCTTTGAATTACAACAACACTACTGACCCTCCAAGTCAGTCTTCCCAAACAGTCTAACAATCCTAGACTTTTGAGGAACACAACACCTTGACTTCACAAGTCAAGTCTTCTTCTACCAATCTGACAACCTCAGATTGCAGAAGGAACACCTTGAATCTAATTGCTAAGTCACATGCTACTTCTTCTGACTCTTCAGATTGTAGACTCTACTTCAACAATATAGATTTAACACAAGGGAACGAAAAACATGAGTACTTGCTTCTGGAAAGCTGAAACTCACAATTAACCTCACTGAAAACTCGAATGTTTGCTTCTGGAAGTGTATGACTCTTTTACTGATTTTCGATGCTAAGTCTTCTTCCTTGAGCCTCCTTTTATAGATGAAAATTAGGGCTTCTTCCATGATCAAATTCGAGTTGTATCTGTCCAGATTCTCTTGCAAAAATAACTTGGCCAATCGGGTTTCACTTATATAAAAAACGTATTTTTTTTTTGCTTCAGATTGCATCTGAAAATCCTGTTGACCAATCTTGTTTCTTTTAATTTCAAACCATATCTTTTTAAGCTTCAGATTGCATTCGAATTTCTTCAAGTCTTCAGTAATTTTTTGAATCAAATCCCCTTAATACTTTGATCAAATTTCTATCAAAATTTAATCAAGTCTTCTTCGAATTTTAATTAAGTTATCACCGATTTTCATCATGATTAAATCTGGACCATATGATCTTCTGATTTCGACCAACTCTGGACTTTATGATCTGATCTGCACCAATTATGTGATCCTCTGATCTCGGCCAACACTGGACCATATGATCTGATCTTCTGATCTCGGCCAATCACTGGACCATATGATCTGATCTTCTAATCTCGGCCAACAAAGGACCATATGATCTAATATTCTGATCTCGGCCAATACTGGGCCATGATGCTTAAATTTGGACCATTGATCTGAACATTTTCCCTCTAATCTAGACCAAGTCTGGACTGAGTCTGGATTGAATCTGAATTAAATCTGGACTTGTGATATTTTAATCTGGACATTTATTTTCTGATCTGGATCAAGTCTAGATTAAATCTGGACAATCATTCATTCTAATCTGGACTGAGTTTTATGTTCTGGACCATGCTATCTTCTGGTCTGAACCAAGTCTGGACCAAATCATAGTTATCTTCTGCTCTGGATCAAGTCTAGATTAAGTCTGGACTGATTCATATATTCACGACCAAACTATCTTCTGGTCAGAATTAATTCTGGACCAAGTCGGTCTTATGATTCCTTCTGGTCTGAACCAAATCTCCCTCTGACAAGCTTCCTTCTGGTCTGAACCAAATCTCCCTCTGACAAGCTTCCTTCTGGTCTGAACCACCTCTCCTTCTAAGCTCTGCTTCCTTCTAATCTGAGCCAAGAAATATATCCTCTGATGATGTTATTTGACCTTTGATGACATCCTCTGATATCCTCTTGGTGTGTATCCTCTGGTGTCTTCTGGATGCATTATCTGGCCTAACCTTCTGGTAACATTTCTTCTGGTTGCTTCCTCTGGATGTATCTTCTAGTGGTGTCATCCTCTGATTTTGCACAACTTCTGATTTGTTCTTCTAAGTCAACATACTATTTGCTTAAAATACTTTTGTTAACATCAAAACTAAGTATAGAACCAACTTGGTTCCAACACCTAAGACTAAGCTTCACTTGTATTTTTCTCCCCCTAAGTCTAATGCCCTAGTTTTTCTCCTCTTTTATCAAATATATTTCTCCCCCTTTTGTCATCAAACAAAAAGGAATGAAGGAGATCGTTTTTTTCATCTTCTTCTTCTTTTTTTTTATGTTGAATAACATGAATAATATATTACAAGAAAATAAAATAAATATAACAAAAAAAACTAACTATGTTATTTGTCAGGGATGAAGGTAAGGTTAAGGTTTTTCTTGATGAAGTCAAACTTATCTTCAGGTAGTGGTTTGGTGAATATGTCATCCCATTGATGGTCAGTGTCTACAAAATGAATGTTGAGTATCCCTTTTTGAACATAATCTTCGATGAAGTGATGTTTGACCTCTATGTGTTTGGCTCTGGAATGGAGTATAGGATTTTGGTTAGATTGATGGCTGAAGTGTTGTCACAGTATAAGGGAATGTTGGTTTTCATGATTTTGTAGTTTTTCAGCTGATGTTTCATCCAAATGAGTTGAGAACTACATCCAGCTGCTGAAATGTATTTAGCCTTTACTGTTGACATGACAATTGTGCTTTGTCTCTTACTTGACCAGGATATTAAGTTTTCTCGCAAAACTGTGCAGTTTCCACTTGTGCTTTTTCTCTCAAGTTTGTCTCCAGCATAGTCAAAGTCACAGTATCCACTCAGTTTGTATGTAGGAGTTTTCTTGTAGAATAGGGTAAGGTTAGTAGTGCCTTTTAGGTATATAAGGATTCTCTTAACAGCAGTTAAATGGGACTCCCTAGGGTCAGACTAAAATCTTGCACATACACATACACATACACTAAACATGATGTCAGGTCTAGAAGTAGTGAGGTAAAGTAGAGATCCTATCATACCTCTATAGGTTTTTTGATCAACTTTTTGGCCTGAATCATCCATTTCAAGTGAGCAAGTAGCGTGCCTTGGTGTAGCCATAGGTTTGCAATCACTCATCTTAAACTTCTTGAGGAGCTCTTTTGTATATTTCGTCTCATGAATGAATATACCTTTTTTACTTTGCTGAATTTGTATCCCTAGGAAGAACTTAAGTTCTCCCATCATGCTCATTTGAAATTCATGCTGCATCAATTTAGAAAATTCTTGGCAAAGAGTGTCATTAGTAGATCCAAAGATAATATCATCAACATAAACTTGAATAATAAGAATATCATTTTCTATTGATTTTCTAAAAAGTGTATTGTCTATTTTTCCTCTTTCAAAGTTATTTTTAAGCAAGAAGTCGCTAAGTCTATCATACCATGCCCTAGGCGCTTGTTTTAAACCATACAAATATTTTTTAAGTTTAAAAACATGATTTGGAAATTCAGAACTTTCAAAACTTTGGGGTTGTTTAACATAGACTTCTTCACTTATATAACCATTTAGAAAAGCGCTTTTAACATCCATTTGAAATAATGTAATGTTATTATTAGCAGCAAAGGAAAGTAGGATACGAATAGCCACAAACCTGGCCACTGGAGCAAATGTCTCAGTGTAGTCAATACCTTCTTGCTGATTGTAGCATTGTGCAACAAGTTGTGCCTTGTTTCTAACCACTTCACCTTTTTCATTTAGTTTGTTTCTGAAAACCCACTTGTTTCCAATAATGTTCTTTTCTGGTCTTGGTACTAGATCCCAAACATCATTCCTCTCAAATTCATTTAACTCTTCTTGCATTACAAGAATCCATCCATCTTCTGCCAATGCTTCATTAGTAGAGGTAGGCTCAATAGATGATAGTAAGCCTAACAAACTGGTTTCTTTAAGTGATGATTTGGTCCTTAAAGGATCACTTGCACTTCACATTATTAGCGTTTCAGGATGAGATGACTTGTACTTCCATCCCTTTTGACTTATATTCAGATTCATCCTTTGAAGATTTGTCGTGTTCTTCTGTTTTGCTTTCATCCTCTACTTTTTCAAGTTCTCTTGGTTTGTCTGCATCAGCTTCCTTTGATTCTAGTAAACCTGCACTATCATCATCTTTCTTTGACTTTTCAAGGTCAAGCTGTTTGTAATCAAATTTAACATGTATGGATTCCTCCACAATATTAGTTTCCCTATTAAACACTCTATAAGCCTTGGATCTTTTAGAGTAGCCAATGAAGGTACACTTTTAAGGTCAAGAATCAAATTTTCCAAGATTATCTTTAGTGTTCAACATATAACAAGTACAACCAAATTGTTTAAAATAAGATATGTTAGGCTTTTTACCTTTCCATAATTCATATGGTGTTTTATTCAATATGGATCTGCTATATACTCTATTTTGAATATAACATGCAGTATTAATTGCTTTTGCCCAAAAGTGTTTTGCAACATTCATATCATTTAGCATGGTTCTAGCCATTTTATGGAGTGATCTATTCTTTCTTTCCACAACTCCATTTTGTTGAGGTGTTCTACGAGGAAAAGTTGTGAAAAATTCCATTCTCATCACAAAAACTTTCAAAGAATTTGTTCTCAAATTCTCATCCATGATCACTTCTAATTGTTAAAATTTCAAGACCTTTTTCATTCATGATTTTTTTACAAAATGTGATAAACATTTTGTGAGATTCATCCTTACTTCTACAAAATGTGATAAACTCTTGTGTAATCATCTACTATAACAAATCCATATTTCTTTCCACTTAGAGATGTTGTTTTCACTGGCCCAAATAGATCTATGTGTAAGAGCTCAAGGGGCTTTGAGGTAGAGATTGAGTTTTTAGGGTTAAAAGAGTTCTTAGTTTGTTTTCCCTTTTGACAAGCTTCACACATAATTTCAGTTTTGAAGCTAAGCTTAGGTAGACCCCTCATCAGTTGAAATTTATTCAGTTTTGAAACTTATCTACGGTTTGCATGACCTAATCTTTTATGCCAAATTAGTTTCTCTTCATTTACTAACATAAGACATTTCACCTTTTGTTTCTCTAGACCAAACAGATTTATCTTATAAATATTGTTTTGCCTCTGACCTATAAAGAGTATTGATCCATCCTTCTGACTAATGGCTTTGCATGTTTTTTTATTAAATATAATATCATAATTATTATCACTTAACTGACTAATACTTAATAAATAATGCTTAAGACCTTTAAATAATAAGACATCTTTAATAGAAGAATAGGTACCATTACCAATTGTGCCTTGACCAATGATTTGGCCTTTTTGCTTTCCTCCAAAAGTCATTGTCCCTCTTTTGCTCAAGGTTAGTTCTAGGAACATAGAATTTTCTCCTGTCATATGTCGCGAGCATCCACTGTCTAGGTACCATGATTGGTGTTGCAACTTGATTGTTGAGGACATCTCTTATTCTTTATCTGATGATTCACTTCCAGAATCAGAGTTTGTGTCAGATCCAGAGGCAGTGTTGGTGTGAGCCATCAAAGCCAATTCTGCTTCTTCATCTTCTGATTCACCTCCAGAGTCAAATTCTGTGTTGGACCCAGAGGCAGAATGAGTGTGAGCCATCAGAGTCAGTTCTGCTTCTTCATCTTCTGATTTTCTTCTAGAGTCAGAATCTGTTTTGGATCCAGAGGCAAAGTTGATATGAGCCATCATAGCCAATTCTGCTTCTTCATCATCAGAAGATTCATCACAATCATCCCATGTAGCCATCAGATTTTCTTCTTGGATTTGGAGTCTTTCTTCTGGTGTTTTCCTTTCTCCAGGTTTGTGCATTCTGACTTGATGTGCCCAGGTTCATTGCATCCATAACAGATGATACTCTTCTTGTCATGTTCATCCTTTCCTCTGTTGGAATGCTTGGAATACCTTTGGGGAAACTTCTTCTTTCTGTTGTGCCACATTTTCAGAACTTTTTTGGTTATGAAGGCAATCTCTTCTTCTTCTGGTTTCTGATTTTGGTCATCAGAATCACTACCAACGCTAGGGTTTTATTCTTCTTCTTGGGCTCATCTTCTTCAAGCTCAATTTCATGTGATTTGAGGGAGCTGATTAATTCTTCTAGCTTCAGAGTATTCAGATCCTTAGCTTCTTGAATGGCAATGATCTTTGGTCTCTACTTGGTTGGAAGGCTTCAAAGAATTTTCTTCACGTGGTAGTGTAGCTCTTCTTAAGTACCTTTAATCCTAAGATCAGGGTCTGGAAAACATGGTTTCATTGTCTTCATCTTCTTCCATCTTGAATAGCTCGTACTTCTTGACTAGGATGTTTGCCTTTGCTTCTTGAACCTGCTTGCTTCCTTCAAAAGTCAGAGTCAGACTATCATAGATGCTCTTTGATGTCTCTTTGTTGGTGCACTTGTCGAATTCCTTGAATGTGATTGTATTGATCATGAACGTTCTGGATTTGTGATGCATCTTGTACGTCTTCTTCTGGTCAGCATCCATATATTTTCTGGGAATTTCAACACCATCAGCATCTTCTGGAGCAGTATAGCCATCTTCCACCAAGTCCCAAAGTTCAGGATCTTGTGAAATAAAGAAACTCCTCAGCCTGTTTTTCCAGTATTCAAAACGTTCTCCATCAAACAAATGTGGTATGTTGATGTTTCCTCCAGCAGCTTTTGAAGTGACTAGAATATCACTAGAAGGGGGGTTGAATAGAGATATTTGATGTTTAAAAATTTCTTTTAAGTTTTAAAGTTTTATCCTCTTCTAGAGGATGAAAGTAAGAAGTTGGAAATTCAGATTAAGTGTAAGAACAGATTAATTATAAGAGAGAGAGAGAGAGAGATTGGAGATGGACACACACAGCTTTATACTGGTTCACCCAAAAACGGGTTACGTCCAGTCCTCACACACTTGTGAGAATTCACTAAGAAAACAGTCAACCTCTCACAGAGGTTAGTTACAGCTTTTGTGTTCTTAAGCTTCACCAAGCTTACAATATCTTCTCACAAATTTCAATTATTTCTAAGTGTAACTCACTTAGAAATTACAGTATAGTTTGAAGGTGTTTTTGATGTTTCTCTTAACTAGCACTTTCTAAAAGGATGTTTCAAAGATCTAGTGTAATACAATAGAAAGTGTAAAGAGAGGATGAGAGTGACACTTTATAGCTCTTAGCTTTTTTCTTTGATTGCTTTGTAGTTGTGTGTCGAATGAAGAAGTGCATCATTGCTTTTATAGAGTAGTAAGAACGTCTAACAATGGGTTTTGAAGCTTCATGTCCGTTGGGCACATTGATCAAAAAGTCAAGGCCTAATATTCTGAATTACAGAAATGCCATCCAGCTGTCTTTTGTCTTGTTTGACTGCAGGAGGATGAGAACACAGTCCATCCTCGTATGGCAGATACAAACCTCCTGGAAGTATGTGTCTTAGCTGTCCTTTTTCTTTTTCGTTCTCCAAGGCATGTCAGATTCTATTTTGGGCTTTGTTTAGTATAACCTTTATGTGCAGGTGGAAAGGTAGAATCATTTTTATCATAAGCCTATACATAGAGCTAGAGGTCCATTCTTCTATATTCCCAATTCCTATGTTCATCCTCTGCCATTCTTTTTCTTCAGTTGACTTTGTTTTTCTTTTAAACTTCAATACTGAAATGTCTTTATACATGGAAAGAAATCAAAGTTAATGTGATTCTGAATATTTTGACTAATAGTTGGTTCATCCTCTTTGAAGATCCATCCTCTAGTCCATCCTCTCGTTTAAAAACTTGTTGACTTTACATAGATTTTATCTCATTTGAAGAACAACCTGTTTTCTAATAATAATACACTCAAGAGCACAGATTAGTCTTAACAAGAATCATAATCATTTAATTTTGTTATCATTAAAACCATTTGAAAGAGATTTTGTCTCAACAGCTTCTTCACTGAATCCAAACATTTTAACCCTTGGATCTTTTCTCAAACACTGTAAAGTCCTCAGCCTTGATATCGAGCTCTGATGCCAATTGAAGGTGCAGACACGAGAAGGGGGTTGAATTGTGTTTGCCAAAATTGAATTCTTTTTGCTATTTTGATGAATGTTAATGTGAATTACATGATGAATAAATAATCAGACTCAACAGCGGATAATAACAGCATAAGAACACAAAGATTTATCATGGTTCACCATTAACTTGGCTATATCCAGTCCCTTCACTTAGAAGGCTTTAATCCACTTATTCAAAACTTTGAATTACAGCACCTGACCCTCGAAGCCAGTCTTCTCAAACAGCCTGATAACCCCAAATTTTTGAGGAATAACAACACCTTGACCCTACAAGCCAAGTCTTCTCCTACCAATCTTACAACCCCAAATTAAAGGAGGCATTTACACCACTATCGGGTTTGATTATAAGGGTTTGGAACTTTGCAATGTTGCTTCTGGAAAGCCGATTGTTGCACTGATTCTCACTCTCGAAAAATCACTTAGAAAATATTGCTCATGCACACAAGTGTTTCTCTCTTTTCAACTCTCGAATGACTTTGAATTTGAAGCTTGAGTTCTTGTGTTTTTCGATCTCTTTGAACTCTAAGACGAATCTCGATTTTACGCTTGAGTTCTTCTACTTTTTTTTATGCTTTCTGTTGCGGCCCAAAGCCTCCTTTTATAGCTGAAATATGGGCTTTGTCCAAGCTTAATTTTGAGATGTATCTTGCTCATATTTTCTTTGAAAATTCTTTTAAACTAATTTTGTTTCTTTTTAATTTCGAACCAAATCTTCTTTGCTCAGATCTCCTTCGAATTTCCATCCTGTCTTCTTTGATTTTTGAATCAAAACTTCTTAAAACTTTTATGAGATCTCTATCAAAATTCCAATCAAGTCTTCTTCGAATTTGAATCAAGTCTTCTACGTATCTGAATCACATTTTAAATCTAGACCGTGTATTCTTCTGATTTGGACCATGTCTTCTTCTTATCTAGACCATATTATCTTCTGATCATGTTTGCTTCTGATCTGGACCATGTTTGCTTCTGATATGGACCATGTCTTCTTTTGGACCATGTTTCCTTCTGATCTAGACCATGAATGATATCCTCAGATGATGTCATCTAATTCTTGCCTCTGATTTTTACCTTTGATGATATCCTCTAATTTTTGTCTTTGATGATATCCTCTGATTTTTACTTTTTGTGAGATCCTCTTGTGTTATCCTCTGGTATCCTCTGATGATATCTTCTGGTTGTATCCTTTGGTGACATTTTCTGGCTGTATCTTCTGGTGACATTTATATCTTCTAAGGACGTCATCCTCTGATGACATCTTCTGGTGACGTTGATATCTTCTGATGGTATCTTTTGGTTGTATCTTTTGGAGGTATCTTCTGGTGATATCTTCTTGTATCCTCTGGTGACATTTTCTGGTTGTATCTTCTGGAGGTATCCTCTGTGACGTCATCCTTTGGTGGTATCCTCTGGTGACTTCATCTTTTGGTTTCTGCTTCTAGTGTCATCTTTTGATTTTTGCATTCTTCTTCGAAGTCAAATATGTTACTTTCATAAAATACTTTTGTTAACATCAAAACTTTAAGTGTGAGAACCAACTTGGTTCTAACATGGGGTTGTGCATAGAGTTTCTACACCTTATCATCCCCAGACTAATGGGCAAGCTGAAATCTCAAACAGGGAAATCAAACAGATTTTAGAAAAGATGGTGCAGCCAAATAGGAAGGATTGTAGCCATCGGCTAGAATAAGCTCTTTGGGCTCATAGAACAACCTAGAAAACACCAATAGGGATATCCCCTTTATTGACTTGTGTTTGGTAAGGAATGCCACCTTTTAGTGGAAATAGAGCAATGTGCTTATTGGGCGGGAAAGAAAGTCTCAATTGCAACAACTTGAAGAGCTTAGGCTAAAATCCTATGAGAACTTCTGGATTTATAAGGAGAAAACTAAGCACTTTCATGATAAGATGATTTCTAAGAAGGAATTCTCCATCAGCCAAAAAGTTTTATTGTTCAATTCCCGCCTTAAAATTATGAACAGGAAACTTCGATCCAAGTGGAATGGCCCTTTTGTTGTTACTAACACTTTTTCTCATGGTGCAGTTGAAATAAAAAATAAAAACATCGATAAAGTGTTTTAAAGTGAATGGACAATGCCTCAAGATATTCCATGAGAGCTCTTTGCTTGAAGATGCTCCCATAGAAGAACTCACTTTGAAAAAGCCCACCTATACTGTAATTTGAACATGAAGTTCCCTTTCCTTACTCTTTTTTATACTTGTTACTTTCATTGAGGACAATGTGTAATTTAAGTGTAGGGGTATCATTTAAGATCTTATTTGTTGTAGGAATTTCTTTTATTCAAGATACAAAAAAAAATATACCAAAAAAAATGTGCATTGCACTACATGCTTTTCCATCTGATTTTGGGGTTGCAAATGTGGTGAGTTATTTTGGGTTTGTGGCATGATTAGATATTATCTTTGCACTCTTGGTACAGTAAGTTGGATTAGAACACTAAATTATGTATCATTTGTGATAGGTTATTAACCTTTGTGAGATTTTGAGCCTTATTATGGATGGAACACATTTTTTTCCATTTTTTTCTTGTGTGTGATCTCAATTATGATTGTTAGTTATGCTAGAACTTGACTTGACTCTTACGCATGCATATATTGAAATGATCTAGGCATTTGTTTCTTGTTAAGCTACTAGCCAAATAAGCATACCCTGCAATTATCCGTTATTTAAGCCCCCTTTGAGCCTATTTATCCTATTCTTTGTTATATAGTTTATTGCAAACCTAAAAGTGAAAAACAATGAATTGACTCAATCTTGGGGGATAAAGGAATTCTTCTTTAAATAAGCAAAAAACAAAAATTAAAAAAGATGAATAAATGAGGAATATGGTTGTGAACAAAGTGAGTGTTTTGTGAGTGTGAGAATAAAAATCATTGGTATTATCTCACCCTTACTTTGGCCCCTTTACAACCTTAATAAATACCTTTTAATCATTATGTGCATGTGTTTCAAGTATAGATGTTAGAGGCTTGTCAAACCTATGATAGTGCTAGCTTCATGATGTGCTTTGAGTGTAAACAGTAGCCCAAACACTTGAGAGATTGAAAGAATTCTATATCCAGTGAGGACTCTATCACTTATGATGCATTCATTAGTTAATTTGTCCTCTTGTTTGTTTTTGCTGTAATGAAAAGCTATATTCATGATTGTCATATTCTTTGAAACTTGAGATTAAAATTTTGTGCACCACTTTGCATTCTTGAGAATCTTTGGAAACTCATGCATTGCTTTGCTCGGAGTACAAAAGCTTAAGTGTGGAAAAAATTTGATCTATGTATTTTGGCACATGTTTCTAACTTTGTACTGTAACATTTTGAAAGCTCTTTATAGTCTAGATTAGTTTTTTAGCATGTTTCTAAACTTTGGATCGTAATTGAGTTTTAATTTTATTATTTGCATATTGATATTTACTCGCTGTGCAGGCCATAACTTGAACTTTGGATATCGGATTATCGCATGCGAGCTGGTGTTGGAAAGCTAAAAATCAGAGTTACAACTTTGATGTTGGCACAAAAGCCCAATTCCAAACTTTACTGAGTCTAAATTGTAGATTATGTGATCTGAGCCATATATTTTGATTTAATGGTTTCTCTTTCTCGCATAAAAGACCTTTTTTTCACTAAATAAATATGTCTTAGTCACTAAATAAATATATATATGATGAATCAAATTACACTCATATATCATTATACTGTTTCATAACGTTTTAGTCACTATATATTTTTTAAATTTGACCATTTGATTGAAAATTTATATTATTATCTATATATACAAATTTTTATATGAATTATAATCGTTTGATATATTATTAAGGTGTACAAGATTAACATCCTATAATAAAAACGACGTTAAAGAATGAGGTAAAATATTGTATGACTTTAGAATTAAAACATATATTTAAATATCAAATATCACCATAGAGTAATAAAATAACAAAATATTACACAAACAACAGTACTATTACTTTGTGGGGTTGCATATGGTGTTAACATGATTGTTTGCAGAACAAACGAAGAAACAGAGAAAGAATGAAAGTAGAAAAGAATTGAGAAAGAAGGAAGGAAAAAACAAAAGAAAAAAGAGAGAAAGAAGGAAGGAAGTAAGAAAATTTTAAAAATAAATAAATAAACAGAGAAATAAATGGGTGGTTCTCGTAGGAAAAATAGAGGCGTGAAGAAGGAAGAGAACCTAAGTCGTTATCGTAGTTAGAAGGCAGCGCATCGGGTGGTGTTTGAAGCTGGACAGCAACGCGGTTGGGTCAGTGAAGGAGAAGAAGAAATTTGAAAGAAGTAATAGGAAGAAAGAGGACAAATTCGAAGAAGGAAAATTGAAATTAGGGTAATCTAAAGGAATGAATACAAAAAATACCCCCATAACGTTTTAAAATTGAAGGGCAATATTAGTTTTTCCTGCACAAAAACATTTCACGTTTTCGGGTTTACGATAAAACGCAACCCACAACTCGTAAACGCACTCAGAACACCAGCGACCTTGATTTGCGCTACGCCGCACTGTGCCACCACGGCCAGGCCCTACGCCATCACGTTCTAGCACAGTATCACTGAGAACCACCGCGATTGACTACCTAGGCCAATAAATCAACAACACAATAAAAGAAAACACAATCAAATAAAATGCAAACTGCTACCTATTAAGTACTAACAGTAATTTTATATTGTGTATTGAGGACTAAACCCTTTTCTAATCCTTTTAAAATTTGCAAGAAGCATGTAAAAAAAGTGGACCAAAAGAGGTTAAATAAAAAATTCATGACTATACCTTGTCATCCACTACAAACCAGTCTTACTTAGTAGTTCAACAACATGCAGAAACACAAGTTAACCTTCAAGGTTTACTGAGATCACTTTGTCTACTATTTCTAATTAGTTATCCTCTCATTCAAATTGTCTTAACTACCAAAACTTTGAGACAGACTTGACAAGCAACACGATTGAAAGTGGAGGAAAGTACCACATAAATCACTAGGTGACATTCCCAAAGTCAATGAAGTGGTATCCACTCATGCTGAACATAGATGCTATAAAGATGGTAGTTGCATACTTCTCTACGTTAAATAGAGAAAAGCTTTATTTTTAACTATCAGGCAAGAAAGTAAACAAATTTAAATGTTCTAAAATGTGTTAAGTATGGCTAGCAAAATATGTGAAATATGATGTTTATCTAGTTTTCAATACAACCTTTCAAATAGCATATCAGTCCCAATATTAATGGGAGAGTGTTTTCAATGTATATAGAGAGAAGGAGATTTGAGAAAGGAAACATAATTAACAGCTAATAAACATATATTCTAGGATGGAATTTGAATAAAAAAACGGATTCTACTTTTCTAGAAATATGTAGAATCGAGTGTATTGTTGCCATTGAATCGAGAAAACTTGACAAAAGTGTTGTTCTCTCTAAACTTTGCAATTGGCAGATTGAATCAAGAAGGCTTGACAAAAGTGAATCAAGAAGGCTTGACAAAAGTGTTGTCCTCTCTAAACTTTGCAATTTGACTTTGAATCATTAGTTCGACATGCGGTTGAACAAACATGTGAGTACTATCCAAAATATGTATTATGAACTTGTCAGATGCAGGCAGAGAAGCATTCATATTGATGATATATTGAGCCATAGGTATGTCACTACACAACAAAAGGAATACAAAACTCAGAACAAAAAAATTAATATATTATGATGTCTACTCTTACTACTGCTACAAATTAGATGCCACAAAGATCAAGTCAGTGTATATTCAATTATCAATAAACAGAAAAGTTTGAAAAATTCTGAACCAAATATGAAGAAACCATTACTTGGCTCTTTCCAATAAAGAACAAAAGAAAAATCAGTCCTTAAATTATTTAATATGTTAGTCTAGTTCAGCTGCGCAAATTGAATGTTGGGAGGTAAAGAGGCAACAAGAGAGTAAACTCAATGTCACATTAATAAATATGTTATGATTGATGCCTAATTATACCGGACAAGATATGATGTGGAGTGAAATTGGAATAGCTCCCATGTTTTTGGATGGTTTAGGTATATGTGGAGAAGACATTTAGATGGTGCCGTAAGGAGGATAGTTCAATAGTTAGAGATAAAGGGAGTCCAATTGTAGACCTAACTATTATAATAGATTTAGAGGTAAATAAATCTGTTTTTAAACTTAATACATGATAGGTTATTTTGACTTCATTTTATCCATGTTTTTGAGTTCACCTTCAAGGTGAGAAAAAAGAATTGGTTGTTGTTGTTTTCATAGAACAAGCCTCACACGTTTATATCATGATATCTTCACACACCCCTCTATATCTATCTCTTGAAGTCCTAAACTAATATCCCCCACAATTTTTGGGTTCATTTCTTACAGCAATCCTTTCAAACTAAACAAGAGTTCAGTGGTATTGAGATATTGACAATTTGACATGTATATATTTTGACTGTTCAACATAAAGACTGGCTAGTATAGAGTTAATTGATTAGAAAGTGTGTGTGAAACAAGCTAACTTTTTCTTTACATAGAGTGATTAAGGCATGCACCTGTTTCAACTACTCTTAATATTCAAGAATCATAGTGTTGTGATTGTGGTAAAGGTTCACTTTTGCAGATGTTATAAACTCTAAGATATTAATGAGATTATTCCATATAAAAAATGATGATTAGTGAGGGACAAAAATTCAACCTCCCTTAGGACAGTTCCAAAAGCATAGTAATCTTCTAAAAGAAAAAGTATAAAATGATGTCTACTCTACTAAAAAAAATCAGATGTTTATTAAAATCAAGTCGATAACTATTTTTATTTGGAAAGAAATTTTTACTGCTGTTTACACAGTAAATTGTCAATAAACAAAAAAAAAACTTAAAAAAAAAAAAAGGAAAATCAGCCAGATCCAAAAATTGCAAAACAACATGTGAGAAATCACTTATTAATTTATTTATTTTATAAGTTTGAAATTCACTATTCAGCAAGTATGAAATAAGAGAATGAATGTACTGAGCAAATATGAAATAAGAGAATGAATGTTACGAACCAGGAAATAAAGACGCCTTTAGTTGCATTAACCATGATTAGGGCCTGTCCTAAGATATTTGGAGTCTGGGCGAACTGTAAAAATGAAACCTTGTGATCATTATAATCATTTACAAGTCACGATTTCAAGGCTACAGTGCAAAAACCACATGAAAAGCAATCTCAAATAAGAGAGAAAAAAATCAAGTCACAATTTTTGAAAAAAATCCCTTCTCCACAAAATAGGCACGATGTTTGAAAATAATCAATAAAATAGAAGAACAATAATTCAATTACACCAAAAAAATAATCAAAACAAAACTAAAATGTTCAAAATAAGAAACAAACCAGAATTAAAAGATTGAGAAAGAATGAAAGACGGTGCCGGGTTGCCGGAAAACGCTGGCGGAAGTCGGTGGTCTTAAGTGATGGCAGTCAGAATGGTTTTGAAGTTTGGGGGTGAAATGGTGGAAGGAAATAAGAGAGTATAGAAATAAGAAACCTATTTATATGGTTTTTAGTTTTAATTGTTTTAAAAACTAGACCGGCCCGTTATAAATGTAAATAATTAATTGTTAATTTTGGTAGTATTGAAGTTACTTTCCTTCAAAAACTCTCTCAAACCATTTTATCATTCTTTCAGAATTAAAAAAATTATTTGTAGGATTGTTAGTTTTATAAAATTATTTTTGAAATAAAAAAAAAACTAAGAAAACATGTTAACACCATGTAAAATAAAAAAATTAAAGTCTCTCTTGGACAAAATTAATGGTCCTTCAATTTTTTAACAAAAATAATTTTGAAAAAATCTAATCAAACCTATTATTAATCATTTCTCACACCAATTTTATATGCAACCAAATATCCAAATATATGTATCTAAACACCAATTTCATATGCAACCAAACATTCAAACATGTGTATTTAAAAAGCATAAAATATTGAAGTATATTTTCAAAATAAAATAAAATATTTGTAAATACTTTTTTTATTGAATCGAAAAACTTTTTTTTTATTTCTTTTAAGGGATTCAATGATTATCTTTGATATAGAAAAACTATAATGAAGATATTTAGAAATTTATTTCCTTTTTCAATATACAACAAAATAAAGGCATCAATATAAATATAATTATCACCTTAATTATTTTTAACTCTAACAAAGTTTAAATCTGACGGAAGCAATAAATAAATCTGAAAGAGTAATAGAGAGAACAAGAAGAAAGTTTTTTAATTTTGAAATTGGATGAGTAATATTTTAGATTTAAATGTCTGTTTAAATGAGTAATATTTTAGATTTAAATGTCTGTTTTATATCACTTTTATTTTATGATTTTTTTGTTTCTTTTTATATTTTGTGTTGGAGTGCAATAGACGGAGCATAGATATATGCAAGTAAAGCTGGAGTTTTTTTTAGGAAAAAGAAAGAATCATTATCCAACAAGAAAAAAAAAATTTGGAGGATTATACCATGCACCCTACCCTTAAACCTCCCACCCCTTCATTTTTTTAAAATGTCTAAAATGTCCTTTTTACTAATTATAAATTTATTTTTAAAAAATTAAAATTCACTTTTTAACCTGGTATGTTCAAAAATTTTGAAATTTATGTTATAATTCGAATATTTCAAATTTTTGAAGTTATTTTTTTTTTAAACTTTCGAAGGTTTCGAATATGTTGAAAGAAGTGAAATTTTTTCATAATTCATCAACAATTTCGAACCTTTCGTTGGAAGTGGAAATTTTCGAAACACTTCGAAAGTTTGATGTAACATGAAAGTTTCGAAATAACTCGAAAGTTTCATTTAAAGTTGAAAGTTTCGAAAAGTTTCATTTTGAAGTGAAAGTTTCGAAATAGAAAAATTTTAGAATTTTGAAACTTTGGAAAGTTTCGAAAGTTTCTAAATTTGGAAAATTTCGAAGTTTCCAAATTTGAAAAGTTTCGAAAGTTTATAAATTTGGAAAGTTTCGAAATAGAAAAATTTGAGAAAATTTGGGAAAAATTTCAATTTCGAAACTTTCCAATTTGGGAAAAATTCAAATATGGGAAAATTTTCGAAATTTTCGAATTTGGAAAAATTTTCCAGACTGCATTTCGAAACTTTCAAATAATCTTCGAAACTTTTCCAATTCCTTCGAAACTTTCCCATAATTTCGAAACTTTCGAAATTTTCATAACCTTTCGAAACTTTTCCTTTATTTCGAAACTTTTGAAATTTTCATTTGCCTTTCGAAACTTTGGCAAAACCTTCGAAACTTTCCCAAAAGTTCGAAGTGTAAAACTGGAAAGAAACTCATAAACACTTTCAAAACTTTCATCCAACAATCTTCGAAAGTTTCAAAAAATTCGAAGCAAACTTACTTTTCTGGGTTTTAGGGTTTAGGAAATCTTCGAAGGTTTGAAGTTTTTGCTCTATGAAATCTTCGAATGTATTAGAAAAAATGTTAAAGTTTCGAATGGAGGGGTGAAAAAATGGATGTAATTTTTTTGAGAAGGAACTATAGTTAGTAAAAAGGGCAATTAAGACATTTCACAAAGAATGAGGGGGTGGGAGGTCTAGATGTGGGGGTGCATGGTACATTACTCAAAAATTTGACTGTAAGACCCAACTTTGTTTTGTCATGTGGCCCAATTCTTTGTACTTTTGGATTTTCTTATTTTCAGAGTTTATTAGTATATGGAAAGTTCAAAAAACCCAAACAAAAATATTTTAAAAAATACCTTAGAATACTTACAAAAACATTTTTTATTTGTTAAAATATGTTTTTATTTTAATTTTAATTTATTAATAAAATGTCAGACACTTAAAGTAAACTTTTGTGACGAAAAAAGATCAAGTATTAGTTAGTGAGTAAATATTTTTGAAGATAATGAAAATAATTTTATTTTTTTATTTTTTAAAAATACACAATTTTTTTACTTAATTAAGAACATTCATCTTTTTTTTTTTAATAAATATTGTCAACATAAATTTTAGAAAATTAAAAATATTTTCATAAAAAAAATGGTTCTAAAGCTCCCAAAACTTGGAACCATGGACAATATTAAGAAGTCCTACTAAAAACAAAACATCATGCAATCAAAGCATATTAAACCTTTTGTCATTTTTTCTAAACTGTCTACCATTACCGAGAAACCTTTCGATTATTGAAGACTAATTCAACACTGTATGTTTTAGTTGTTAATAAGTCACAAGATGTATAAACAAAATCAAACTATCATGATTAACTAAGCAAACTAAGTTTTGGGCAAAGGGAGTTTAGAAGTCATTATGATTTAGTTTGTTTGTTTAAGATTTTTTTTTTAAATGATTTTTATAAATATTTTATCTTTTTGTTATAACACTTTTAAAAAAAAATTTTAAAATAAAGTTTTAAATGAAAAATTAATTTAAATAGTTTTTCTTGAAATATGAATTTAAGTATTTCATCTATTTTCTATAATTCAATTACAAATTATATTTAGTCCACGTATTGGAGGGTCAAAAAAACCTTATAACCAAAAGGTCAATTAAAAGAAAGTTAGCAACACAAAAAAGCCCACAAAATTCCATTGGCTTAAAGCGCCTATGGGCCCATTTAAAAAAATCAATAATTTTTTTGAAATAAAAAATATTTTAATATTTTATTTATTTTTTTGAATTTTTTTTCTTTTCGATTTTATGTTGCAAAATACAGAATTTTGTTGCAATAAAGTTTATGTTGCAAAATACAGAATTTTGTCTATGCAAAATACAGTTTATGTTGCAAAATACAGAATTTTGTCTATGCTCTAAAATTTAAAAATGACAAAACAATTCAAACCAGCTATGAAACCATATGATATGTACTAGAAATCAAAAGAGTGAATACCTTAAAAACAAATGGAGGTAACAAAATCTAAATTGCAATACCTTAGAATACAAAAGCCATTGTATAGTATTTTTTTTTATGATAAATCATGATACTTGAATGCTCTTGTTCCCAATTTCAATTTCAATTTGATTTAAAGACAAGCACTTCAACAACAACAAAAACAAAAATGGAATAAATACTCTCAGAAGAAATGGGAGTACATCGAGATTTAAGTCAAAGTAAAAGTTAAATCCCAACTGAAAACGAAGAAATCGAACAAAAGAAATTGAACTCATTGTAAAAAGAGGAAGTAAAGTCCAACATTCATTGAATTTGGTGCCGGTGATAAAGAAGAAATGGAATAGAAAAATTAAAATAAACGATTGTATTAATACAAAGTGGTGAACCCAGTAATAAATGGGTTCATTTGGTGAAGCCCAGTCCACGAGGTTTAAAATGCAAATAAATCAGTGACAGTACAAGGCCCACACAATTTTTGGCTATTCATACCCCTTGCTTTAAATAATTTACCTCACAATCAAATCAAAGAGAAAATATAAGATTACACCGTTAGTGATACCTAATGACCATCTTGTTTCGGTGACATCACAAATATATTTTGAAATTGGTCATATGATAGAAAATAACTGCGGTTTTGTATTCAAATTCTATTTTGAGAATGCAGTGTTGAATCTCTAGAAAATAATTTTATCAAGTATTTTTGTCCTACACAGATTGAAGGATAATAATGGATTCAAAATAAAATTGTGATTTTTTATTAGATAATAGTGTAAAATTATTTATGCATGTTTATTTAATTCCAAATCAAATCCCTCCACACTATACCCAATATTTTATTTAAATTTTAAAATATCCAAGTAACACAACAACATTGTTTGCCATTGGCAGATTGTGATAACGCTATATATATACTCGTGAGTTGACAATTAATATCTTGTGTTACCTATATTATTAATATTCTTCAATATATTAGGATACGCTGAGTTGTTTTTATTATTATTTTATATTGTTAATTTTGGAAAGGATTAGACTAACAATTTTGGAAAGGATTAGACTAACAACCAAATGACGACTTCTTTTCCCACTTCTGTGTTCTTAAAAATCTTCTATTAACACGTTTGAAATATTTAATTCGGAGAGGTAAATTAACAAAAAAAATATATTTGAATTGACCAATTCAAAAAACATTGAAAAGCTAGAGAAGACGTTTGAACTATCTAATTCAGAGAGGTAAATTAACAAAAAAACACGTTTGAATTATCTAATTCAGAGAGATAAATTAACAAAAAAACACGTTTGAATTGATCAATCTAAAGAACGTTGAAAAGCAAGAGAAGAAATTGACAAATGACTAAATTATACTTCTTCAAGAAAAAGAACAAAGATAAGTCTATTTTATCTATTTTTATAATAGAGTATGTGTGTTAATTGTTAACTTAATAGATCCGCTTATGAATGAGTTGGCTTGAAATTCATTAATTTTCATGTTAACCAATAATAATGCTAAGGCTAACCAAACATGTCAATCACTCGGTGGAACTTGATGTCTAATTATTTCTTTATGACAATTACAAAGTCCAATGATAATGAAAAATATGCGTTGTGCAGAAGATATTATATACTTTATCTTCATTCCAAATCCAAAGTTCTTTTTTCTATGGACGATGCCAAGTGAAAAAGGATAATAATGTATTGTCCTCTTCACTCCTCACCTAAATGGAAAATGACAAAATTTCATGTTTGAAAGGGAAATGAGGGAACATGTTTCCATTAGGTACAATTATTATTGGTCTAATAGATTGATGGTTGTTACGCATGCAGAGAAGCATACCCCCGACGAAGTTATGCGTTCATATTCTTTTGTCAATTATAATAACTTCATAGGAACATGAAATATTTTTATGATAAAATGGGCATTCAATCAAGCGTTTCTAATAGGTGTTACAAATTTCAATCAAAACTTGTGGTACTTGGAGAAGTTTCTTTTAAGTTCATTCCTAACAATAAAACAGGAAATCAAGCATTTCTAAAAGATATAAAAATAATTTGGTGGTTGAGGTAAATGGGTTAAAGAATAGTTTAGAAATAAAATTAATTTGGTGGTTGAGGTAAATGAGTTAAAGAATAGTGAGTGATAAAAATATTGAGCATTTTATCTCTCAATTCCAGCATAATACTAACAATTGTTAACAATATTATAATAGACAATTTAAAAAAAAAAATATTAACTCCTACTAATTCAACCGAAAACCAAAGAAAGGCTAGAAAAGATATAGATGGTAATAACATTACCATGGTTTGAAGGATTGAATCTAACATTGGATCTCCACAAACAAACCTGAATTGAAACATAGCATAGAAAACCTGCTTCTAGCAAATATACTGAGTGCATGTTTGGTTTTATAGCAATAGCTTCGGTAAAATCGCCATAATTTTGTCGATCCCACATTGAAATCAAATTAGCACTAAATGAATCCCAAATAGGCAATGTACTTACCTCCAAAACCAAAAGGGATAGCTACATTTTAAATTTCAGCATGCAACCACAATTCAAAGTTTTTATAGTCTCAGAACATTAGAACCAAAATAATGTTCGCATCAGATGCAATAACCCACAATTTCACAAACTATTAAGAATCACAAGATAACAACAAGTTAAAACCTATTCAGACATAGCTGAAGCAAAATTGCCTTCATGTTCCTCAAAGCAAAGGCACAACTGTCTTGGGTTTGCACATTTGTGCCGTTTGTCAAACATTTGATTCCAGCTATACCATTCTAACACTACTTAATACATACAGCTCATATAATTAAAACAAATAGTTAAAATCATAAATAAAAAAAGGAAAAAAAATGACACTTTAATAGTTTCTACACCATTTTCCACAAAATTGCACCTTCCAAATCACTCCACAAGACAAGACACCCATTATGCGTAACTCCTAATCTAATCTAATAACTATGCACAAAAAATAACATGAAAATGTAGCACGAAAAATCGCGCATACAAGTCTCCTACTCAAATTAATAATGCACAAAGATCAATTGAAAAATAATAGAAGAAAAAAAGTAAAATATACACAACTTTTTTATATTAAAAAAATTACACGTGAGGGGTAAAATGCAAAACAAGTTAGCTAATATATGGTCTTGAAAATATTAACCATTCCAAAGGTAGACATAGAGATACTCACATAACATACATTGTTTGTTATCTATCTCCAATCCCCCGTCTAATTGACCTATACATAATGTTAATCTTACACCCCAAAAAAAAAACTAATTAACCAAAAAAAAAAGAACCTAACCATTAAAAAAAAAAGAAATTAAAAAAAGAAGTTATTTTCTTGTTCAATTTTTAATTTCATTGTTAAAATCATAAGAAAAACAAGAGGGGCACCTAAGAAGACCATTCTCATTGCAAACATTGCAAACTTTGAACCCAGCTTTATCGGTGTATACCTTTTTGCTACCGTTACACGCGTCGCACACAACAAATCTGTGACCCGCGCACACGTGGCATTCCGCTGGATCCACTGCGGGCAAACCTTCGAGAATCTTCTTGAGCTCGCCAATCTCGTGCAACTGTCTAATCTCTTCGCCGCCACCAACGTATATTCCTCCAATAAAAACACGTGGCAATGCTAAATCGGTTCGACCCATTATCCGGTTCAGTTCGCCCAAGAAAGACGAATCCATCGACACGTCTCGTTCGTCGAGTTGAACTCGAAACGCGCGAAGGATCGCGAGTACGCTTTTGCAGTCCTCGAAGATTGGTCTCACCACGCGCAGGCTTGTGAAGTATATCACCACGCGCTGTTCCGTTCCCGGAAAACAAATCGGCGGAGGCGGTGAAGGGGGTGGTGAAGGTTTGCATGGCGCGTGGTTGTCATTGTGTGGTGGCTCAGGTTCGGGTGATAGTTCTGGTTCGGAGTTTGGTTTGGGGGATGGTTCTTGTTCGGGTAATGAGTCTAGTTCGGATACGGGGTGGGAGAGGGACCTAGGTAATTTGAAGGGCGGTTGGTGGAGGTGAGTTGACCAGGTTCGGAGGAGCGAGCTAGCGAGTCGGACTCGGTGAAAAACGGGTTTTCTTGGGGTTGGTGAAGAAGGTGAAGGTAGTTGAGGAGGTTCTTCAAGACAAAGGGTTTGAATGTCTTTGAAAGAAGAACAAGAGAATGAGGAAGAACGTGATGAAGATGCAGTGTGAATCCGAACCGTTGATTTTCCCCACGGTCGCCACATTGAAGGTGGGAAATGGAATAAACTACAATCTTTGTTTTCTTCTTGTTTTCTTTTCTTTCTATTTAGGGTTCAATTTTGATTTTGAGAAATGGGTTTGGAGAAAGGGAGGATTTTTGAGAGGTGAGTGGGGTTTTTTGGTTGAAAATGGGGGGAAATGGGAAATGGGAAATGAGTATGAGGAAAGGATGAATTTTGGGGTTTTTTTTTTTTGGGAGATGGCAAAATGGGGCAAATGGGGTTTGTTTTTTCTATTTTTGATGTTTGAGATGGATGGATTGAATGAGAGGGTGAGATTTGGGTTGCTTAAAGTTTAGACCTTTGGTGTGGTGAATGGTGATTTTGAGGGAAGAGGTAGAAAAGTGGATGGATGGTGGTGAATTTGCATGTGTGCAAAGTTTGGGGATGTCCTCAGCTTTTTTTTGTTTCTCTTTTAAGCTTTTGTATGAGAAAAAAAGAGACAAAGAAAGGGAGAGGAAGCTAGGTAGTGAGAGAGACTTGAAGAAAAAAAAAAGTTGGAAATTAGAGAGAGGGAAATTGTATTTTTAGGGTAGAAAAGGGGAATGGGAAACGGGTGGTTAGGTAGTTGAGAGGTTGGGTTTTTTTTTGGATAAATAGAGGTTGGGTTATTTTTAACTATTAGGCTTTGATGAGGTTTAAAGAGGAGGGGAGGGTGAGAGGCCATAATTACAACTCTAAAAAATTAATAATTTATGGATTAGATGAGAGAGTGAGAACTCCTGTTTTTTGTTTTTTTACACAACTCCTGTTTTTCTAGTAACAATAATAATCACACATTTGATTAACAAAAATGTAATTATATAACTAATAATGTAAGTGTGTAAATTTGTGCATCATTTTTTTTTTACACAATTTGTGTCAATTTTTTTTTTTACAATAATTTGTATATCATTTTATTAAATAGTTTAATACATTTTTTAAGAGAATAAATTTAATATATTATTAATCTCTGTGTAAAAGTTTGATATTATAATTTTAAAATTTATCATTCAAATATTGTATATGATAATTATAAAATAATCATTAGTTATTGTTGTTAATGATAATTTTCGCTACCCTATTTTTTTTCAAAAAGAGTTTGATACATTATTATATTATCCAAAATGTCTTATATCACTCAAATTGAACAGCCCAATAATGATGGAGGATTGCATTGCCCTGTTAAGGAATACTTAAGATTATTGAATATACTTTTAATTATTTAGAAAAATACAAGTGAGTATTAAATTATTTTATTTTTTAGGAAACAGATATTCTTCATTTTTTTTTCTTTTTAATTGTAATATTAGATGGAAATTTATCATTTTAAAAGTTGTGACTTCTTCTATTTTTGTTAGATTGATTTTATTTAATTTAAGAATAAGAGCATGATATAGGTTTGAGTTCTTGTTTTATGACATTTTTAAAATTGAAACATATTTCTATTTGATGTGGTTATATAGATTTTTAGAACTGATATCATGGTTAAATGACATTTTAAGATTTTTTTTTCAGATTTGAAATAATTTTATTTGTATATGATTAATACTATTTTAAAATGGAAGAATACATGTATTTAAATTGAGATTAATATTATGTTATAATTATATTTTAAAATCGAAGAATACACAGTCAAAGTTTGTATGTATATTTTGTTCGAAAAATAAAGTTTGTGCATATATTTTTTTATTGGAATAATTCTTTTAATAAAATATTCTTTTATAATATTTAATTTACCTTTTTGGTCAAATTCTAAATTATTAGAGGTTGAAACAAAAGAAATATTCTCTTATTGTTATATTATATATTGAAACGTGTTCACTGTTGAAATTGATTTGAACAGCTATACTAAGAATAAAATATACTAAATAGAAATATATTATATATCATTCTTGATATTTTTTTAAATATCCTAGTCAAAAACTTTTATAATTTAGATACTTTCATTGTAGTATATTTTTATGAATTTTGAATTTATTATACTAAAAATGAATGTAGCAATTTTAGAAGTAGTTTATGTGTAATTAATAAAAGCTAGTGTAATTAACCATGTCTAGCACAAACTCAAAATATATATAAATATTCATCAATATCATTTCAATTATTAATGTATTCTTTTTGTTATTTTTATAAACTAGTATATGCTGTAAATTTGTTTATACTTTTTTATAAATATTTTCGCAGATACTAATATATGCTATGAATATATCAATATTCTCATTATATAAATTAATGGTCAAACATGCAAATATTCATATAAATTGCACATACATAGTTTTGTAGTCTAAAAGTCTATATTTACTTATACTTTTAAAATGTTTATTATCCGTTGGTTTGACATTTGTTTTTTAACCATCAAAGAAAAAATTTGTATTTAATTATATTATGTCACATGAAAGAAAATATTTTAAATTTATTTTATTTTTGGTTTAATTTTTAAGAGGAGAAAAGTTTTGAGGAGTATTGGAGAGCTGCAATGGGTTTTCACTTGTCGGAGAGTTCGGGGGACTGAGAGAATCAACAATGAATAAAATATTCTAAAACTATGAAAGACTTTGACATTACATCTTTACCCAAAATCTTAAAAAAATAGATGTATGAATCACATATTTTATATATCAGACATTTAGCTAATTTCTAGCCAGTGTGGAACTTAACAACACTTGAACTTAACAGAAAGGAACCAAAATACATAAAACCATCAACAATAAAGAAAACCACCACTTTGGTCCCTGATCTAGTAAAAACTTCAAATTAATCATCGAATGATAAAACTACTGTTAGTTTAGTCTTTTACGTTAAAATGACTATTTGTCAACTATTAACATTGTAAAGTTGTTGATGTGACAATGATGTGTCACTCTCTTACTGTCACGTGCGTAATTGATTTAATATAGACTAAAAATGTAATTCAATGTCAATTTTCTCCTTGAAAAATTCAAATTTACTGTCAAAATAATATTTGAAAGATACAACTTACTATCAAAATTACCGCAGATATGCATCATATTAATAGTATGTTTCAAAGATACATGTTACTATCAAAATAATCTCTAAAAGATATAATTTATTATCAAATTTTTGTTTAATTGTTTGAATTAAGGGATCAAATTAGCATTATATTGATAGTAAATTGTATCTTTTATGAAACAAATTAACATTAATATTTTTTTTGTCATAATATAAAAGATTCTTGAAATTAGTTGTACACTTGTTATGTCAGCTATTTTCCTATCAAAATTATCGAGCTTGTTATTTAGTTGTACTCTTGTTATGAATATGTATAAATATCTACATATATATATATATATATATATATATATATAAATGTTATTTAAGGAAGATACTTTATGTATGTAGATTTAAAATAAAATAAAATTATTTAATAACAAACCATTAGAACATTAAGCGGCGACAGTTACGTCTTTAACTATCGGAGTAATTTTACGGCCGTGGTTGTGGCAGTTGATGTAACCACTAGTAACCGTCACTGGTATATATTCAACTTTTTAACTCTTTTGCGGCGGTTTCAACTGTCTCTAAAGTTATTTAAAAATCATTTTTTTTAAATATCATTTTTGTTCTTCCAAAATGAAATACAAAATAACTAAATAATTGTAATTCCATAATTATTTTTATTAGCATCATAATGTTTGAAGTTATATTTATTTTTGAACAACTAAAATATTTTGAAGTAAATACTAAATAGAGACACATACTAAATAGCTAAAATACTTCAAATTAAGAGCACTTCAAATGCTTGGTAGTAAAAGTCTTACAATCTACTTAACATAATTAATAGTGAACTTCGAGTACTTCAAAATATTATGGTATTACAATAACAAATTGCTCAAAAGATAGAAATAGTACAATACAAAAATAAATGCTACATGTGTTGTGAACTACTTTCACACTCATGTTTTGAATTGTTTACCTCATTGGGCCTAGAATTATGAGAAATGTGTTGCATGAGCATAGCTACTCGTGCCTCTAAAGTTTGAACTCTAGCATGTGGACTATAATAGTTTGAGTCAATAGTTGAATGCTAGTAATGTGCATTACTAGCATCCAACTTCTGCCTCAAACCATAGTCAATCTTGATGAGATTCCAAGGTATTGAGTGGGGAGAACACCAAATCACATGCCTCTAACACATTCGATATGTTTTATGTGAGGGGAATTTCCAAAATATATTTGGAATTCTCTAATAGCTATATTAATGTAGCGAAATTAAATAACTTAATATATCACTTGGTTAAGTGGTTGCATTGCTTGAGTTTAATGCATTTGTTAGTCATCAAACCAATGCATTTGTTAAGTTGCCAATGATTATAAACTTTTTCAAGAGTTGTTTTATGTCACCAATTGGTATGAGTTTCTCTATAAATAGTAATACTTTAGAGGTAGAAATAAAGAACACGATTTTCATGTTTAGATGAGTCAAATTTCTGTCAAAAATATTTGAGTCATTTCTTTTTTTCTCTAGTGCACTAGAGTAAATGAAAGAACTTTATTTTGTAAACTATCATTGATCGAGAGGGTTGATGTGAATGTGCAATTCACTTCAAGGATTCCAAAGTATCATGAATGGGATTCATCGGTTAGCTCGTTTGCATCCAATATACATAGATTGGTGGGGGCAAATCGAACCTAAAGCTTAGTGTGATACACATGCTTTGGAATTTATTTGTGCAACTTTTATCATCGTCAATTTCATCATCTTCTTCTTCTTTAAGATTTGCAGCATAACCCAAACAACTGATCCAACAATCTTTAGGTTCGATTTTTGATTTATTTGTTATTAATTAATAACTGCAATTTTAAAAGAGATGAACACTCACATAATTATTTTGACTGTTCATGATATAAGTTTGAATGTTCATTCTATGTGATTATGAAAATTTATGTTATTTGCATTTGAATTTATTTTGATGCATGATTGTTAGTTTTATGTTTTGGTATAACATGGATAAATTTAGTACTATAGTTTTTTACTTTCAAAATGATTTGAGAAATGGTAGATAATTATTTTTTAAGATCCAAATTTTTTTATGTGAATCAAACGTGTTTGAAAGTATACGTTTGGAAGGTATACAATTGAAAAATTTGTTGAAGAATTGTGTTGTGTGTGTGTGTGTTGTGTGTGTGGTATCACATCAACATATTCACATCGTGTGTGTGGTATCACATCAACATATGCACATCGTGTGTGTGTGTTGTGTGTGTGGTATCACATCAACATATGCACATCTTAAATAAAAATTGTTGCTTCATGCAAGAAATTGTTATATGTATAATTGATAATTTCATATTATATGGGCATGATAGCATGAAAGGAATTGTTTCTTGTTTATTTTGATATTAAAAATGATTTGAATATATTCTAAAATTATCGTAAGTTGACAAGTTCATGAAAAAAAGTAATAGAAAATCTTAATGATTTTTATTCATTGTTATTTTCTATTGTGATACTTATTTGAATTTACCATATAAGACATTTAAATGTGAAATTTGAATTTAACAAATAGAATTTATGATGCATGTATTAGTTATAAGATAATTAAGAAGAAATTATTTCTTTAATATAAATGAAATGAATTCTGATTTATTAAGGAGTGAATGACATACATGTTTTGACTCATCTTATGATATTTGATTATGAGAAACTTTTATGATCATGTTTTGTTTTGTTAGCTTGTGGCAACATATATTTAATGCATTCAATGTATTATATCTTGGACTTGGATATATTAAAAAGAGAATTATAATTTTAAATTGAGATGCTTATTAAATATAGTGAATGGTATGATGGCGAAAAAGTTTGTGTATGTGATAGAATGTTATATAATTAAATGACAAGAGTGTCATGGTTTGATGATAGTTGGTTAAGACTATAGAAAATATATAAAAGGTGTAGTTATGTGGATGAATAACTATTTAAAGTTTATTAAAGTTGAAATGAATCTTGCAATTCTTTGATGAAATGATTGACAAGGATATGATGTCTTAGGATATGAGGCTGATGACATTGAAGACATCATTAAGGATGTGATACGAGTTCATATAAAACGGATCACCAATGATGGAAACGATCAACTCACATTTGAGTAACATCGAGTCTTGAATTCAAAGATGAAAGTGCACTATTAAAGTGATTGAAGTATTTGGACAATAGATACATCCCAAAAGGGTAAAAGTACTAGGACTATAAAATAAAAGTGGTAGGATAAGATCTCCTCTTACTGGACATATAGCATATATTTGTCAGAATGTATAATTATGGGTGCGTTCCCAATATAGTCCACCTATATGAGAATGAAGTGGGCCGCCTCATAGAGTTCAAGGGTTTGACTCTTAAATGAAACGGATATATGAGACATGGCATTGTTCTAATTCGATCAATGATATCGAGATTTCATGTGTATTTTATGCAATCTTGTTCTAATTAATAGTTGATCCAAAGACTGTCTACCAATCTATTCGAGGATGAGTGAAAACATAACTTACTAAGTAATGGTTCAAATTGTAAGATACCTTTATCTGAAATCATGAGATTTTCGAAATAACGAATTTAGATATATTTTGAAAATGGTGGGCGATTGTGAGGGGAATTTCCAAAATATATTTGGAATTCTCTAATATTTATATTAATGTAGCAAAATTAAATAACTTAACGTATCACTTGGTCAAGTAGTTGTGATATTTGGGTTTAACGCATTTGTTGGTAATCAAACCAATGCATCTGTTAAGTTACCAAGAGTTACAAAAAATTTCAAAAGTTGTTTTCTTTTACCAATTGGTATGAGTTTCTCTATAAATAGAGACACTTTAGAGGCAGAGCTAAAGAACACAATTTTCATGTTTACATGAGTCAAACTTTTGTCAAAAATATTCTTGAGTCATTTCTTCTTTTCTCTAGTGCATGAGAGTAAATAAAGGAACTTTTATTCTGTAAACTATCATCGATCGATATGCTTGTTGTGAATGTGCAATTCACTTCAAGGATTCCAAAGTATCCTGAAGGGGATTCGTCGGTAAACCCGTTTGCATCCAATATACATAGATTGTGAAGTAGCAATGTCAATCACAAGAAAGGGGGTTTAAATTGTGGTCCTTTTAAAATTTTGATTAATGTGGTTAATTTAAATTAACTCATGATCAATCTTGATTGAAACATAATGTCCAGAATGTGCTGGATATGTTAGAAGTAAATAAAACAGATTAGTTTATAGTGAAATGTGATTTGTGTGTGCAAATAATTAAAGATAAGAAGTATAAAAATTACACACAAAAAGTATATTGGTTCACCAAACTTGGGCTAGTCCAATTCTCAAAACCGTGAGATTTTCACTATGTGCTTCAGAACTAGAATGTTATTTTTCACACCTTTTCTCTTGATCATACATTGATCAATTACAATTTTCACCTTTCAACCTATAAAGGATTTTTACAATCACCTTTCAATCTAGAAAGAATTTTTACAAACACACTCAATCTAACATAAAAGATAAACTTGAGTTATAAATGATATGTATGATAAAAGTGTTTGGAATCTAATGATTCTCAACTCTTGGTTTGAGATAAATAAAGACAAACTTAGTAAACAATGATCAACAACTATAGTGAAGAGAGCTAGAGTTTGTTTGAATAATTTTTGACTTGTTTTTACTTGAACAAGTGTTGGTAGATATGTAAATTAAACTGCTGCATTAATCTTCCAATTAATCTTCAATTTATAGATGATAAGAGGCTTTGAATATTTAATTTAAACTTAATATATCTGTTAGGCACATCAGTCAAATGTCAGATCTGTTTTAAAACAATTAAACTCATGTTTATATTGTTGTCTAGAATATTCTTGACAAACCCGGAATGTTCTTGCTTTAAGGTTTGATGGAAAACGTGAATAAGTGTAAGAATGGGCTGTCACATATCTAGTATTGTTCCAAATCAGAATTATGCAGAGTTTTTTTCTGCAAAATAATGTAAGTACAGTGTACTTGCGTCCTTGCTCACAATTCATCAATCTGGAGGTTTTTTCCTCATTTGGGCATTCAACTCGAGTTTTAGGCTTAAGCATTGATTTGAGCAGTCTTGATAGTTTTTAACTTGTGGTTTGGATTGTGGAATGATTTGTTTTAATTGTCTTTAAAAGAGAATAAACAAAATGTTCTTTTATAAAATCAAAACGTTCTTGGTTATGTGTTGTATGGAAAACGTGGATGAATGATTGAGTAGTTGTTTAATGTCATTTCTTTATCTTAGAAACATGTTGTGCTTTCTACAAAAGGTGATGCAGTAGTGTTCTTGCAATCCTAGTTGTCCTTGCTCAAAAATCATCAATCTAGAGGTTGTTTTGCTTCTTTTGGCCTTCAACTTGAATTTTGGGCTTGATTATAGTTTGAGTAGTCTTGATATTCTTTTATCTTGAGGTTTGGACTATGGAGAATGATTTGTTTTAATTATGTTCTTAAAACGAAATAACCATATTGATCTTTTGTTAAACTAGAATGGTCTTGATAAACCATAATGATCCTTTGATAAACTAGAATGATCTTGATAAACCAGAATTATCTTTTGACAAACCAGAATGATCTTGAAATCAATTTTCAATTCAGTTAAGGCATGATGCCCTTTGATTTATATCATGGTGAGATCGTTGATTGTTGTATGAATGTATTTGATCACTTTCTTTATGAAGATGTTATCTTGAAGTTGAAGACACAATAATCATTCTCTTGAATGATTGATATATATTGCTTTTGAGATTATTCCATTATAGAGTAGATACTTACTTAATGATGTGAATGACTTCTTGTTTGTCAACTTATGCAATTTATCTTTCGTAAATAAAACTTAAGTGTAATCATTAGTAGATCACTTTCTCATTAAAACATATATAAAAAAAGAGAAAATTAATTCATTCTATATATGACAATTAAATATGATGTAATTAAATACGAATAAGAGAAAATGAATCAATCACTGATATAAGACATTACAAGAGAAAGGCAACTAGAAACACACCAAAATCATAGAATAGAATAATGGACAAATTGAAATTAATGTGTTGTTTCCGTCAACCTGTCACACTAAAATTACTACAACAGTTTTCTGCAACATCATCTCGTAATGTATCACATTCCTTAGCATCACTCTTAGAGAATAATGAAGAACATAAGAACAAGATAGTGTGGAAATTTTGATGCATTAAGAAATATGGTTGAACCCACTAATATACAACATGTTAATTAGGTGGAGGGGATTGGAATTTTGATGCATAAAGATTTTCTGATTTGGGAAAAGGGTAAGAAGGAAAGAGGACAGGATTTTCTGATTTTTTGTTTTTGATGAAAGAGGGAATGAAATTTTTGTTTTCCCCTAATTAACACAAACTGCCGCATCAAACAAATAAGCAGGTGCGATAAAAAAATTACGTCGTCCCAACAGTCGCAACATTAAAAGCGATGGCGGTTCAGTGGTAATCGTTGCGGAATGCCCACCACAAATTGTTTTTTTCTTTGTAATACTCTACCAAAAATTTATAAATACAATAAAAATATCAGCATATGTATTGTTCGTATTATAAATTTTTTAATCAATAATTTTCTTTAATTTATTTACTTATGTATTAATATATTATCAGTTAAAATTGATTAAATTAAAAATTAAAATATATTATTTAACTATTAACGATTTAATTTTGATAGTATTAAAATATGTACTTTTTTTTAAATCTATAATCTTTTTAAATATGTTAAGTAATGTTTGACATTTTTTTTCAAAAGTATTTGACTTTATACTCTATAAACTAGGATTTCATTTTTTTTCTTCTTATTTTTATTATTTTAATTAAAAAAAATATTATATATTAATTTATGAATGTAAAAAAACTGCGTCAACCACTAATTGTATAAGTTAGATCAACTATTAATTTTAATTAACTTATTTAATATTTGATATCAATTAATTTATCTATTATTAAATAGAGCCATAAAAAATAACCAAAAAAAATCCATTGAAAGAATAGGGCATGTTTGAAACACTTTTGCATTTTAGTTTTTAAAAATTGTTTTATAAATTTGATTTTAAAAATTGTTTTAAAGAATATAATTAAAGAAAAAACTTGTTTGAGATACTTGTTTTAAAAACAGTTTTAGAGATGAAAAAAAGAGAAAACCTATTTGGTAATCTAAATTTTTAAAATAGTTTTTGACTAGAGAATTTAAAAAACTGAAAACTGAAAAGTAAGGGTCTGTTTGAAACACTTTTGCATTTTAGTTTTTAAAAATTGTTTTATAAATTTGATTTTAAAAATTGTTTTAAAGAATAGAATTAAAGAAAAAACTTGTTTGAGATACTTGTTTTAAAAACAGTTTTAGAGATGAGAAAAAGAGAAAAACTATTTGGTAATCTAAATTTTTAAAATAGTTTTTGACTATAGAATTTAAAAAACTGAAAATTGAGAAGTAAAATATCATTTATCTGTTTTGCTTTTTTAGTTTTAAAAAGTATAATATTAAAAATAGTTTTACAAAAAAGTTTTTAAAAACAAGTAATCTAAACAAGTTTTTTAGTTTTTAAATTTTAAAAAACTAAATAGAGTTTTTGGGAAGAGAATCAAACAGACCCTAAAACATCATTTATCTGTTTTGCTTTTTTAGTTTTAAAAAGTATAATATTAAAAATAGTTTTACAAAACAGTTTTTAAAAACAAGTAATCCAAATAAGTTTTTTCGTTTTTAAATTTTAAAAAACTAAAATAGAGTTTTTGAGAAGAGAATCAAACAGTCCCTAATTTTTTTATGAAAAGCCAAAATAGTGTATTGATTGAATCAATATAAAATTGACTTAAATATTTGATTTGTTCTTGTAAGTTTGTGTTTTTCTCATTTTCGTTCATAAACGTTGTAAGTTTAATTTAGTTTTAAAATTATATATGTCGTTTTAAAAAATAAATAGAAAAAAATGAAAAAAAGTTGAAGGTGTTATATTTTAGTATCTCTATCCAAAATTAGAAATAACTTTTGGGATTAAGGTTCCTCATTTCTTTATCATCGCATCACTACTACCATATCACTAATATCGCATCACCATCTTCGAATCAATGTCATCGCATCACCATCTTAAAGGAAGAAACATAAACATCACCCTTCCCCATGACAAAAAGTATCGAAATCATATCTTCAGCCTCTCATTTGCAACATTTCCTTAAGTCGTGTTTCAAAGATAGTAATGCGATGATGGTGATTCATGTTGGTGATCTGGTAACGGTGATGCGATGATAGAGAAATGATGAAAGAACTCTAATCCCGAAACTTATTTCTGATTTTGGATGAAGGGACTAACACATAATACCTTCAACTTTCCTTCATTTCTTTTTTCTATTTCTTTTTTAACCAATTTAATTACTTAATTTTATTTTTTTCATTATTTAATTTATTGACATATATGATGTTAAAACTAAATTAAATTTACAAGGTTTAAATTTAAATTAAAAAAAAAACTTATAGAACGAAAATGAAAAATATGCAACGAATAAATATTAACTATTGTAAAGTGTAATTCAAAATATCAATATTATTAAATTAAATATTATATTTAAATTTAAAACTAAACCTTTGATTTCCAATTTATTTATCATTTTATCTACAAATAAAAAAAATAAAATATTGACAGTCCAAAATAAAAAACTTTAACAATTTGGCTACAAGATATGGAGGAAATGACTCATACGCCAGATGTTTTCTGCCCGATAATGTATATACAATTAACTTAAAATTATGTGAACCGTCCTATGACACTGTCATGTTGCTTGTACTCTATTCTGATCCGCAATAAACACTAATCAAGACTCAACAGATAATTGGAGTCTCCATCCAATAGTATATGATTATTTCACCAACATGGAAGTATGGAACTTAATATCCCTACTTTCACAGGCATTTTCAACATATTGATGTGGCAGGGGCCACTTTATTTAAATAGCAACTAGTACCTCTTAAATTGAATTTAATACTCTTAATTACTGAATACATGAGTGGGTAAGTAGGTTATTTGTCATTAAACATAATTGAAAACTTAATAATTTTTTTTGGTAATAATTGAAAACTTAATATTCTTGACCTAAATTTAAAAAATAGAAAACGATAAAAATTGAAAGAGAAAATTTAAAAAACATAATTTATAAAGATTAATCAGTATACAATATCAATGTAAAAATTAATTTAAATAGATAGTCAATCACAATTATTTACGGTGCAGTTATTGTTTTAAACAATTACAAAAATACAATAACATATTAAAACTCTGATGGACCGTGTAAGTGTAAAATTAGTTTACACACTTACAATGCATAATTTATTTTCTCTAATTTATATGATATATTTTGTGGCATGTGGTCATTTGTTATTATTATTTTTATGTTTGTAAGTTAATTTGAAGAGAAGAAAAAGAAATGCATAAAGATGCATAATTGAAGAAAGCTGTAAAGAAATAGGGTAAACAGAAGTCTCTTGAAAGCACTTTTCTTACAAAAGTAGTCCATGTATAAACAAACTATTTGGAGCGAGTGAAAAATTAAGATATAAGTTTTAGTGATAAAAATTTAATACAAAGTTTTTTTTAGGAATGATCGTAAAATTGTCATTAGTATTATTTTAATTAATAAAAAAAATATTTGAAGGGGTTTAAAAAAAATTGTCTTATGATATAAAAATACATATTTTTGTAAAACAGGCAGATATTATTGTAGTACAATTGTATTTCACTCTTGTGTTGCATCTATTATATTAATTATTTAATTAATTAATTAATTAACTATGTATCGATAATAATCAGTTATTATAAATTATTGTTGATATATAATATATTCAATTGTTATCAAATACTATTTAATTGATGAATATAAATTGAGTATTGTTTTTTAATGAAAGTGATGAATTGAACATTTCTCTTAAGCCCATAAAAGGTATATGCTCTCAGTTTGTTGCTTCATTAGACAGTTAACATGTTAATATCACTAAAAATCCTTGCAATCTCTCCTATCTTAGAGGTACGCCCTTCATGATTTTTTTTTTACTCAAAAGTGCTTATAGCATTTCATTAATAATAATATCATGAATACAATTTGGATTATCAATAAAAATATAGGGACTAACTATAGATGTGCTTACATTTGCTAGCACATGAGCCGCCTAATTTGTTTGTCTCCTAACAAACTCAATTCAGGAGTTTCTAAAATGACAATGGAAAATAGCTCGATAGTTAGAAATAATAGCACCTAATTCAGTCTTGTTTTCCTTGATGGAATGAAAGTTATCAACAACACCCTTTGAATCTAATTCTAAATCCATTGAGGCAAATGGAAGATCATGGACCCATTTGAAAACACTTAATAGCCCAATTATTTCTCCTTCAACGACTGAGCATATGGTGTGAACTATTTTGTTTTAGCTAAAACAAAATTTCCTCCATCATCTCTAATACAAATATCAATGCCAACACAAGTAGATATATTAGAGAAAGAAGCATCTACATTACATTTATACCTTCCATCACTGGGTTTAAGCCAAATTGTGGGGGAGTTAATTATACCATCTAACCTTTGTCTTTGTCGTAGATTTTGGGCCAAATTCCACTCCTCCAATGGTCATATTTCGTAGTTTATGACTTCTATTAGGTTCTCATTGATGTTCTGTCATATGTGACTGTTCCGTTGTTTCCACATACTCCAAAGAATCATTACCAACGAAATTTGAAGTATCAATAAAGTCATTCAGACAAAACCTGTAAGCACTTCAGACAGTAAACATGACACTAGAATCGACTTTTCAAACTCTAGTATCCTTTCTCACTAAGTCGAAAAGATGTGTTTTGAGAATCTTTTGAGCAGTGTTAGGATCAAAATTATTGTAACTAGGGATCTATTCCATTCTTTATGCCAAGGCATAATCAAACTATCAACACAAGCATTTGCATGTTGATCATGCATCCCTAGTGGTTTAACAAGGCTAGACCCATCACTTAGCCAATTGTTATTCCACAAAGGGATACTAGATCCATTTCCAACACTACACCGAGACCTCGCCTGTAAAAGAGGTTTAGCACTCGAAATACTCCTCCAAACATAGCTTGGATTGTGACCAAGGTTAACAAACAATAAATAACTTTGGGGAAAATATTTAGCTTGGAAAAGACGAGTGACAAGGTTGTCTAGGTTAAAAACAACCGCTAACCTTGTTTACCAAGCATGGATAGATTGAAAGCACTAATGTTTTTAAAACTCATACCTCCATCGTGTTTATGTATTGCGAGCTTATCCTACTTTAGCCAATTGATGCCTCTATCTTGCCCTCCATTTTTTCCCCACCAAAATGAATTCATTTTTTCAATCTCATCCACTAAAGTAGGGGGTAACAGGAATATGCTCATTACATAGGACGAAATAGCTTAAACGGATTTAATTAGGACTTCTCTACCCACTCGAGAGAGACTTTTACTACTCCATGAGTTGATCTTCTGCCAAACTTTGTCCTTAATGAATATGAAAATATTTTTTTTACTTCTACTGATCATTGAAGGTAGTCCCATTATAGTTCCTAATATTGAGTGTACACCTAGAAGGTTTGTAATCATACCTTTCAAGTCTTCATTCACATTTCTGCTTTTAAACACCTTAGATTTTTGCAAATTTATAGCTTGACTTGACACAACTTTGTAAACAAACAAAATATTTTCATAGTCTCTACCTATCTAATATATGCTTTAAAGAACAAAAAACAGTCTTCTGCAAACGGAAGGTGTGAAATAACTGGGGCATTTTGAATCCATGGAGGTCACCTTGACTTTTCGCTTTTTTTATTAACATCGAGAGTCCTTCAACACATAAGATGAATAGATACAACGACAATGGATCACCTTGTTGAGACATCTTCCTAGGATAATAGGACCGACAAAGTCATTATTCACTATGACATTGTACTTTACTGACTCAACACAAAGCATAATCCAATTCACCCACTGATTCGCAAAACCCAAAGTAGTCAACACCACTCGAAGGTAACCCCAATTAATGCGGTCATAAGCTTTACTGATATCAAGTTTCAATGTGACATCACCAACCCTATCACTGGCCTTGGTTTTCATATACTAAACAATTTCAAGTGTTGCCATTGCATTGTCAAGTATGGACCTATTAGGCACAAAATATGATTGGTTATTAGATACACATATATGCATAACATGTTTTAATCTGTTTGCAAGAACCTCCTTTGCCGCATTCTTATAAATCACGTTACAAAGAACTATGAAATACACCAGTCAGAAGCTAGACACACCATTCTTGAAAAATATCACTACCACACAGAGACAAAAAATGATGATAAATTCATGGGTTCATACCATCAGGCTTTGAACACTTATATGCCTCAATAGAAAAAAAACAACTTCTTTGAATTCTTCTATTAGAAAAGGAGCAAGCAATTTATCATTATCTTTCGCATCAATAACAGATGAAAAAGTATTCAAAACAAAAGCTTGAATGCTTTGTGTGTTCTGAAAAAAGAGTAATAAAATAGTCTCTAGCAACACAACATAAATCACTATGTTCAGTGAGCCGATTCCCATTGTCATCATCTAGAAAAATAATTCGATTTATCTTGCATTTGGATGTGGGAGTCGCATGAAAAAATCTAGTATTTAGGTCCCCTTCCTTCAACCAGAACAATTTAGTCCTTGTCGCCAAAAAGTGTCTTCTTTAACTAGCAGTGCAGTCATTTGCTTCCTCAAATAAGTAAACATTGTCGCATTTGTGTCGTTGTCTAGATGACATTCTCTTTCTAGGGTTTTCCGACATTGTGCAATTTCTTGACGAAACTTATGACAGTTGGTTCTCCCCCAAGCTGCCATAGCATTTGCACAAATTTCTAGTTTAGCAAAAGGATCTGGATAGGAGTTAGAAATCTACTATGATGCCCAAAAATATTTTTCAATGTTTGCTTCACTCAAAATTGTTCTATCCATTTCTTAAAGGGTTCTGTTTTTCATTTCCACAACTCAATTTTGTTGAGGAGTTATTGGACTAGAAAAATTGTGTGATATCCCATTTTCATCAAAAAAAGGTTTTGAACGATTCATTTTCAAATTCACCTCCATGATCACTTCTCACTAAGATAACTTTTAAACTTTTTTCATTTTGAATTTTTTTGCAGAAATGAATGAATGCTTCCAAAGCTTCATCTTTATGTTTTAAAAAAAAAACCCAAGTAAAGTGTGAAAAGTCATCAACTATTACAAAACCATATCTTTTTCCACTAAGGCTAGGAGTTTTGATAGGTCCAAAGAGGTCCATATGAATCAGCTCAAAAGTGTTGAGAAATTTTTTTTTTAATGAAAGCTTCTTTTAACTTGTTTTCCTTTGGCACAAGCTTCACAAATTTTGTCTTTTTCAAAATTAATTTTTGGAAGGCCTTTTACTAGTTCTAATTTTGATAATTTATAATAGTGTTTAAACTTGTATGACCAGCTCGTTTGTGCCAAATCCATTTGTCCTTTTCAATGGAAATAAAACAAGATTCATAAGGCAAGTCATCCAAATATATTTCATATAGATTTTTTCTTCTAATGCTGGAGAAAAGATTTTTACCTAAGAGTGAGTGTTTAACCTCACATACAGTTTGTTTGAATATTAATTTATACCCACTATCACATAGTTGACTGATACTTAGTAAGGATTTTATTTTTGTGATAACAATCAGAGTCAAGGTGTCCATGCTTACCACAATATGAATAAGCTTGTTTGATATTTTCAATCTTTTTCTTGGTATGACAATTTTTTATAACATGACCAACTTTTTTGCAAAAAGAACATTTTGGTATATCCTCTTGTTTTTGAGGTAGAAAGAATTTTTCATATAATTTTTTTTTGTGAGCTTTTAAAACCAATATCTGCTTTGTCAAAGATTCCAGATTGAGATCTCATAATCTTTTGAAAAGTCTCAATATATTTGACAAAATTGGTAATATCTATTTTAAGTTCTTCGAGTTTAGTTTTTAACCTCTTATTTTTCGTTTCCTCATCTGGAGGATGAATTTTAACATTTCTTGTGTTAAAAGTCTTTTGTTGCTCAAATATTTTTCTATGACATTTCTGCATGTCTAAAATGATTTTTTCTTCTTCATATTTATCATTATTGGCTTGAAGTTACTCATTGAGTTTTTTTATCTCGTGAAGTTGATTTTTGAGAAAACTGCATTTATGAGATAAAATGTTTGAGTCATTTAGCAAATTGTCAAATTCTATTTCTAGTTTTTCACATGAAGGACAAAGTTTAGTTACGTTTACCTTTTCTGTATCTAAATTTGCCAAGAGACAAAGGTTTACTTCTTCTTCCTTTTCTTATTTAGAGGATGATCTGTCATTGTCATCCCATGTAGCCAACATTGTTTTATTTTTGTAGAGAAACTTTCTCAGGTTCCTTTTGTTTAGAGGACACTCAATTTTGTAGTGTTCTATCTTGTTACACCCAAAGCAAGTTATCTGACTTTTATCAGTTTTCTCTTTTTGATGAGGTCTTTTATCTTGTCCTCTACAGTTCAGTATCCTCTGAATTCTTTTAGATATCAGTGCAAATTCATCCTCTTCCTCTGATGAAGGATATTCAAAGTTTTCTCCTTTTGTGACTTCTTCAACTCGTTTAGAGGATGGACTTTCTGTTTGATTTGTTTTGAGAGCTATCATTTTTTTCTTTTTTACTTGGTTTATCTGAAAGCAACAAAGGTTCTGAAGGTGCAAACACGAGAAGGGGGGTTGAATTGTGTTTGTCAAACTTGATTTCTTTTGCTGTTTTGTTGAATGTTAATGTGAATTATTCGATATATAACTAATCAGATTCAGCAGTGGATAATAATAACATGATAACACAGCAATTTATACTGGTTCACCGTTAACTAGGCTACGTCCAATCCCTTCCTCCAGAAGGCCTTTTCACTAATTCAAACTCCTTTGAATATAACACCACTGACCATACAAGCCAGTCTTCTCAAACAGCCTGACCACCCCAGACTTTTGAGGAACAACAACACCTTGACTATACCAGCCAAGCCTTCTAAAACAGCCTGACAACCCCAGACTTTTGAGGAACAACAACACCTTAACTAAACCAGCTAAGTCTTCTCAAACAGCCTGACAACCCCAGACTTTTGAGGAACAACAACACCTTGACTAAACCAGCCAAGTCTTCTCAACCAGTCTGACAATCCCAGACTTTTGAGGAACTTCGCAACCTTAAACCTACAAGCTAAGTCTTTTTCTAACAACATGACAACCCCAGATTTTAGAAGAAACTTCAATACTATAAGATTTAATATAAGAGATCGAAATTAGAACTGAGTAATTACTTCTAGAAAGTTGATACTCACAATATGCTTAAAGTGAACTAGAGTGTTTTCTTCTGAATAATTTATGATGACAATCAGCTTCACACTCTAAGAAAAGAACACTTAGAAAATATTTATCTTTTAAGTATGTGTTTCTCTCCTTTGAACTCTCTGAATACTTATGAATTTTTGCTTGAGTTCTTCTATTTTTCGATGCTTTATTCTTCAGCATTAAGCCTCTATTTATAGTTAAAATAAGGGCTTCACTGATGCTTTACTTCTGGAGTGTATTTCGATTAATCTGTTTTGAGAATATCCTTGAGTAGTTTGCTCAGATTCTGTTTTGAGTCTTTTGCTCACTGATGCTTTACTTCTGGAGTGTATTTCAATTAATCTGTTTTGAGCATTTTGCTCCGCTTCTGTTTTGAGCATGCTTTTAGCTAGATTCTGTTTCTCGAGTCTTTTGCTCCAATTCTGTTTTGAGCATTTTTCTCAGATTCTGTTTTGAGCATATTTTTAGCTAGATTCTGTTTCTCGAGTCTTTTGCTCCAATTCTGTTTTGAGCATTTTTCTCTGACAGATTCCTCTGATGATATCCTCTGGTGATGTCATCCTCTAATTTCTGCTTCTGGTAACGTCATCCTCTGATCTATTCTTCTGGTGACATTTTTCATTCTTCTTCTAAGTCAAATATGTTATTTTCATAAAATACATTTGTTAACATAAAAACTTTAATTGCAAGAACCAACTTGGTTCCAACAATCTCCCCCTTTTTGATTATGACAAACAATGTATTTTTCATAATACTTTTTCTTTCTTTTGACTTTGACTCCCCGTAAGACTAAACTTCATTTTATATTTTCTCCCCCTAAGTCTAATGCCCAGATATCATATCAAATACATTATACATCATCTTCTCCCCCTTTGTCATCAGACAAAAAGGATTGAATGAAGAAAAGAGATCCTCTGTTTCTTTTTTTTTTTTTACTCTTTTTCATTTTTTTTAATTATAAAAGTACACGTAAAATAACATACAAAAAATTAAACTAAGCTATTAGGTTAGGGATGAATATAAGATTAAGGTTTTTCTTGATGAATTCAAACCTATCTTCAGGTAGTGGTTTAGTGACTATGTCAGCCCATTGATGTTCAGTGTCTACAAACTGAATGTTGAGTACTCCTTTATGAACATAATCTCTGATAAAATGGTGTTTGATCTATATGTGTTTAGCTCTTGAGTGTAGGATCGGGTTTTTGGTTAGACAAATTGCAGAGGTGTTATCACAATAGATGGGTATGTTGGATTCTAATATTTTGTAGTCTTCAAGTTGATGTCAAGTTGATTCTAATATTTTGTATTCTAATTTTTTTCTTACACGATTAAATGTATTTTTTTAGAGAACCTTTCTCTGATACCAATTGAAGTGGCTAAAATATCACTAGAAGGGGGGTTGAATAGGGATATTAGAGTTTTTAAATTTTCTAAGAAATCTAGTTTTAAAACGTATCCTCTATGAGAGGATGATCAACATAGTATATGAGCAATAAAGTTAGAAGCAGAATTTGTAAAGTAGATATAAGAAACAAACAGATTTATACTAGTTAAAATGGGTTACGTCCTGTTCTTCACAAACTTGTGAGTTTCACTAATATTCAAAAATGTCTTGGTTGGAACCAAGTTGGTTCGTTCACTTAAAGTTATGATGTTAACAAAAGTATTTTATGAAAATGACATATTTGACTTAGAAGAAGAATGAAAAAATGCCACCAGAAGATGATGTCACCAGAAGATACAAGTCATAAGCAAAATGAAGTCACCAGAGGATGATCACCAGACGATGGTCACCAGAGGATATCATCAGAGGATATCACCAGAGGATATCATCATAGGATATCATCAGAGGATATCACCAGAGGATATCATTAGAGGATATCACCAGAGGATATCATCAAAGGATATTACCAGAGGCTATCACCGGAGGATATCATCAGAGGAACCTGTTTGAGGATATCATAAGAAGATCCCATCAGAGGATATAATCAAAAGTTCCCCTCAGAGGATCCCGTCAGAGGATAATTCCAGAGGATCTCATTAGAGGCAAATATCAAAAGCTACATCATTAGAAGCTGAAAGTATGCTCAAAACAGAATATGAGCAAAATGCTCAAAACAGAATCGGAGCAAAAGACTCCAGAAATAGAATCTAGCTAAAAGTATGCTCAAAACAGAATCTGAGCAAAATGCTCAAAACAGATTGGGAGCAAATGACTCCAGAAACAGAATCTGAGCAAAATACTCTAGAAGATTCTCAAAACAGAATCAATCGAAATACACTCAAGAAGTAAAGCAACAGATCAAAGTGAAGCTCTAATTTCAACTATTAATAGAGGCTTAATGATGAAGAATAATGTATCGAAAAATAGAAGAACTCAAACAAAAATTCCTAAGTATTCAAAGAGTTCAAAGGAGAGAAACACTTGCTTAAAAGATAAATATTTTCTAAGTGTTCTTTTCTTATAGTGTGAGGCTGATTGTCATCATAAATTTTTCAGAAGCAAACACTCAAGTTCAAGTTAAGCTTATTGTGAGTATCAACTTTCCAGAAGTAAGTTACTTCGTTTTAATTTTGATCCCTTGTATAAAATCCTATAGTGTTGAAGTTCCTTCTAAAATATGGGGTTGTCAGGTTGTTAGAAAAAGACTTAGCTTATAGGTTTAAGGTTGTGAAGTTCCTCAAAAGTCTGGGGTTGACAGATTGTTTGAGAAGGCTTGGCTGGTATAGTCAAGGTGTTGTTGTTCTTCAAAAGTCTGGGGTTGTTAGGCTGTTTGGGAAGACTGGCTTAAAGGGTCAGTGGTGTTGTAATTTAAAGGAGTTTGAATTAGTGAAAAGGCCTTCTGAAGGAAGGGACTGGACGTAGCCTAGTTAAAGGTGAACCAATATAAATTCGAGGTGTTAACTTTTATTATCCACTGCTTATTTACTTTGATTGCTCATTATTCAACTAATTAGCAAAAAGAATTAAAGTTTGTCAAACACAATTCAACCCCCTTCTTGTGTTGCACCTTCAATTGGTATCAGAGCTCGGTCTCAAGGTTGAGCACTAGGGATGACAATAAGACCCAGACCCAGTGGGTACCCGCAATGGGTAGGTAAAAACCCACATAATTGGTATGGGTACGGGGACAAGTAATTATCCGCAAAATTGAAAAGGTATAGGTGCGGGTACGAGTACTATAGTACCCACCCCTCCCCGCCCCACACTTATATATTATTATTATTCTAAGGTATATTCTGAATTCACTCGATCTAATTTGATTACTGCTCTAAATGACTTTTTAAACAGCAATTACAAATTGTCTTTATTACTGAAATTTCTTAAGAAATAAAATACAAATCAAACAGAAGAAGTTAATGTTTTAAAGAATCAAATTGCAGAATTTAAAACAGAAAGTGCCATTCTTGAAACTGATATTGCAGAATTGAAAATAGAGAATGTGTGTTTGAAAAACAGTTTTGCTAAACTTAAAGTTGAAAGTCTAACTCTGAAAAATAACTATAGTTCAACATCAATTGAATATACCACATGTAATTCTGATATGCATGAACAAGTTTTTCAAGAATTTCTTGCTAATGGTATGGAAAGAAGAAAATATGCTTCTATGATTTATGGAGTCAGTAAGAATGGAAATAGAGGTATAGGATTTGAAGAAACTATAATTGAACCTAAACATGTGCTTAAACCTGTTCCCTCTTATATTGTGTGTGTTGTTTGTTACAAGAAAGGTCATTCCAAAGTGTCTTGTCCTATGCTAAATACAAGGAAAAACAAGTAACATTTCAAGACTAACAAACCTGGACCCAACCAAATTTGGGTACCTAAAAGCAAAATTATTTTTGTTGCAGATGTTCTTAGCAAACAAGTAAAAACACCAGTCATGGTACCTGGACAGTGGATGCTCGCACATATGACAGGAAAAAGGTTTATGTTCCAAGAATTGACATTGAGCAAAGGAGGCACAATAACTTTTGGAGGAAAACAAAAAGGCTAGATCATGGGTCAAGGAACAGTTGGTAATGGTACCTCTTCTTCTATTAAAGATGTCTTGTTTGTTAAAGGTCTTAAACATAACTTGTTGAGTATAAGTCAATTAAGTGATAACAATTATGATATTATATTCAATCAAAAAACATGCAATGCAATTAGTCAGAATGATGGATTTGTGCTTTTCACAGGTTAGAGGCACAATAATATTTATAAAATAAATTTGTTTAGTCTAGGAAAGCAAGAGGTTAAATGTCTTATGTCAATAAATAAAGAGAATTTAATGTGGCACAAAAGATTAGGTCATGCTAATCTTAGATCAATTTCAGAATTGAACAAACTTAAGTTATTAAGAGGTCTACCTAATCTTAATTACAAAATGAAATCTTGTGTGAAGGCTGTCAAAAGAGAAAACAAACCAAAAATTCCTTTACTCCTAAGAAATCAGTAACTACCTCAAAGCCTCTTGAACTTCTACATATGGATTTGTTTGGACCAGTGAAAGTAGCATCTCTAAATGGAAAGAAGTATGGCTTTGTTATAGTAGATGATTACTCTAGGTGGACATGGGTAAAATTTCTAAGAAGTAAATATGAATCCCACACTGTATTTATAACATTCTGTAAACAAGTCATGAATGAAAAAGGTTTTAAGATAGTGTCAATCAGAAGTGATCATGGAGGAGAATTTGAGAACAAATTCTTTGAAAGTTTTTGTGATGAGAATGTAATTTCTCACAACTTTTCTTCTCCTAGAACACCTCAACAGAATGGAGTTGTAGAAAGAAAGAATAGATCACTCCAAGACATGGCCAGAACTATGTTAAGTGATTTAAATGTTGCAAAACACTTTTGGGCTGAAGCAATCAACACTGCATGTTACATTCAGAATAGAGTCTATATTAGGTATATGTTGAATAAAACACCATATGAATTGTGGAAAGGTAAAAAGCCTAGCATTTCTTACTTTAAACAATTTGGATGTATCTGTTATGTGCTGAATACTAAAGATATTCTTGGTAAGTTTGATTCTCGATCTCAAAAGTGTATCTTCATTGGATACAGTGAAAGATCTAAGGCTTATAGAGTGTTTAATACATAAACTCATATTGAAGAGGAATCTATACATGTTAAATTTAATGAAAAACAGCTTGACACTGCAAAGTCAAAGCAAGATGTTGATATTGCATATTTACCAGAACCAGAGGAAGTAGAAGCAGATAAACCAGCAGAAGCAGATAAATCAACAGAACATGGAGAAGTGAAGGATACAAGCAAGTCAGAAGCATGTGACACATCTTCAAAGTTGAATCTGATCAAATCAGAACTAGTCATGAGAAGTCAGAAGAGAAATCTGGATGGAAATACCAGTCATTTCATCCTAATCCTGACACTAGAGAAGGGGGGGTTGAATTGTCTTCATCTTAGTACCCTTAATCCTGACACTAGAGTCTGGAATCTGGAAAACATAGTTTCAATGTCTTCATCTTCTTCCATCTTGAATAACTCGTACTTCTTGACTAGAATGTTAACCTTTGCTTCTTGGACTTGCTTACTGCCTTCGTAAGTCAGAATTAGACTATCATAGATGCTCTTAGCTGTTTCTCTGTTAGTGCATTTGTCAAACTCCTTGAACGTGATTGCATTGATCATGAACGATCTAGATTTGTGATGCAACTTCAACATCTTCTTCTGGTCAGTATCCATATCTCTCCTAGAAATTTTAACACCATCAGCATCTTTAGAGCAGTATAACCATCTTCCACCAAGTCCCAAAGTTCAGGATCTTGTGAAATAAAAAAACTTCTCAGCCTGTCCTTCCAGTATTCAAATCGTTCTCCATCAAACAATGGTGGTCTGTTGATGTTTCCTCTAGTAGCTTCTTCATTGAATCCTGACATGTTGATCCCTTGAATCTTTCCTCAAACACTGTAAAGTGCTCAGCCTTGAGACCGAGCTCTGATGCCAATTAAAGGTGCAAACACGAGAAGGGGGTTGAATTGTGTTTGTCAAACTTGATTACTTTTTATGTTTTGTTGAATGTTAATGTGAATTATTCGATATATAACTAATCAGATTCAGCAGCAGATAATAATAACATAATAACACAACAATTTATATTGGTTCACCGTTAACTAGGCTACGTCCAGTCCCTTCCTTCAAAAGGCTTTTTCACTAATTCAAACTCTTTGAATTACAACACCACTGACCCTACAAGCTAGTCTTCCCAAACAACCCGACAACCCAAGACTTTTGAGGAACAACAACACCTTGACTATACCAGCCAAGTCTTCTCAAACAGCTTGATAACCCCAGACTTTTGAAAAACAACAACACCTTAACTAAACCAGCTAAGTCTTCTCAAACAGTCTGACAACCCCAGACTTTTGAGGAACAACACATTGACTAAACCAGCCAAGTCTTCTCAAACAGTCTGACAATCCTAGACTTTTGAGGAACTTCACAACCTTAAACCTACAAGCTAAGTCTTTTTCTAACAACCCCAGATTTTAGAAGAAACTTCAACACTATAGAATTTAATATAAGGGATCAAAATTAGAACTGAGTAATTACTTCTGGAAAGTTGATACTCACAATATGCTTAAAGTGATCTAGAGTGTTTTCTTCTGAATAATTTATGACGACGATCAGCTTCAGACTCTAAGAATAGAACACTTAGAAAATATTTATCTTTTAAGCTTGTGTTTCTCTCCTTTGAACTCTCTAAATACTTATGAATTTTTGCTTGAGTTCTTCTATTTTTCAATGATCTAATCTTCAGCATTAAGTCTCTATTTATAGTTGAACTTTAGGACATCACTGAATGTTTACTTTTGGAGTGTATTTCGATTAATCTGTTTTGAGAATATTCTAGAGTAGTTTGCTCAGATTCTGTTTTGAGTCTTTTGCTCACTGATCTGTTTTAAGCATTTTGCTCCGCTTCTGTTTTGAGCATACTTTTAGCTAAATTCTGTTTCTCGAGTCTTTTGCTCCAATTCTGTTTTGAGCATATTTTGAGCTAGATTCTGCTTCTGGTGATGTCATCTTCTAAGAACATTCTCTGGTGACATCATCCTCTGATTTCTGCTTCTGGGGACGTCATCCTCTGATTTCTGCTTCTCGTAACGTCATCCTCTGATCTATTCTTCTAGTGACATTTTTCATTCTTCTTTTAAGTCAAATATGTTGTTTTCATAAAATACATTTTTTAACATCAAAACTCTAATTGCAAGAACCAACTTGGTTCCAACAGGACCTCATTGAAAAAAAAACATAGAGTACTTGCTTCTGGAAAATGGATACTAATAATTGACCTCATTGAAAACCAAAGTATTTTTTTTTTGGAAGTGTATGACTCTCAAGTATTTTCGATGCTAAATCTTCTGCCTTGAGCCTCCTTTTATAGATGAGTAATTAGGGTTTCTTCCATGCTTAAATTCGAGCTGAATCTTCCCAGATTCTCTTGCAAAAATAACTTGGCCAATCGGGTTTCACTTAAATAAAAAACGTATCTTTTTAGCTCCAGATTGCACTTGAAAATAACTTTGGCCAATCCTGTTCTTGTTTAATTCTGGACCAAATCTTTCTTCCCGCCAATAGCTTCTGAATTCCCTCCAAGACTTCATTTTATTTGTATCAAATCCTCTTAATACTTTGATCAAATTTCTATCAAAATTTAATCAAGTCTTCTTCGAATTTTTAATCAAGTTATCACTGATTTTCATCATGATTAAAATCTGGACCGGTTGATCTTCTGATCTCGACCACCTCTGGACCATATAATCTGATCAGCCCCCAATTCTGTGATCCTCTGATCTCGGCCAACACTGGACCACATGATCTCATCTTCTGATCTCGGCCAACACTGGGCCATATGGTCTGATCTTCTGATCTCGGCCAACACTGGGCCATGATGCTTAAATCTAGACCATTGATCTGAACATTTTCTCTCTGATCTGGACTAAGTCTGGACTGGGTCTGGATTGAATCTGAATTGAATCTGGACTTATGATATTTTAATCTGGACATTTATCCTCTGATCTGGATCAAGTCTGGATTAATTCTAGACAACATTTCTTTTGATCTGAACTGAGTTTTATGCTCTGGGCCATGCCATCTTCTAGTCTGGACCAAGTCACTTGTTCTGGACCAGTTATCTTCTGCTCTGGACCAAGTCTGGATTAAGTCTGGACTGATTCTTATTTCACGACCAGGCTGTCTTCTGGTCAGGATTAATTCTGGACCAAGTCTGACTTATGATTTCTTCTGGTCTGGACCAAGTCTCCCTCTAACAAGCTTCCTTCTGGTCTGGATCAGGTCTCCTTCTGAACACTGCTTCGTTCTGATCTGGACCAGGAAAGATATCCTCTGATGATGTTATTTTACCTTTGATGACATCCTCTGATATCCTCTGGAGGTGTATCCTCTGGTGTTCTTTGGATGCATCCTCTGGTACCCTCTGGAAGCATTCTCTAGCTGAACCTTCTGGTGACCATTCTATCCTCTGGTTGCTTCCTCTGCATGTATCTTCTGGTTGCTTCCTCTGGATGTATCTTCTGGTGGTGTTATCCTCTGATTTTGCCGAGCTTCTGATTTGTTCTTCTAAGTCAAAATAATATTTACATAAAATACTTTTGTTAATCATCAAAACTAAGTATAGAACCAACTTGGTTCCAACATTCTCCCCCTTTTTGATGATGACAAAACCTTGTATTTTTTATGGCTTATTTTGTTAGGCTCCCCCTCAGATCAAGCTTATCCCCCTTGAAGGTGTAAACACGAGAAGAGGGAGTTGAATTGTGTTTGACTAACTTGAATACTTTTCCTGTTTTTACACTTTTAAAACAAAACTTCATGTATGAATAAAAACAGAGTTAGCAGCGGATATAAAGTAAAAAATAAAACACAAAATTTTTATACTGGTTCACCGTTAATGAGGCTACGTCCAGTCCCTTCTGCCTTAAGCCTCCTTTTTTTAAGCTTCAGATTTGCTTTCAAAAATAACTGGCCAATCATGTCTTTAGTTTCTTCCCGCCAACAGCTTATGAATTCCACAATACTTCACTTTATTTTTGTAACAAATCCTTTTAATACTTTGATCAAAATAAATTAAAATCTCCACCGTTAATCCTCATGATTCAATCTGGACCATTTGATCTTCTGCGCTAGTCCACATTTGGACCATACTAAGTGATCTGATGTGATCCTCTGATTTCGACCAACCCTGGACCACACTTTCTAATCTTCTAATCTCGGCCATCCTGGTCTAGCACACTTATTTGCTGTGATCCTCTGATCTCGGCCAATGCTGGACCATACTTTATGACCTTCTGATTTCGGCCAACACTAGGCCAAATACTTAAATCTGAACCATTGATCTGAATATCTTCCCTCTGATCTGGACTAATTCTGGACTTGGTCTGGATTAAACTGAAATTAAATCTGGACAAATAATATTTCAGTCTGGACATTTTACCTTATGTTTTGGATCAGTTCTGGATCAAATCTGGAGATCATTTCTTCTGGTCTGGACTTAGTTTCATACACTGAATCATGCTATCTTCTGGTATGGGTCAAATCTGGATTAATTCCTTTGTTCTGGACCCATTAATTTACCCTCTGATTAAGTCTGGATCAAGTCTGGGCTGTTTATTATTTCACTGCCAGGCCATCTTCTAGTCAGAATAACTTCTGGATAAAGTCTGACTTATGACTCCTACTGGTCTGGATCAAGTCTCCCTCTGGCAAGCTTCATTCTGGTCTAGTCCAAATTTCCTTCTGACTTTGCTTCCTTCTAATCTGGGCCAGCAAAGATATCTTCTGGTGATGTTTTGACATCCTGGAGTATCTTCTGGTACCTTCAAGATTCAATCTCTAGAACACTTTGATCTTCTGCTTCTAATTACTTCAGCTTCTGGTGACATTTGATTTAATAATTCAAGGTTCAAAATAAGATTACATGGAGCGCTTTTGTAAACATCAAAATCCTAAGTACTTAGAACAACCTTGGTTCCAACACCCCTAAGTCTAATGGTGACTTTTTCCTCTCCTTTTCAACTCCTTCTTAAATCACTCTTTCTTTTCTTCTTTTCTCTTCTCCTTATCAACTCCTTCTTTATTCTCTCTTTCTTTTCTCTCTTCACATTGCCTCTCCTTTTCAACTCCTTCTCTTTTCACTCTTTCTTTTTCTAGGTCTTTATTTTTCTCTCTCCCTGTTTCCTCTCTGTTTCAACTCCTTACCTTTTCATCTCTTTCTTTTTCACTCCTTTCTTTTTATCTCTCCTTTTCTACTTATTTCTCCTTTCTCTCTCTCTCTCTCTCCCCCCCTTTTTGTCATCAGCCAAAAAGAGGTCCTACTATTTTTTTATTTTTGTTTTTCTCTTTACAAAGTTCAGAAAGTAAAAACAAGAAAATAAAAGACATAAAGTAAAATTACAACAAAATTAAAAACTCCTAAGATAACTACTTGAGCTAGTCAGATATGGAGATAATGTTGAGATGCTTCTTGATGAACTCGAACCTATGCTCAGGTAATGCTTTGGTGAAGATATCATCCCATTGATGATCAGTGTCCACAAACTGGATGCTTAAAGTCCCTTTTTGAACATGTTCCTTAATGAAATGGTATTTTATTTCAATGTGTTTGGCTCTAGAGTGTAAGATAGGGTTCTTGGTTAGGTTTATGGCTGAAGTGTTATCACAGAACAAAGGGATATTGGTTTCAAAGATGTTGTAATCTTCAAGTTGATGTTTCATCCAGATTAACTGTGAGCTGTATCATGCTGCTGATATACACTGAGCTTCAGCTGTTGACATGGCAATGGTGCTTTGTCTTTTGCTTGACCAAGAGATCAAATTATCACCTAAGAATGTGCAGTTGCCACTTGTACTTGTCCTTTCCAACTTGTCTCCAGCATAGTCAGAATCACAAAAACCTCTTAGTTTTTAGGTGGGGGTTTTCTTGTATAACAAGGTAAGGTTGGTGGTTCCATTAATGTTTTTGTTTGGTCTGGATACCAGATCCCAAACATCATTCCTTTGAAATTCATTCAGCTTTTCTTGCATTGCAAGTATCCAACCTTCCTCTGCCAAAGCTTCATCAAAATTGCTTGGTTCAATTGTTGAGAGTAAACCAAACAGACTGGTTTCTCTACTTGACGATCTGGTCTTCAATGGTTCTGCTGCACTACCAATAATGAGAGTTTCTGGATATGAAGACTTGTACTTCCATCCATTCTTTCCCTCTGACTTGTCTTCAGAGTCAGCATGTTCTTCTTCCTTGTTTTCATCTTTATCTTTCTCAGGTTCTGCTGCTGGTCCAACTTCTGGTTCCTGTGCCTCTGGTTCACCTGCAATTTCCTCATCTTGCTTTGACTTTTCAGAGTCAAGCTGTTTATCATCAAACTTAATGTGGATTGATTCTTCCACAGTGTTAGTTTCCTTGTTAAACACTCTATAAGCTTTTGATCTCTCAGAGTAACCAATAAAGGTACACTTTTGAGATCTAGAGTCAAACTTAGCTAGATTATCTTTAGTGCTCAACATAAAACAAGTACAGCCAAATTGCTTGAAATAGGAAATGTTAGGTTTCTTACCTTTCCACAGTTTATATGGAGTTTTATTTAAGATTGACCTGATGTACACTCTATTCTGAATGTAGCAAGCTGTATTGATAGCTTCTGCCCAAAGGTAGGTGGCAAGCTTCATATCATTCAGCATGGTTTTGGCCATCTCCTGTAGTGATCTATTCTTTCTTTCCACCACTCCATTCTATTATGGTGTTCTAGGGGATGCGAAGTTGTGAGAGATGCCATTCTCATCACAGAATTCTTCAAAGTATTTGTTCTCAAATTCACCTCCATGATCACTTCTGATAGTTATGATCTTGACACCCTGTTCATTCATTACTTGCTTGGGAATCCCTCTTACCAACTGGAGTTTGCTCAACTCAGATATAGGTCTAGGGTTTGCATGCCCTAGCCTCTTGTGCCAAATCAGATTCTGGTCACTTACAGATAATAAGCATTTAACCTATTGCTTAGCAAGACTAAACAAATCAATCTTATAAACATTATCTTTCCTAATGCCAGTAAACAAAACAGATTTATCAAGTTGACTAACAGCTTTGCATGTTTTCTAGTTAAAGATGACATCATATTTGCAATCACTTAGTTGACTTATACTCAAAAGATTATGCTTTAGACCTTTTACTAACAAAACATTTTTAATAGAAAGGGAAAAAGATTTGTTACCAACTGTACCTGTACCAATAATCTGACCTTCCTGGTTTCCTCAAAAGGAAACTTTGCCTCCATTTTTCATGGTCAGATCCAAAAACATAGATTTGTCTCGTGTCATGTGTTTGGAGCAACCACTGTCCAAGTACCATGATTTATGTTGCTGATCAGACCTTGCTTTAGAATCAGAGTCAGACTCAGACTCAGTTCGAGCCATCAGAGCTAGTTCAGCTTCTGGCCTGTTTGAGCAGTTTCCTTGATTCTGTTTTGGTTTATAGATCATGTTCCTCTGATGATTCTGGAACATGTTTTGGTTCTGGTAACTTGGATGAATCTGGTGATTATTATAACCTTGATGATTCTGGTGATTTGGATGAGTTGGATGAATTTGATGATTCTGATGAATCTGATAATTCTGATAATTCCTGTAGTTATTTTGATTCTGATAATTGAAGTAATTTTGATGATCATACCTAAACCTTTGATACTGATACTTGTTCTGGTTCTGGTTCCAGTAGTTATTCTGATTCTGGTTCCAGTTCTGGTTCTGGTTCCAGTTCATGTTCTGATTCTGGTTCCAATTTTGATTCTGGTTCCAGTTCTCATTCTGATTCTGGTTCTAGTTGAGTTGACCAGACCTTCTTCCATCAGACTCAGATTGCCTCTGCCTGGATGTAGCAGGAACATAAACATTCTTCTGCTTGTGCATTGCCAACATCCATTGTTCAGGCACCATTGTTGGTGTCTCCTTCTGGTTGCTCAGAATATCTGCAACATAGACAATTTGATCCTTTGGTACCCAGAACTGATTGGGTCCAGGTTTGTTAGTTTTAACAGCTCTCTGATCTTGTTCAGATTTTACCATTGGACAAGATAATTCAGAGTGACCTTTCTTAGCACAAACAATGCATAAAACATCATAATGAACAATTTTAGGTGCAGCAATAGTTTCTGTAAAACCAAGACCTCTCTTTCCAATGTTACTGTTTCCATAAATCATAGATACATATTTACTTCTTTCCATTCCATTAGAAATAATGTTTTGAAAAAATTGCTCATGCATATCAGATTCACAAACAGTTTTGGAAGTGGAACAAATATTACTTTTGAGAGTTTGATTTTCAGATTTGAGTCTTGTAACTTCAGTTTTAAAATCCTTGTTTTCAGTTGCATACTCAGAATTTTGATTCTTTAAAACTTGGACTTCTTTGGTCAGATTTTTCTTATCTTCCCTAAGAGTTTTTAGTTTTAAAGACATCTTATTGTTTACATTTAAAAAATCTTTTAAAGCATCAATTAATTCAGATTTAGTGAGATCAGAAAATACCTTATTGTCTTCATCTTCTGAATCTGTTCCAGAGTCTGAGCTGTATCTAGAACTTGAGTTGGTATGAGCCATCAGAGCCAGAATTGCTTCCTCTAATGTGCTTCCAGACTTGTCTGAATAACTGCTTTGATCATTCTTCCTTTCTGCCTGCTTTCCTTCATGAAACTGTGCCTTTATGAAGTCCAGAGGCAGGCCTGATGTGTGCCATCATTGTTGTTTCTGCCTCTTCTTCATCAGACGATTCTTCTTCTGATTCTGATGTATCCCAGGCTGCCATCAGACCCTTCTTTTTGAATATGGAACTCTTCTTGTGTTGTTTGCCTTTTTCCAGATTTGGACATTCTGACTTGATATGTCCAGGTTCATTGCATCCATAACAGATGATGCTCTTCTTGTCAGATTCTTCCTTTCCTTTGCTGTTATGTTTCTTCTTGGAGCCTCTTCTCTTCCTGTTTTCCCATATCATAACCATCTGTTTGGTTAAGTAAGCCATATTATCACAATCACTGTCACTATCCTCTAATTCTGGTGCTGCCTTTGCAGCTTTCTTTTGTTTTGACTTCAGGGCTAGATTCTTCTTCTTCTTTGGTTCATTTGCTTCCAGTTCTATTTCATGAGACTTGAGTGAGCTGATCAGATCTTCAAGTCTTAAGTTATTCAGATCTCTGGCTTGCTGAACTGCCGTAACCATTGGTCTCCACTTGGTTGGTAAGCTTCTTAGAATCTTCTTGACATGATCTGCTGTTGTGTAGCTTTTCTTCAAGACCTTCAGTCCAGATATCAGAGTCTGGAATCTACATAACATTCCATCAATGTCTTCATCATCTTCCATCTTGAACATCTCATACTGTTTGACCAGTATGTTAGCCCTCGCTTCTTGAACCTGCTGGCTTCCTTCATAGGTCAGAACCAGACTGTCAAATATGCTCTTTGTTGTTTCTTTATATGTGCACCTGTCAAATTCCTTGAATGTGATGGCATTGATCATGATGGTTTTGGACTTGTGATGCAGTTTGCATAATCTGCTCTGGTTTGGACTCATATCTGCCATGTCCAGTTCTTTAGTTGGATCTCCTGGAACAGTAGGTGCAGTGTATCCTTTGACTACCAGCTTCCATAATTCAGGATCTTGAGATATGAAGAAACTTCTGAAGGTGCAAACACGATAAGGGGAGGTTGAATTGTGTTTGACTTAACTTGAATACTTTTCCTGTTTTTATACTTTCAAAACAAAACTTGATGTATAATTAAAAACAGAGTTAGCAGCGGATAAAAAGTAAAAATAAAACTCATAGTTTTTATATTGGTTCACCGTTAACAAGGCTACATCCAGTCCCTTCACCTTGAAGGATTTCACTAATTCAAACCTTGAATTACAACCTTGCTACTGACCCTCCAAGTCAGTCTTCTCAAACAGTCTAACAATCCTAGACTTCTTTGAGGAATGCAGCTCCTGTCTTCAGCCAATCTGACAATCCCAGATTGTAGAAGAAATCACAACACTATAAATCTAATTGCCAAGTAACTTGCTACCCCTTCTGACTCCCTCAGATTGTAGACTCTACTTCAACAACTTAGAATTAACACACAACACTATGAATCTAATTGCCAAGTAACCTGCTACCCCTACTGACTCCCTCAGCTTGTAGACTCTACTTCAACAACTTAGATTTGACACAGTGGAACGAAAATAACAAGAGTACTTGCTTCTTGAAAGATGAAACTCACAATTGACTTCTATGAAAATTTGGGTGTTTGCTTTTGGAAGTGTATGACTCTTTTGTGATTTTCGATGCTTAGTATTCTTTCTTGAGCCTCCTTTTATAGATGCAGATTTGCGCCTCTTCCAATGCTTAAATTCGAGCTGAATCTTGCTGGATTCTCTGTAAAAATAACTTGACCAATTGGGCTTCATATAAATAAATAACATATCTTCAGATTTCCTTTCAAAATAACTGGCCAATTAAATCAGTTAGTTCCTTCCCGCCACAGCTCCTGAATTCCACAACACCTCACTTTATTTTTGTAACAAATCTTTTCAATCCTTTGATCAAAATAAATTAAATTCTCCACCGTATAATTTTCCTGATTAAATTTGGACCATTGGATCTTCATGCGCTAGTCCACATCTGGACCAACCTAATTGATATGCTGTCCTCTAATTTCGGCCTTCCCTGGACCACACTTGCTAACCCTCTGATCTTCTGATTTCGGCCATCTTGGATGCGCACCTGATATGCTATAATCCTCTGAATTCGGCCTTTGCTGGACTATACATTATGTCTCTCTGATTTCGGCCAACACTGGGCCATGGTCTGATTTTTTGATTTGGACCATCACTGGACCAAATAATTAATTCTGAACCACTGATCTGGAAATCTTCCCTCTGATCTGGACTAATTCTAGACTTTGGTCTGGATTAAATTGAAATTAAATCTGGACAATAAATATTTCAGTCTGGGCATTTTACCTTTGATTTTAGATCAGGTCTGGATCATTCTGGAAATCATTTCTTCTTGTCTTGACTTAGTTTCATGCCTTGAATCATGCTCTCTTATTGTCTGGGTCAAATCTAGATTGATTCTCTTGTTCTGGACTCATAAACTTAGCTTCTGGTTGTCTAGAACAAGTCTGGGCAGTTTAATATTTCACTGTCAAGCCATCTCCTGGTCAGAATAACTTCTGGAATAAATATGATATTTGATTCCTCTTGGTCTAGAACAACTCTCTTTCTAGCAGGCTTTCCTCTGGTATGGTCCAGATCTTCTTATGACATTTCTTCCTTCTGATCTGGGCCAGAAAAGATATCTTCTGGTGATCCTGGAGTATCTTCTGGTAATTCCAGAATTCATTTTCTGGAATCCTTTGATCTTCTGCTTCTAATTACTTCAGTTTCTGGTGGCATTTAATTTAATAATTTAAGGTACAAAATAAGATTACATTGAGTGCCTTTGTAAACATCAAAATCCTAAAACTTAGAACCAATTTGGTTCCAACAATCTCCCCTTTTTTGATGATGACAAAACCTTAACTTATTTTTCTAGCTTGTAACTCGAAGACTTGAATTACTCCCCCTCAGACCAATCTCTCCCCCTAAGTCTGATACTCTCCTTTTGAACTCCTTCTCTTTTCACTCTTTCTTTTCTTCTCTTCTGCTCTCCTTTTCAACTCCTTCTTTATTCTCTCTTTCTTTTTCTCTCTTCACATTTCCTCTCCTTTTCAACTCCTTCTCTTTTCACTCTTTCTTTTTCTCTCATTGTTTTTCTCTCTCCCTATTTCCTCTCCTTTTCAACTCCTTCTCTCTTTCACTCTTTCTTTTTCTCTCTCCCAGATTCCTCTTCTTTTCTACTTATTTTCTCCTCTTTTCATCTCTTTCTCTTTCGCTCCTCCTTTCTTTTTATCTCTCCTTTTCTACTTGTTTCTCCTTTCTCTCTCTCTCCCCCTTTTTGTCATCAGCCAAAAAGTGGTCCTACTATTTTTGTATTATTTGTTTTTCTCTTTACAAAGTACAGAAAGTAAAAACAGAAAATAAAAGATAGAAATTAAAATTACAAGAAATTAAAAAAAACTCCTAAGATGACTACTTGAGCTAGTCAGATATGGAGGTAATGCTGAGATGTTTCTTGATGAACTCGAACCTGTCTTCTGGTAATGCTTTGGTGAAGATATCAGCCCATTGATGATCAGTGTCCACAAACTGGATGCTTAAAGTTCCTTTTTGAACATGGTCCCTAATGAAATGGTGTTTTATTTCAATGTGTTTGGCTCTAGAGTGTAAGATAGGGTTCTTGGTTAGGTTAATGGCTGAAGTGTTATCACAGAACAAAGGGATATTAGTTTCAAAGATGTTGTAATCTTCAAGTTGGTGTTTCATCCAAAGTAACTGTGAACTGCATCCTGCTGCTGATATATACTCAGCTTCAGCTGTTGACATGGCAATGGTGCTTTGTCTTTTGCTTGACCAAGAGATCAAGTTATCACCTAAAAATGTGCAGTTGCCACTGGTACTTTTCCTTTCCAGCTTGTCTCCAACATCGTCAGAATCAAAAAAACCTTTGAGTTTGTAGGTGGGGGTTTTCTTGTATAACAAGGTAAGGTTGGTGGTTCCTTTAAGGTATCTTAGAATTCGTTTGACAGCAGTTAAATGGGATTCCCTAGGATCAGCTTGAAAATGCGCACACACAAACACTAAACATAATGTCAGGTCTAGAAGTAGTTAAATATAGAAGGGATCCAATCATACCTCTGTATGTTTTCTGGTCTACCTTTTGACTGGTTTCATCTTTCTCAAGTGAGCAGGTTGGGTGCATGGGGGTGGCCATAGGCTTACAGTCACTCATCTTGAACTTTTTAAGAAGTTCTTTGGTGTATTTAGATTGGTGAATGAGTATACCTGTTTTACCTTGATGAATCTGAATTCCCAGGAAGAACTTAAGTTCTCCCATCATGCTCATTAGGAACTCCTTCTGCATTAGGTCAGAAAACTCTTTGCACAAGGTGCCATTAGTTGATCCAAATATGATATCATCAACATAAACTTGGATAATCAGAAAATCATTTTCAATCTGGCCTCTATTAAATTCATTCTTAAGCAGAAAGTTACTAAGTTTGTCATACCATGCCCTTGGTGCTTGTTTTAAACCATATAAAGACTTTTTAAGTTTAAAAACATGGTCTGGAAAATCAGAGTTTTCAAATCCAGGGGGCTGTTTGACATAGACTTCCTCACTTATGTAGCCGTTTAAGAATGCACTTTTAACATCCATTTGATACAGCATTATATCATGATTAGCAGCAAATGATAATAGAATTCTAATTATTCTAACCTGGCCACTGGAGCAAAAGTCTCAGTGTAATCTATACCTTCATGTTGACTGTATCCTTGAGCTACAAGTCTGGCTTTGTTCCTTACCACTTCATCCTTTTCATTGAGTTTATTCCTAAAAACCCACTTGGTTCCAATAATGTTTTTGTTTGGTCTGAGTGCTTTTGTAAACATCAAAATCCTAAAACTTAGAACCAACTTGGTTCCAACAACTTCTCATTATGTCCTTTCAATACTCAAACCTGTCTCCATCAAACAGTGGTGGTCTGTTGATGTTGCCTCCAAAATCATCTTTGGATTCTGCCATGTTGTTGACCCCTTGGACCTTTCCTCAAACACTAGTTAAGTGCTCAGCCTTGAGACCAAGCTCTGATACCAATAGAAGGTGCAAACACGAGAAGGGGGTAGAATTGTGTTTGACTAACTTGAATACTTTTTAGTTTTAAAACAAAACCTATTATTTATGAATTAAAACAGAGTTAGCAGCAGATATAAAGTAAATAAAAACTCAGAATTTTATATTGGTTCACCGTTAACTAGGCTACGTCCAGTCCCTTCACTTTGAAGGATTTCACTAATTCAAAAACCTTGAATTACAAAGTACCACTGACCCTCCAAGTCAGTCTTCTCAAAAAGTCTAACAACCCTAGACTTTTGAGGAAAAGAACCTTGAATCTAATTGCTAAGTAATCTGCTACTCCTTATGACTCCCTCATATTGTAGACTCTACTTCAACAACTTAGACCTAACACAAGGAAAATAAAAACTTAGAGTACTTGCTTCTGGAAAGCGGATACTCACAATTGACCTCACTGAAAACTCAAGTATTTTGCTTTTGGAAGTGTATGACTCTCAAGTATTTTTGATGCTAAGTCGTCTGCCTTAAGCCTCCTTTTATAGATGAGTAATTATGGTTTCTTCCATGCTTAAATTCGAGCTGAATCTGCCCAGATTCTCTTGCAAAAATAACTTGGCCAATCGGGTTTCACTTAAATAAAAAACGCATCTTTTTAGCTCCAGATTGCACTTGAAAATAACTTTGGCCAATCATGTTCTTGTTTAATTCTAGACCAAATCTTTCTTCCCGCCAATAGCTTCTGAATTCCCTCAAAGACTTCATTTTATTTGTATCAAATCCTCTTAATACTTTGATCAAATTTCTATCAAAATTTAATCAAGTCTTCTTCGAATTTTTAATCAAGTTATCACTGATTTTCATCATGATTAAAATCTGGACCGATTGATCTTCTGATCTCGACCACCTCTAGACCATATAATCTGATCAGCCCCTAATTATGTGATCATCTAATCTCGGCCAACACTGGACCACATGATCTAATCTTCTGATCTCGGCCAACACTGGGCCATATGGTCTGATCTTCTGATCTCGGCCAACATTGGGCCATGATGCTTAAATCTGGACCATTGATCTGAACATTTTCTCTCTGATCTGGACCAAGTCTGGACTGGGTCTGGATTGAATCTGAATTAAATTTGGACTTATGATATTTTAATCTGGACATTTATCCTCTGATCTGGATCAAGTCTGGATTAATCTGGACAACATTTCTTTTGATCTGAATTGAGTTTTATGCTCTGGACCATGCCATCTTCTGGTATGAACCAAGTCACTTGTTCTGGACCAGTTATCTTCTGCTCTGGACCAAGTCTTGATTAAGTCTGGACTGATTCTTATTTCACGACCGAGCTGTCTTCGGGTCAGGATTAATTCTGGACCAAGTCTGACTTATGATTTCTTCTGGTCTGGACCAAGTCTCCCTCTAACAAGCTTCCTTCTGGTCTGGATTAGGTCTCCCTCTGAACACTTCTTCCTTCTGATCTGGGCCAAGAAAGATATCCTCTGATGATGTTATTTTACCTTTGATGACATCCTCTGATATCCTCTGGAGGTGTATCCTCTGGTGTTCTCTGGATGCATTCTCGGGTACCCTCTGAATGCATTCTCTGGTTGAACCTTCTGGTGACCATTCTATCTTCTGGTTGCTTCCTCTTGATGTATCTTCTGGTGGTGCCATCCTCTGATTTTGTCAAGCTTCTGATTTGTTCTTCTAAGTCAAAATAATATTTACATAAAATACTTTTGTTAATCATCAAAACTAAGTATAGAACCAATTTGGTTCCAACATGATAGACTCAACAACTTCTTGCTTAAAAATAACTTTGAAATAGGACAAATAGACAATACTTTGTTTAGAAGATCAATAGAAAATGATATTCTGATCATTCAAATTTATGTTGATGACATTATTTTTGGATCTACTAATGACATTCTTTGCTAAGAATTTTCTGAATTAATGCAGCATGAATTTCAAATGAGTATGATGGGAGAACTTAAGTTCTTCCTAGGGATACAAATTCAGCAAAGTTCAGAAGGTATTTACATTCACCAAACTAAATATACAAATGAACTTCTCAAGAAGTTTAAAATGAGTGATTGCAAACCTATGGCTATACCAATGCATCCTACTTTTTCACTTGATAAAGATGAATCAGGCCAAAAAATTGACCAGAAAATCTACATGGGAATGATCAGATCATTACTCTACCTTACTGCTTCTAGACCTGATATCATGTTTAATGTGTGTGTATGTGCCCGATTTCAATCTGATCCTAGAGAATCTCATATAACTGCCGTTAAGAGAATTCTTAGATATCTAAAAGACACTACAAACCTTACCTTGGTCTACAACAAATCTCCTAACTACCAACTTAGTGGATATTGTGATTCTGACTATGTTGGAGATAAACTTGAAAGGAAAAGCACGAGTGGCTATTGCACCTTTTTAGGTGACAACTTGATCTCTTGGTCCAGTAAGAGACAACACACCATTTCCATGTCAACAGTAGAGGTTGAGTACATTTCAGCAGCTGGCTGCAGCTCTCAACTACTCTGGATGAAGCATCAACTTGAAGACTACAAAATATTAGAATCCAACATACCCATCTACTGTGATAACACCTCTGCAATTTGTCTAACCAAAAACCCGATCCTACACTCAAGAGCTAAACACATAGAGATCAAACACCATTTTATCAGAGATTATGTTCAGAAAGGAGTACTCAACATTCAGTTTGTAGACATTGAACGTCAATGGGCTGACATATTCACCAAACCACTACTTGAAGATAGGTTTGATTTCATCAAGAAAAACCTAAACCTTACTTTGTTAAATGATTAATATTGTAATGTCTTCAAGTAGTTTAGTTTACATTTGGTGTTTTTAAAAATAAAATAAAATAAATTCATTTTAATTCAGCAAAATTTATTTTTGTCTGATGAGAAAGGGGGAGAAGATGTAGTATTTGATAAAATATCCGGGGAAAAGATGATGTATTTGAAAGGGAGAGAAGATGATGTATTTGAAGATGATGTATTTGATATGGTATCTGGGCATTAGACTTAGGGGGAGAAAATATAAAATGAAGCTTAGTCTTAGGGGGAGTCAAAGTCAAAAGAAAGAAAAAGTATTATAAAAAATACATGGTTTTGTCATCATCAAAAAGGGGGAGATTGTTGGAACCAAGTTGGTTCTTTCACTTAAAGTTTTGATGTTAACAAAAGTATTTTATGAAAATAACATATTTGACTTAGAAGAAGAATGAAAAATGCCACCAGAAGATGACGTCACCAAAAGATACAAGTCAGAAACAGAATGAAGTCACTAGAGGATTGTCACCAGAGGATATCATTAGAGGATATCACCAGAGGATATCATCAGAGGATATCATCATAAGATATCACCAGAGGATATCACTAGAGGATATTACCGGAGGATATCAATAGAGGAACCTGTCAGAGGATATCATAAGAAGATCCCATCGGAGGATATAATCAGAAGTTCCCATCAGAGGATACAATTAGAGGATCCCGTCAGAGGATAATTCCAGAGGTTCTCATTAGAGGCAAAAATCAAAAGCTACATCATTAGAAACTGAAAGTATGCTCAAAACGGAATCTAAGCAAAATGCTCAAAACAGAATCAGAGCAAAAGACTTCAGAAACATAATCTGAGCAAAATACTCTAGAATATTCTCAAAACAGAATCAATCGAAATACATTCCAGAAGTAAAGCAACAGATCAAAGTGAAGCTCTAATTTCAACTATAAATTGAGGGTTAATGTTGAAGAATAATGTATCGAAAAATAGAAGAACACAAGCAAAAACTCCTAAGTATTCAAAGAGTTCAAAGGAGAGAAACACTTGCTTAAAAGATAAATATTTTATAAGTGTTCTTTTCTTAGAGTGTGAGGCTGATTATCATCATAAATTTTTCAGAAGCAAACACTCAAGTTCAAGTTAAGCATATTGTGAGTATCAACTTTCCAGAAGTAGTTACTCAGTTTTAATTTCAATCCCTTGTATAAAATCCTATAGTGTTGAAGTTCCTTCTAAAATATGGGGTTGTCAGGTTGTTAGAAAAAGACTTAGCTTGTAGGTTTAAGGTTGTGAAGTTCCTCAAAAGTCTGGGGTTGACAGACTGTTTGAGAAGACTTGGCTGGTATAGTCAAGGTGTTGTTCTTCAAAAGTTTGGGGTTGTCAGGATATTTGGGAAGACTGGTTTGAAGGGTCAGTGGTGTTGTAATTCAAAGGAGTTTGAATTAGTGAAAAAGCCTTCTGAAGGAAGGGACTGGACGTAGCCTAGTTAAAGGTGAACCAGTATAAATTCGAGGTGTTAACTTTTTTTATCCACTGCTTATTTACTTTGATCGCTCATTATTCAACTAATTAGCAAAAAGAATTAAAGTTTGTCAAACACAATTCAATCCCCCTTCTTGTGTTGCACCTTCAGTCTTGTCCTCCTCTAAGACTCTTTTGTGTATATTCTTTAGCCTCGCCAATCTTGCATAATTTATCCTCTTGGGTTACAACTATTACCAAGTTAACACTGACTTGGAATATACAGTATGATTGATTTAAGATGAGATTATGATTTTCTCTATTACAGAACTTTCTAAGAGGATGGACTCAAAGATATAATTGAAAACAGTAGAAAGTTCTATGAGAGGATGAAATTGCTCTTCTTAACTATTTGATTTTCTCTATTGTACGAGTGGATGTGTATTGAATGATGAAGAGTTTTTTTCCTTTTATAGAGGTGATGAGACTTCTTTCTCAAGAAAATGTGTCTTGTGACCGTTAGATACTTGCTTAACAATCCATGATATTTTATTTGAATTGCAGAAATGCCATTCAACTTTTCCTTGATTGTTTGCCCGTAAGAGGATGAGGTTCAAAGTTTGTCCTCGAATAGGAGGTTGATCTTTTCATCAATTGAGATAAGACTTGTACTTTTGACTTTTTTCTTTTCCAAGAACAGTACAATCTTGCTTTTTGTGTAAAGGACAATGCTTTTTCATAATATGGTATTTTTGGTCATTTCCTTCGTAAGAGGATGAATGGAACCATAAGTTTATCTGTTTATCCTCTGACGTTGATCCTCTTCTTATGATTTCTTTTGATTCTTTGCTTTTTTTTATTAATTGTCTTTAGATACAGAATCATCTTCCTTGAACTAGTCATAGAGTCCTTATTTCTACAGTATATGTTCATCCTCTTGATAGGAGGTTAAGGCCTCATCCTTTATTTTTTTTATCCTTTATCTTGGAGGATGTGTTCAATTGTCTTAGCTCTGCTTTTCCTTTTTGGATCATTGTGAGAGGGGACTTGTTTTCTACTTTTAAAAACACTCAAAATCACATATTAGATTATAGACATAATCATAATCTTTGAGATAATTTTGTTATCATTAAAATATTTTAAAGAGATTTTTAGTCAACACAACTAACCATGCATTTTTTGAATTTAAATGTATGAGAAGTATAACAAGTTGGTCTTCTTCCCTCGCATCACAGTAACATAAGGTAATGATCTGAAATCAAAGCTACTAGATTTTCAAGATTTGCATTGGGGAAAATTTGATGCCACAAAGAATTAGCTAAATCACGATCCAATCGTTCCTCCACAACTTGTTTAGTTACCAAACTCTTAAACAATGTAAATGGGTAACCATCTATATACACATCAGTCATCTCAAAGTCGGACGCTGCTTGTCGGAAGCCATTTATTAACCACTGCACTTGATCCACTCTGCCCTTTTTCTCTTCTGAAGACAAGATGTCATTAAAATCCCCAATTATGCACGAAGGTAAATTAGAAACTTGTGCAAGGTTACATAACATATTCCAAGCATCTCTCCGACAACAACTCTCAAGATAGCGGTAATACTCTGTCAACCACCATCTTCCAACACTACTCTCCACCACCTCAATATCAATATGATTGGATGAAAAACTAGTAATGACACAAGGAAAAGACGAGTGCCAAAACACGGCTAGGCCTCCCCCTCGCCCTTTTCTCTATCAATAAAAAAACAGAAATCATAACCAAACAAAACTCTTAATTCTTCAATTTTATTCAAGTTCACCAGGGTTTCATACAAAAATAATAATGTCCTCTTCACGATCTTTTGTTGATATGCAGATATGCTATAATGTGTATATATGATTATTCATTAGATGTTGATACTATATATCCAACAAAACTTAAGTACATCATTAGGAATGGCAATGGGTAGGGTATGGGTAGGGTAGTATAGTACCCGTGCCCGTACCCGCAGTTTAAAAAAATACCCGTACCCGTGCCCGTACCCTCGTGGGTATCAACTTTAATACCCGTACCCTTGCCCTCTGGGTACTTAAGTGCCCGTACCCATACCCATTACCCGCACTTTAACAAAAAATATATCGATAAATAATTTGTGATTAAATTTAAAAAAATTCCCAAATATTTTAAATCCAAATCATAAATATTACAAACCAAAATATTGTCTAACTCAAAACTTCCAAAATATATCATGATCCAACATTAGTACATTACTACAATAAATATCAAAACATCAAAAATAATGTTTTCTGAAAGAATATTTTATGAAGTTGCAAGTCCTCTCTGAGATATGTAAAAAAATTGATATAGGTATTATATTAGTTATTTATAATTATAAAATCATGATTAATAATATAAAAAAAACTCTTAAATATAAAATCACAATTATTTACTTCTTCATCAGAATTAAATATGTGTATAGGGACTAAAATTTATTTTTCAAATTTTTTTAATTATTAAAATTATACTTTTTTTTATTAAGGGCTCAATTTTTAAGATTAGAACAAGATCTCCAAAATCTATTACTATTTACTAACATATTTTCGTGATGATTTACTTATATGTTTATTTTTCATGAGGATCCGAAAATTATGAAATTAATTACCTAAATCCGTTGATTTGTTTGTAATAAAAAGGAGAGGTAGAGAGACATGAGATAATAGAGAGTGAGAGAAATATTAGTTAGAGATTGGAAGGAGAGATAGAGATGCATAAGATAGTAGAGAGACATATGTGTATTTAGAAAAATCAGGTATTTAAAAAATATTTTTTCAAACAAACATGTTTTCTTGAAAATCATTTTTATGTCTTTTATGGTAATTTTTTAGTTTAAAAAAATTATTTTTATAAAATTGTATACAAACATGTTAAAAATTATTGTACAAAAAAAATCATTTTTATAATAGTAAACAAACGGGAGTTAAAAAATCATAATTTAAAAAAGGCTAAATAGCACCCGTGATCCCTTAACTTAATTTCAGTTAACGTTTTAGTCCTTTATCTTCTTTTTTTTCCGATTTGGTCCTTTATTTTAATTTTAAGTGACAATTTGATTTTTTATGTTTTAAAATGTCAACAATGTTATCCTTTTTGTTTTTACAAAAATTTAAAAAATTCATCAAAATTTTCAACCAAAATCCATAAAATTATTTTTATTCTTCAATATAATACAAATTTCATCAAATTCGAAACTCAAATCTTCAAATAAACTCATATTTCCATTTTTAACAACATCAAATAAAGAATGAAATTTAATGAAATTTTTGTATGAGTTTATTTGAAGATTTGAGCTACGAATTTGATGAAATTTGTATTATAATAAAGAATATAATTAATTTTATGGCTTTTAGTTGAAAATTTTGATGAGTTTTTTGAATTTTTGTAGAAAAAAAGGATAATATTGTTGACATTTTAAAACATAAAAGATCAAATTGTCACTTAAAATTAAAATAAAGGACCAAATCGGGAAGAAAAAAAAAGATAAATGACTAAAACGTTAATTGAAATTAAGTTAAGGGACCACGAGTGCTATTTAGCCTTTAAGAAATCTCTAAAAAATAATCTCTAAATTATTTAAAACAAAAATAATTTTTATTTAAGCTAAAACAAACTTACATACTAATAATAATAATAATAACAATAATAATAATAATAATAATATATGTGCGGGGCGGGGCGGGATGGGTACTATAGTACCCGTACCCGCACTCATACCCGTTCAATTTTGCGGGTAATTACCCGTCCTCATACCCATACCCATTATGCGGGTTTTTACCCTACCCATTATGCATTTTTTTTGCGGGTACCCACTGAGTCTGGGTCTAATTGTCATCCCTATACATCATGGTGTTTATCTTAATTACTTTTTCATTGCATACACATTAAATCTCAATGTATATCATAAGTTTTATAGTCTAGTAGGTCCTTTGTTGTTATTATCATTTTCACTTTTGTAAGTTAATTTGGGTTAAAAGAAAGTATATGAAGAAAAGTAGTACATACAAAGATAAGGAAATTGGTCATGTGGATGTGGTCACCACCACAGCAATAAGCAATAATAATAACATTGGAACATGAACAAGCGTGTTAAGCAGTACTACAGCATCAATGACTTCCAAAGAAAAGTTGAAGGTTTTAATCCTTGACCACTAGCACCAAAGTTAGTGGATTCTGAAAAGTGTCACATGGTGGCAAAAAAAAAAAAAAGGTAGAAGCAACAAGGATGATTGTAAAAACCCACATGCACATGCAATGTTGTGATTGATTTTACATTGAACCAACAATATCGACAAACGCTCTACTTTTACTTTTTAAAGTGAAGAAGTGTCTCCTATTATATAGTATAGGATAAATCAATGTCTAAAAATCGTTTAAATTTACTAAATCATCGTATCGCTCTCTAAAATTGTATGACTAAATTATTTTAGTTTCTAAAATTTAGGAATAAAATAAACACCTCTAAATTTATAAGCCGTACGTCAATTAATTTAATTCTTTTTGCGTATTACGTTGTACGAGCTAACTTTTAAGTGTATGTGTTGCTCAACATACATAACCATGTCTTTGGCATGTTATCGCAACCAATATGAGGTATTGAAATTTTCGATTTTTCTTCATTATTCAAATCAAATCCTTAATCTTCTCCCTCATTCCAACTAAAACCCTAGCTGAAACTGTGGCTGAATCAATTTCAATTTGGCCTAAAAAACCAACATTAAATCATTAAAAGTAAACTTAATTATATTTACTTTCTCTTTTTTTTTTTTTTTATCAAATCAATATTGAGATGAAGTCATTGTATCAACTATAATAATGTGGATGAGCTTGAACTTTTAATTGGAACTGGGTGGAGCCACAAAGTTCACATCACTCTCGTCAAGAGAAAAATATAATCCTACATGAAATGATTTCTATTTATGATTAAACATGTTTTTTTTTTTTCTCAACTCTTCAATTCATAAGGAAAACGAGCTCAAATAAACCAGAGGTCGGTTATTAAATAAATAAAGTCTGACAAAAAATTATTTAAGTTAAAATTCGAACTCAGATTTTTACGAATAATTCTACTTTTTTTACCAAAGCTCACTAATAACTTGGTTATATGATTAAACACTTAATACAATATATATATATATATATATATATACTCAAAAATTAATTGGTGAACAACATTGTCAAATATTGTTATGTGAATTTATAACAGATGCATAGGACAATGTTCTATAAGTTATTCTCTTTTTTCTCTTATAAATGAGTTAATATGTTTCTTAAACATTACTTTGATTAAAACATTGAATCAAGAAAATAAATTTCATAATCATACGGGAAATTGTATTTACCCTTGAGTCGTCTTAAACAACACTAACACCGTTTAATTTAAAAAAAAAACAATCACCTCCGTATATACAACAACAAAAATTGCATCAAACATTTTGTTGTGACGCTTGCTTCATGTCATTTATTATAAAACACAATTAGAGTTTTCACTTTAATTTGTAAAAGTACTATACATCTATATTGTATTTTAGTGTTTGTTTTTTATAAACAATAGATAAAACTGAAAGAGTGACAAAAAAACAAATTAAATGAGCGGTGACTGGTGAGCATTTTTTAAAAACTACAGAGGTGTTAGTCTCAATTTAAGGTGACCGGAGCATGTGAAATGATAAACAAGATTAACTTTGAATTAAATTACCAAGATTAAAACCAAAAAATTTCATAACATTTCTGAACTCTTTGATATTCAATCAAATAACTTCAAGTGAATGCATATCAAACATTATAAAAATATAAGTTTAGATCTAACGGTACAACTGCATTTCTATCAACGTTTGGACGGTGTTGTGGTTTTCGCCGGCAGCAATGGTCGAACAAAGGCTGCGACGGTGGCGTCATTTTACCGCGGAGTTATGAATAGACAAAATTCTACTTGGTGATGATGGAATCGTCAGATGTCTCTAGCTGTTACAGAAAGGGCGATGGACGTGGAGGATTGAGATGCTTATGTAGCAGCCAAAGATTATTGCGGTGGCCATTATTCGAAAAAGGTGGAAGCTGGCGGAGGAAGAACGAGGCATGATGCATGATAGGAGTTTTAAACCCTAATTAATTTAATGATTCAAAATTATAGTCCATCGTGAATAGTCTATAATGGTAGTGTACGGTACAATCCACCTTTGTTCAATTTTATATGATTATGTAATTAGTCTTGTGCTACCTATTTAATTTAACAAGACAGCGTATCAAACATATTTTAAAAACTAGTAATATGATATAACAAAATAATAAAATGTGTAAAACTTCATTTATATTATTAGTGAAAATTATCAAACTCTATATGAGTGCACAATTTCCACGAAATTGAACTCACTACAGAAAGAATACAAACTTCAACATGATTCACAACTGTACACACATTTTCATACTATTCTTTTAAAAAAAATGCATGGACAAATTCGAAATTTTAACGCAAAAATCTTACTTACCAGACTTTTATAGGAAATGACCGTATGATATTTTAATTATAGCTTATTATTTATTTTAATGAGCTGTCATTTATGAGTGGAAATTTTTAAAAAATATTCTATTAAGTCACTTTGTAAATGTTTTAGCTATATAGCTACGCCAATTATCTTGAATGAAGGCGACTGACATTTCAACAAAAAGTTATCTTTTCTATGATAACTCTAATATTTCTACATTTACTCTTCTCATGCACCAAAACTTATTCATTCATTAAGTTATCTGCTCTTATTAAATTTTAATAAAGTAATCCCTAGAATCCAAATTTCCTTTCACACAAACTCGCTAAATTGCAAAAGACAACCATCCTTTTGCCTCGGCCAGTCGCCACAATTTTTCTTTTTGATCTTGTAATGACTAGGCTATCAGTATAAAAATTCAAAGAAACACAGTAAAAGTAGTAGCCGCAAAATATAACTAGACCGGATGAGATACATAAGATATCCATCATTTAACCATCTCAAGAAACAAGGGTTAACTTAATAAAAAAAATAGTCAACACCAAACAAATGATACAACATAAACGAAAGTTGCCTTCCAATTCATATATGAATTATGCGAGGGTCAACCATGTTGCCTTGTGTGAAGGCACTACGAACATGGAACAGTAAAGTCGAACATGTCTGTCTAACTAAAAGATGAGTTTAAGACACAACTGATTGGTTGAAAACATCTCAACGGAAATAAATGGATACTTGAGGGATATCGATGTCATTATCATCGTCATCCTCGCAGGCCACAACAACATCTATGTGACGACGGTATGAAGGGATTTCCATCTTAGCTACATCCTTTGCTAAATCCACAACTTTTTTGTCCATCCGCTCTTTGTGCCTAGGAAACATGCTGTTATAAAGCAGGCAACTTCCACAAGAAATACTATAAGCATTCAAACCTTTTGCCTTCAGCCAATCGAGAAGCTCCCTGAGGGTAGGATTGTTTTTAATAATCCATCTGTCCCAAACCGTCCAACTCAAATCTTGATGCTTGATGATCTTGGCTGGAACTGGCTCAGCAATAGAAAAGAGAGGCAATGCTAAGTTGGCAAATGTGTTTCGGTAGTCCTCAAGTCTGTGCCCTCCGTCCAAAACTTTGTATAACTCCAGACAGACAAGCCCAGTGGCCATAGCAGTCGAGGTTGCAATAGCTGGAATGATCCTTCCTGCGATAAACTTGGCCTTGAGTTTGTCAACTTCAGGAATGCTGTAATTTCGCGCCCTCATGTTGGCAAGCCCAGCTATCACGTCCATATGGTAGTTTGTATCATCATCCTGCGATTTTTCAGAAGAAAAACAATTTAACAAACCCAGATCCTATTCTAAGCAAGTAGCCTAGAACAAACTTCCAGAATTCCCAATTCAAACCAAATACTCCCTCTGTTTAAAAATGAGTGTCACGATAGCAAAAATATATATATATATATATATATATATATATATATATATATATATATATATTATTTCAAAATGAATGTCTTTTTTTATTTTCAAAGTAACCTTAATTATTTTTTCCCAATTTTACCCTTCAGCAAAAATGTACACTACTTCCAAAGCAATGATTCTATTATACATTTGTGAAAGTGGAAAACCAACCAATAGTTAACAAGTAAGATTTGGTAAAATGACTATTCTCTTTCTTCTAAGCATTGCATTACTTAATATGTGAGCAAAAACCTTAAACACCATTCATTTTGAGACGGACGACGTATAGTTAAGAAAACAGAAAGCAACATGGTTAAAATTCTGTCATCAGAACAAACGAAGAAAAAAATACCTTCTCAAACTGGATAGGTTTCATCCTGAACCCTGGCTGTAGATTTGACCGGCATCTCTCTAACTTGATAATTAGATCATCAATAACAGCTGCATCATCCACGGAAGCAGTGTTGAGACTGGTGGCCTTCTCATCTGTCACTATTTTCGCATCTTTCTTGGGCTGAAAGTCAGGTACTATCATTCTATCAACTACTTCAGCCAACTTTGAAGGGGTCTTCACCCAGTCAGGGGTAGCGATACCAAATGTTTCTGCTCGTAGTATAGAGGCTGCCATCAAAAACTGGAGATGACTTGGATCAGAGGAGGAGAACTGTAATGGACGAGGGAATCGTTTCGGTGCAGACCAAAACGGAGCTCCAGTACTAGTTGCAGCATCTTCAGGAAAAGTATAAGCCAACTGCTTCACTCGGTTAGCAAAATAATCTTCAAACCTGTGAATAAAAAAACCATGCTTGAGTGTAGGACATACAGAAAAAACTAATATTCACTGACATAAGATAAATAAATAAAGCATATATTATCAAACAAACATACTTAAGCCTAGCCCAAGTAATACAATCTTCCAAAGTCTCACACTTCTCCTTGTCCAAGCACTCAAGAACCCGCTCCAAGTTATCCCTTGCCTGAGCATCACCAGCATTTACCATTGCTTTAGAATATTCACTTGGGTTGGATAAATATGCATTTACTTCAGCCGGAGTTTTCTCAAGCAAACCCTCAAACTCTGATCGTGCCCATGTCAAGCAGTGGTCAATGTTGTGTGGAAATGAGTGCACAGTACACATTGGTGCTTGTTTCTCAGGTGGATCTCTTGAGGCGCCATAGTTTTCTGTTAGGTGGGGAATGACCATCTGGGTATTGCATTTTGCTCCAAGTGTGCCAGATTCAAGAAGTGGTTTCTGGAAATACAAGCATCTCTGATCTACATATAGTCTTGCATTCACATTGTCTAGTGCATTAATCACGACACTCAAGTTTTCCCAAAATGTATCGTGAAACACATTTTCAGTTTCAGTGCTAACACGATTTTGCAGAGCTTCAACATTAAGTCGAGGGTTTATAGATGCAGTAGCTGAAGCAGCAACTGTAGACTTAGCCTGGCCAATATTCCAATCACGGAAGAGGAACTGCCTGCTTAAGTTACTCTTCTCTATGACATCATCATCAGTAACGGTTAGCTTCCCCTGACCTCCACAAGAAACTCCCATTAGGGCAAGATTTTTCAAAAATTCACATCCCAGTGCACCAGATCCAACAACAAACACTTTAGCATCTTCAAATTTCTTCTGTAACTTTTGCCCAAAAACTGAAATCTGTGCATCATAACGACTATTTATTGGTTTTAAATCATTAGGATCCAATAGTTCTGTAGGAAGTGATTCCACGGAGTCGAAGTAGAAAAACTGCAGATGTCAGAAGAGGACAGAAGTTAAAACCACAATAAAAAATACAACTACGAAAAGGAATGTGAAGGCAAGGAGAAAAAAACAAAAACATGATATTCTCCAATAGACTCGGTATTTTTATAAGCTAAGCAAAACCATATTAATTTAAGCCCAGTATATCTTGAAACTGTTGGGAAAGACATAGCACCCACCCCTTCTTTTTGAAGAGAATAGTAAAATATCAAGAATTTAAACCATTATGTTATGTACATCCATCTGGTCAAATCTCGGTGAATATAAATATTTGTATACCAAAACATAAACATTTTCGGAACTTGAACACTAACGACATTGCCTCAAGGTATGGATTACTTTAGACAGGGATTGGTGTACACAGCTTGGAGGGAGGGAAGAATCCAAACAATCAAATGAAAGTCAAGACCAAATTTCATTCATTATAAAAATCATGCTCAACAAAGTGCCTTGCTCAAAAGATGGGAGGGCTTTTTTCCCAAGACGAGTTATCAGATATAAGTTGTCTTTGTTTAAAATATAATTATGCCCCAGAATTATTTCTACGAAAGATTATAGAAGATGCATAGTTCTACTGCTACTGCTAAAAATCTCAACCAAAGCAGCAAACTGAACACACAAAACTCAAATGGCTGACTAACTCGGGAGTAATATTATGGCAAAAATACTTTCATATGGGCTCACTTCATTTGCACCACATATAATATTTCAAAATACGAGAGGATATAAGGATTAACAAGAAATATAAATTACCTGAAAAAGTGGATGAAATTTCCCAGAGCATGCCTTGACAACCTCTTGTCCTACAATTCCACCAAACATGGCAGCCATAGGGTTCAATACTGCCCTAGCACCAAAGGCAAATTGCTGTAGAAGTTTTGGATTCAAATCTTCCAACCTTCCATCACCTAAGTTTTCATTAATATTACTGGCAATAGAAACGAATTTGTGTGCATCGTCCTCTGAACCAGCGACAGGGAAGCGACCTACCTCTGAAACGAACTTATCCAGAGCCTGGAATGCTAAATGCAGTAGAGGTGGGCGGTCAAACTTAGAAAAATCACTTAGAAGAAAATCACCTGGATCACTGAGTGCTTCCCTTAGTGGTTTGAAGTTCAAAACCTTTGGTTGTTTGGCCTGTGTGACAATACCACCTTTTTCATAGGCACCATAGTTTGTGGTGTCTTCTTCAAGAGTGAATGAATATGCTCTAGCATTTTTAATCTTTCTAGGTTTTCCGTCATTCAACTCTTTCATCCCGTGAACCTCTGAGAAGACAACAAGGTCTCCGTCCTGAAACTCAAGTCTCTCATCATCAACACAAGATACTAGAGCAGGGTTGTCATTGCTGATGGATGCAATTATTCCTGTATGAGGTTCCTCTCCGTCAACATCAAAAACAGTAAACTCGGGCCCAAAATCACAAAACACAGCACCAAAAAGACCCCTAACTTCAGTTTTAATAAAAGCGATAGGAGGCTGATGACTGTGGCAGTAATCATTGAACTCAACTGCTTTCTCAAGACTGATTTCAGTAAAAACAACAGCCTACAAAACAGTAAAATAAAAAAATGTAAAATAATCCAAATAAGCTAGAGAAACAAATGGACGGATTATACAATTCCCAAAAAGAACAAGTTTTACTGTAACAGTCAAGTAAATTCAACAACAGAGTGATGTTATTTCTCTTAGCATTTCTACAAATAGTATAAAGAAATATAACGAGGGTTAGAGTTATTTTTTGGTGATACACAGCATGCAACATAATAAGGTAATAGGTGCAACTAGTTGTCTCCGATCATGTAATGATTGACATTCATGCCACAGAACATGTAAATATCACATCATAACCTCCATAAACCTTAAACATTACATACATATATGTAAGTTTTTTTGAAATTTAAGCAAGAAAAACAACTCATTAACTTCAAATTTTAAAAGAAATGTTATCTACAAGACTACAATAGTCAATAACATGTGACCCAATTTACAGCTATTCGGCCTTTTGAAAAGTGTAAGACATTATTAAAAAATAACATGAAAAATTAAACAATAAATTATAGACCCAAGACCAAAAACTAAAATATTACTCTTATATGTATGAGAAATGACAAGTGAACTATTGCCAAAGTATGACATGTATAGTTGTGAGAAAATGCTCAAGTACTAGATTACTATGGGTGGCCCAAGCACCAAGCTAATAAAATAAAAAATTATTGCTAATTACTAATATTAAAACCTTAACACATTCTTAAAAAAATTAGTAATTCCATTATTAGTAATAATAGGAGCGAAGCTTTTTCTCATCTTATTATGACTCTCTCCTAACTTGCAACTACTATATTTTTTTCTAAACCATCAATCTTATTATGTCTTCTATTATTTTGTATTGTCAACATTAGAATAGACCCTAGCCACAAAAATACTGACTACCATAAATGTTAATCCCCTATTATGATTCTCAATAGCTGTAATGTTAAACTTGTACAAATTTATCACTCTGGAGCAAACACAAGTATAAGGTGAATGAACTAACTAATCACAACACTTAATAAGATATACATATATATATCACAGTAATAAGAATTTTGGGGTCTTACAATATGGAACCATCAACAGTAATTCAAACCTTGTCTAACCCACAGTAGTTTGCAGCTATGCAGGAAGAATACATAGCTCTTGTGAAAAACACAGCACATGGACATTAGTTCCTTTTCCATCCATTCAGAGGCTATTGGGTGTAAATGGATGTTCAGCAGAATAAAGGAAAATTTTAATGGTAATATCAACAAGTGCATATTGGAATGCAAATAACACAAGAGTTTGTCATTTCACTATTAAGGCATGAATAAGGAAAAGCATTTTCTACAACTCCATATATAATCACTTGATATGTGTAGATATACATATAAATGCATTAGAAAAAAATACCAGGACCCCGAAAAATAAGAATAGAAAAAGTAGAAATACCTGGAAATTAGAAAGTTGTTCTTTTGTCAGCTTAGTTGTCAAGCTTAGTACAAGCACTGCGTTATTGAGTTCCTGTAACTTACTGACAGAAGCCACTGCCCTGTTTTTACCAAGATCATTCTCTGAAAACACAAAATTGCTGGACAAATCCCATAACTCTACATTCCCTTCATCGTGCAAGGTTACAGATTTTACACCAGCAAGAATAAGATTCTTCGCTGCATGAAGTAAATTTAAAATCCAAGGTATTACAAAACTGGCATATTTGAATTTTTATCATGAAACAATTAAAAAATAAAATTACACGACAAATGAAATGGTTCAAATTGTAAAGCAAAGCTCTCTTAATTAATTAGTCTAAATTGAATGTGGGGGGGGGCATATGTGAGGACCTTAGGCAAGGTTGCCCTCATTTAAGCAGCAATGGCCCTAAACTCAGTCAATAAAGCGTACATACAGCAAAATTAATATCCTAAATTATTGATGTAAAATTTGTAACGCTGAATATAAGCAACTGCAAACTGGCAATTATTTTTCAGCAAAATTTATTACCACAGATGATAAATCAAAATCACGTTTTGTCAAAATTTGCTTATGTTTTATTATTAAAAATATCCCTCAATTACAGGGATTTGGTTGTATAAGAGTACTGATTGGGATTTGGTTGTATAGTAATCTTGTATATATAAATATCTGATCTACTGTTAGCATATTTCAAAGTGAATTCAATAAAATATAGTTCCCTAATTCTTGAGATGGTATCAGAACTCTCGGTCTTTGGGAGCCTTGCTTCCGCATAAACCTGTCGTCTCCATTGCGGTTTCTTTTTTTCTGAAACCTTAGCCACCTTCATTGTGGCCCCTTTTGCTGCCTTCATTGTAGCAACTTGAGATTTCTTTTTGGCCTGTACGCTGCCATAGTGTGTTCACTATTTACATTGTTACTGTTCACGTCCATTTGTCCACCTTATAGACCTCCGTTCACCGCCATTTTCCACTAGATTGTAAATCGGCAGCTTCTCGTTTTGTTTTGAGTGTTCGCATTCCGATCGGAGCACTTTTTTTATGGATCATTTGAAGCTCACAGATTTTTGCTAGGACTTTTCGGTTACAGACCTTGGCCACTATTGTTATTGCGGCATTATAGCACATTTATAGTTTGTGGATATATTTTGAATGTTTTAAGTTTGTTTTGTTTGATAGATCAATGTTTCATTTCTAATATTGTTTGTCTGCTGGTATTACAGATATGAAAGTTAAAGAAAGCAAAAGTGGATTGGCCCGACTCAATGAAGATGAAGTAGAAAAGATGAGATCCTTTCTTAGTAAGTTGGAGAAACCAACAGGTACTAGTTCTCGGGTATATACAAGTACACTTCCTCTTGGTAAGTTTCAATTTTCTTTTGGACTTAATACTTCAGATACACCCTATAACCAATATTGAATACTGAATTCTGGAGCCACTGACCACATGACACCCTTACCTACACACTTCTCCACCTTGCCCTAGCAACAAGAAAATATCCACAGCAAAACTGCGGTCAAGCAGATGTCCAAATAAGCTCATCCATAACTCTAAGAAATGTCCTTCATATTCCTAAATTGCTCACAAGCTTAACTTCCAAACAAAATCTAACAAAAGACCTATCATGTAACGTTTTTTATAACAAATCTTGTGCCCTTCAGGACGAGAATTTGGAGAGGACAATTGGTAATGCTAGAGAATGGAATGGTCTTTATTACTTCTATAATCAAAATCTTCCTTTAAATCTACTCAACAGTAGCAACTCTTTTTTTTTTCTTAATCAATAAAGGCCAACAGAGACAAGGTCATTTTGTACCACTGCCACCTTGGTCATCCTTTAGTTAGAGTCATAAAACAATTGTTTACTTCCCTCTCCAAAAAAATTAGAGGTAGAAAGCCTTCATTGTGAGGTGTGTTAGCTTGATAAACACAAACGTGTACTTTTTCCAATTAGTAACCAAATGAGTACTTCTTCATTCCATTTAGTTCATCCTGATGGATGGGGTCCCTCTAATGTTCCAAATATATCAGGTGCCCGTTTGTTTGTAACCTTCATTGATGATTGTACTTGAGTTACTTGGGTTACTAACTAAAACAAAAATCTTAAGTCAGTTATGTGTTTGAACTCCATGATAAAAAATCAAATTGGAATGAGTATTAAGAGGATTAGGTCTGATAATGTCAAAAATTACTTTAATCACGGACTTAATTATTTCTGTCAAAAGGAGGGCATTATTCATAAGTCCTTGTGTGTTAAAACACCCCAGCAAAACGGAATTGCTAAGAGGAAAAATGGACACTTGTTAGATCAAACTCGAGCTATGGTATTTCAAAATAAGTTCTCAAGAAATTTTGGATTGAGGTTTTTTTAACTACATCGTATATCATAAATCGTTTACCGTCTATCCTAGTTTTATCCTGATGTGTCCACTTCCAATAACCTTATCCCTAGAATAGTGATGGTAGAGGAAAACCTGATCCTAGAGCCTTAGAATGTGTCTTTATCAGAAACTCTTCCACTCATAAGGGTTACAAATGCTATCATCCTTCATCCCATAATTTCTTTGTCCCCCACAATATCACCTTCCATGAACAATAAATTAATTTAGTCAAACTCATCTTGAGGGGGAGAGTACAAGTAAGGAAGATGAGTTTATTCAACTTCCTGAGTTGACTCTTGAACAAGAAATTGAGACTAAAATTGATTTTGAAAAAGATAGAAATGAAGGAAATAACAACGTTGAGACTGGAATTGATTGAGTACGATGGAAATGATGACACTAATGTAAGATATGGGAAGAATCTAGTGTATACAAGAAGAACACAGGCCATTCCTGAATCTATTCACATCGAAGAGTCCAATCCGACTTTACATGAGGTAACTTCCTTTGACGCTTCAAACTCTAGTGATCCAATCTATGAATATTCCTATGCACAGGAATCAAAATCCAACACACCACCAACTTATGATGACCTCCATATCCCAATTGCCCTTAGGAAGAATACTAGGATATGTACCAACAAGCCATTTTACTACCCTCTATATCCAACTACCTATGATTTGAACAATTCTCACCTACCCATACCCATAAAGCCTTCCTCACAAGCCTGAACATTACCACTATACATACCTCTCTATCTGAAGCATTGTCTGGCAGGAAAAGGAAACAAGTCATGGACTTGGAAATGGAAGCACTGGACAAGAACAATACTTGGGATTTGGTCCCTATATACCAAATGGAAGGAAACATGTAAAATGCAAGTGGATATACACTATATCCTACAATGCTGATGGGTCTATTAAAAGGTACAAGGCAAGGTTGGTAGCTAAAGGGTTTACTCAAACATATGGAGTGGATTATATGGAAACATTTGCTCTGGTTGCAAAAATGAATACCGTCAAGGTGATATTATCTTTGGCAGCTAATTACAGTTGGAACTTGCACCAATTTAATGTAAAAATTGTCTTTCTCCATGGAGATCAAGAATAAGAGATTTATATGGACTTACCCCTTAGATACAATGAGCGTATTGCTGCCAACAACTTCTGTAAGCTAAAGAAGGCTCTATATCAACTTCAACAATCACCACGGGCATGGTTTGGGAGGTTTGCTAAAGTCATGGTGGATCTAGACTTCAAACAAAGCCAAAGAGATCATATCATCTTTATCGAACACTCTTGAGTCGGAGGAAGTAACAATGTTATCAGTATATGTGGACGATATTATAGTGATTGGTGATGATAAAAACGAGCAATAATTGCTAGGATAACACCTAGCCAAGGAATTTGAGATTAAAACCTTGGAAAAATGGAAGTATTTCTTGGAAATTCAAGTGGCTTACTCTAACAAAGGGATTTTCATATCCCAACAAAAATACATCACAGATCTTCTTAAAGAAACGGGCAAGATAGCAAGTACACCAATAGATCCAAATTAAAGTTGGGAAATGTAGAAGAAGAAATTGCAGATGACAAGGAAATGTACCAAAGATTAGTTGGAAGACTCATGTATTTGTCGCATACTAGACTTGATGTTGCCTCCACTATAAGTCTAGTCAGTCAATTCATGCACCAATCAAAGGAGGTACACTTGCACGTTGCACTCAAAAATCGTGCAATATTTGAAAGGAACCCCAAGAAGAGGAATTTTGTTTAGAGGAAATGGAAATGTGGGTCTTGAACGTATACTAATGCTAACTATGCAGGGTCAATTGTAGATAGAAGGCCAACCACAGGATATTGCACTATCCTATGTGAGAATCTTATGACTTGGAAGAGTAAGAAACGAAGTGTGGTATCCAGATCCAGTGCTGAAGTAGAATTTAGGGCAATGGCACAAGGGATATGCGAGTTACTATGGTTGAAGATCATTTTGGAGGACCTGAAGCAATGAAACTCAATTGTGATAACAAATATGCTATTAACATAGCACATAATCCAGTGCAACATGACAGAACCAAGCATATTGAAGTTGACAGACTTTTCATCACAGAAAAACTCGATAGTGGCCTAATATGCACTCCATATGTCTTCTCCCAAGGCAACCTTACAGATCTTCTAACTAAAGGCTAAATAGCAACCACTTTGAAAAAATTGAATCCAAGCTGGGAATGGTGAACACCTATTCACCAGCTTGAAGGGGAGTGTCAAAATCTGTTTGTTTTATTATTAAAAATATTCCTCAATTATAGAGATTTGGTTGTATAGGAGTACTAATAGAGATTTGGTTGTATAGTAATCTTGTGTGTGTGTGTATTTGATGTATTGTTAGCATATTGCAATTCATTAAATATATTTTCCTAATTCTTGAGATTAGTAAAATTTTATTAGCTGATAGAAGAGACCATGGGACGAAGCCTGCCAAACCAACTAACACCAACCAATAAACAACTTCTATAGTGAAGAGAGAAGTGAAGGCTCAATAAAAGGCGGAGGACCATTACAAGCATTTCCATCCTAGATCACTAAATCCAAATCATGTTAGTAGGGATGTAAACGAGTTGAGCCAAACCACATACGTAAAGCTTGATTTTGGCTTGTGAAAAAAATGAGTAGCTTGGGCTTGACTTATGTATTTAAACAAACCTAACTTAAAGCTTGGGCATGGCTTGTTAAAAATTAATAAAATTTTGGCTTGTCGTGTTAAGCTCATTTATGTCTTCATTTTTCTGCAAGGATGCCCATTTTTCTTAATCTTGACTACAATAAAAAAAATCAAAATTCATTATAATACTATCAAGTTTAAATAAAATTTTATCATAAGCAACGACTAAAAAAGGTTTTAAAGGAGAAAGGGTTTATTATAATAAAAGGTGTAGCAGTGGCTGAAAATATTTTAGAGGAGGAAGGGTTTTCTATTGAAGTTAAGTGAAAAACTATTTGGAATATGGAAATCATTAAATTAAAAGGCATTCATTGTTTGGCTAATTTTTGAAAATCACAAATATTTTATTTATGTTAATTGATTTAGTTGAAATTTGAAATCAGTTTTTATTTCTATATAAAAAACAAGAGTAGCTAGAAGCTTTTGGACCTGACTATCTTTTTATGTCTTGGGCTTAGAAGTTAGAACCTCATATATTATATGAAGTATGAAAGAGCAATTTGTGAGCCTTTAATGTCGAGCATGTATGGCTTGGACTCGGCTCATTTAATTAATCAACATAATTTAAGCTTGGGCTTATTTATTTAATTAACCATACGAGCTTGATTGAATATTTAACGAGTCGAGCGCGAATAGTTCACAAATAGCTCAGTTATTGATATCACACTCCTACATTTTAGGATTTGGATTTGTGCATGATCTATAAATCTTAAAATCTTAAACAACCCACAAAGATCTAGGGTGTGCTTGGTGAACAATTTTATTAAGGGGGCGTTTGGAAGGTTATTTTGAAAATACGTGTAAAAGTAGCTTATAATATGTTTATAAATTGTTATCAGCTTATTTTTGTAAGCGGCTCAATACAGCTTATTGTAATAAGCTAACAGCTTCAGTAGAGTTTACCCTTCATTCCCTCTTCGATTTTAGAAAAAAAATCATGCATAATTTCTTCAATATATTGTATATCCAAAAATGCCCCCGAACACTAGTTCAATAATCTATTCTAAGGAGCTCAACTAGATGTTTATTTATAACCTAACCCCAGGAGTTAATCAATGAAAAACTCTTGGGCATATCATAAATTATTGCTACAAGTGTATTCAAAAATATAAATACTTATAAGATAAATTCAATCAAATAAGCTTCAAACTTCAAAGTTTAAACAAACAAGCTAGGGTGGGAGGGTAAAGAATATGAGTAATAAGGTTGTCTCAGATTCAATTCTCACCTCTAACATATACTAACAAATTAACAATTAACATACTAACATTAGTCGTTTAAAGAATAAAATTACTACCCTTGTTAATCGTATAAAGTACCCCCATCTTGAAAATCAAATAAAAACGAATAATCCCTACATCTATCCAGACCACAAACATCAACCAACACATTAGTTAGCTAAAAAGAGTGAGTTTAAAGACACAATTACCAATCTCAGCACCAAGTCCCCGCATCCCTGAAACAAGAACACTGGACGCAAAGAGTCTCCTCATAGTCTCACGGCCATACACAGCAAGCTGACGGCTGTGCAGATCCTCATCAATTTCCTGCGGGTTTGAATTTCCAAAAGCCATATTCGAAGGTGCAATTGAATCCCCGGCGCTGTTGCTGCTGTTATTACCGTTCCCGCCGCTAACAAAGCTCTGGTCACTCTCGTTCACCGTTGATTCACGGGAACAAGTATCGAAACAAGCGATCCGAGCCTTCTTAGCAGAACTTGCGTTAGTTTCTTCTTCTAGAACCACTTCTCCTTCGCTAACTCTCTTTCTAGGAAGCATATAGTGCAGTAAGCTGCTGAATACGCGACAAATTCGCACCATCGAGATTATCAACGAAACAAAAACAAAACACATAAAAACAAAGCGATCGAGTTAGAACTAAGATAAAAAATGAAGAAATCCAAAAACCCTAACTAGCATGGAATTAGAGTGATGAACAATTAAGTAACAAAATAAAATTGATAAGATATGAAGACGAATCTGGAACGTACCGATTGGAACTTGGGAGAAGAAAGGAATTGAATCTGATCGGAAGATGAGAAAATGAGAGAGAAAGTTTGGTATTCTTTTTAGTTCGGTTTAGAATTGTGTGAAGTGTGTTAAAGGGTTTGGTAATTAAAGAACAGAGGCATATAAGGAGGGGTATTTATGGATTTTTGTACAAAAAATGTGTTCAAATCGAAGTTTAATTACTTCTACCTAGGGTTGTGCCATTGGTACTAGATTAAATTGAATTTTTTCTTTTTACATTTTTATTTGTTCTGTGTGAGACTGAGTGGGAGAGTTAACGTGCGGTGTGGTGTATGGTGGTGTGGACCGGTTAGGACAAATGTGCTAATGCACTGGGAGTCTGGGACGAGGAGCACGTTACCGCGTTGATGTCTGAGACACGACATTAGAAATTAATTTGTTGGACAAAATATAGTACTACTATGTCCAATGTTGTGTACTATAGAATTTATTAGACAAAGGTAATATTTGTTAATAATTAATTTTTTTTTGTAACTTTTTTTAAAAGAGAATATTAATTAATGTTTTTATTATTATAGTAATATTTATAGTTGGTTGTAGAAAAAGATATAAATTACTTAAGAAAATTTAGATAAAAAAATAATTAATACAATTAAAAATTTGAATAGTGTTCTATAAAAAGAATAAAGAACTTTATCAAAAAGGTCTTATATTTATTGAGATAGGTAGTATGAATCACAAAATGATTTTATTACTGTGTCTATAATCTTTGTCCTTTTAGCTTTATATATTTGTCCTAAAATTTTGGTAGTTTTAACAAATCAATATACAATTAGTGATAATTTCTTTTTGTACCATTACAAAAATAAAAAACATGTATTAAATTTATTTTTATGTTTATTAAATAAAAGCATCTAAATTCATGGAACTTTATTATTTTTAATATGTGTTCAAACCTAACACGATCAAAGATTACGGACAAAGTCAGGATTTAACAATAAATTTTAAATACATTCTTATATTTTATTAGCCACTTTATCTATTTATTTTATCTTTATATTATTTTAAATGTACAAGATTGACAAGATAAAAGTATGATTAACATGTCTGTAAATTTTAGTTTAACTGAAAAATGTCAATATTGTTACGTTATACATCATCTAGAAATGTCGATATTGTTAGTTTGAACATTATATTTCGTTCGAACTTGAAACCTCGTAATTGTGTGTGCAAGTTTCTAGTAGTATTTACTATCTGGTTTATAAAAAAAAATATGATTAATACATCCCAACCCTACAATTTTTTTATCAAAACAAGTATAATTAACAGAAAACTATTAATATAATCTTGATATTTAAAGACGATAAGTAAAAGAGATTAATTTTTATGTATTGATGGTGTAAAATTTTTTAACACATGCATTCAATCAAAAGTCAAATCCTAAATAAAAATAGTTTTTAAAAAAGGGGGCAAGTTATGATCTTCCCTTTAGGGTTTGTTTGGTTCAACGAAGAGAGGGAAGTAAAAATATGTTTGATTCAAAAAAGATGAGTGAAGGGTACTTAAGTCCTAGTCGTGTGTGAGTTTTTAAGCGTATTTATCATCCATTTTACAAACACAACAAAAAGAGGAAAGTGGATGGGAGGGAGAATTTTAGTTAAAAGTGTGTTTGATTCATTGGGAGAATGGGAATTTTAAATAATTTTTTAAAGTATTTAGCGATCTCTTATCCTCACCCTTTCAAATCCCTTAATATATATATATATAGAGAGAGAGAGAGAGAGACGGAGCAAAATTTTGCTCTCCTCCCTACCTAAAAAGTAAACCAAACACAAAAAATTTAAATTTTCCCTCCCTCCTCCCCTCCATTTACCTCAATAAAATACACACTTAAACATAAAGTTATACACTAGTATGTGAAATGATTTGCGGATGTAGTGGATACTACCTCGTGCCTATAATAAATATTTGGGAACATCATATTATAGAGCTATTATCTTTTATTGTAAGAGACTGGCAGAACTAGGAACTAATATTTAAGGAGACTATGACCAAAACTCCAATATTAATATAAAGCTAAAGACTTATTTTGTTTTTTTAAAAGTGTGAGGTGTGTTCACTATAATCTTGTTTGTATCAAAATTAAACACATCATTAAATATCGTCTTTTGTTAGTAACTATATGGATCAAATTGACTATTTATGAAAGACACATTTTAGGATTAAACTAATTAATGAAACACACAATTAAAGATAAAAATGACTAACAAAATACACATTTAACTACTTTTTATGTATAAATTGTTTAATAATTAGCTAATCATAGGACCATAAAATAATTAGTTATTTATAACTCATGTGATCCTCAAGATTTGAATGATTTATGTCCTATTTTGTTGGTTAGGTGTATGTATATGGTGTTGGCTAATGTCCTAGCTAATAGGTTGAAGCTCATAATTGGCAAAGTGAACTTGGATTCACAATCAGCATTTGTTAGTGGGAGACAAATTATAGATGGAATTCTAATAGCTAGTGAGGTAGTGGATAAGGTGAAGAGGAAGAAGAATGAGTTGTTCTTATTTAAGGTTGATTTCAAGAAAGTGTATGATTTGGTGGAGTGAGATTATTTGGATGTTGTGATGGGAAAATGAATTTCTCGATTTTATGGAGGAGATGGTTGATGGAATTGAATGTGCGCAAACACAAGAATGGGGTTGAATTGTGTTTGTCTAATTTTAAAACTCTTTTCTTAATTCTAATTATAATTCTAGTTTGGTGACTTAACAGTTTATACTAATAAGAGACATCAATATACAAACATAGCAGAAGTAAAAAATAACCCACCAGATTTTATCCTGGTTCACCACCAACTTGATAGTTACGTCTAGTCCCTTCACACAGAAGGATTTCTCCATTAATTCAAAACTTTGAATTGCAACAACACCTGACCTTACCAGTTAGACTTCTAAAAAAAACATGAACCTACAGACTTTTTGAGTCAAGTCTTCTCTACACAACTTGAAACTTACAGATTGTTAGAGGAAAAATAAAGCCATTATCAGGCTGGGTTACGATAAGTTGGAAACTAGTTTGGTTTTGCTTCTACTAAGCAGATTGGATACAATGATTTTCCCACACTACAACACTTAGAGTATTTTACTTTGAACAAGTGATTTACTAGTACTTAAAATCTTAAACTCTGAATACTTAGAAAAATTGAGCTCTTGAGGTTTTTCTAAATAACTTGGTTTTTAGGATTTATGAGTTTGTGGTTCGTGTTATTTTTCTTCTTCAGCCTTGATCCACTATTTATAGATGAAATTAGGGTTTGTAAATTTTTTGTTGAGTTTCTGAATCGTATCTCAAATTCACCTTGGCCTACAAAGATATTCTCCAAATATAGTTAATATGACTGTTAGGAAATTTTGTTTCCCAATCTGATATGAGCAATTAAGATATTGTGAGCATTTGCTCATATTATGTTTGGAGATTGATTCACTTGACTCTACCTTCATCGCTTGATTTGATTTGGGCGGGAACAATTTTGGTCTTGTTCTTGAACCTTCATAAATAAGGATATCCAATTCAACATTTTTGCTCAATCTATTAGAGCCTTTGACCTTCCATCAGAGTGGTTGACTTTTATTCTTCATAGTCATTGACATGACTGTTGGAATCAAATGTTGTGATGCTTGAATAATCATAATAAGAGGCAGATGTAAAGCTACGTGACTTAGAAATAATGGCTTGGGCAAATCACATTTGTTGCATTTTCAGAGTCAGAGCAACTTTAGAGTGTGTTGCGTAACAAAGGCAACGTTTTGGAACATGTTGCAATTATTAGAGCCAACGGAACCTGAGCTTTAAAGGTAGGCTTGAAAATAGTAAACTTCATAGGCATGCTTAAGAATATTGTTCAGGGGAGGCATGCTAAAGTTACTGTTCATTAGAAGCATGCTAAAATTAGTGTTCATCAAAGGCATGCTAAAATTATTGTTCAATAAATGTTCGCACAAAATATCTTTGTTAACATCAAAACACACAAGGAATTGTTCGAGGGACCAACTTGGTTCCAACATGAATGTCATAGCTTTGTGAATGCATTAGTGTTAGTGAATGGATCTCCTACTAATGAATTCTCTATTTTTAGGGGATTACGACAAAGTGATTATATGTCCCCTTTTTAGTTTCTAATAGTTGCTTAATGATTTAATTATTTGATGAGTACTTTTGTGCAAAATGGTATGTTCATGGGGTGGGATCGGGAGACGAATGTTATATGTCACATTTGCAATTTGTTGATGATACTGTGATTATGAGTGAGAAAAGTTGGTCAAATATTAGAGCAATTAAGTATGTACTGCTTTTGTTTGAATTATCTTATGGTTGAAAGTTAACTTTAACAAAAGTTTCTTTGTTGGTATCAATGTGAACGAACCTTGGTTGGAGGAAGCAGCTAAAGTGCTTCATTGTAGAGTAGGTCACAATTCTTTCAAATATCTTGGTATGCCTATCGGGAATAATATAAGACATTTGGCATTTTGGAATTTGATGGTTGACATAGTTCGAGTTTCGTTACCAGGTTAGAGGAACTGTAATTGATCTACGAGATGTCTTCTTGTTCTTATCAACATCGTTGTGTCTACCTTACTGATCTATTTCCCTTCCTTCTTCAAAGCTCCTACATGTGTCATTTCTAAACTTGAATCTATATTTAAATCTTTTTTTATGAGGAAGGAGGGAGGTAGCTAGGAAAATGGGTTAAATGGGATAAAGTGTCACTGAGTCGAGAGAAGGGTGGCGTCTATGTTCGAAATTTAGAGGTGTTAGAGGTTGAGGAGTAATAGGAATAGGTTTGGTTTAAAGTGTTAAGTCATATGTATGAGTGTGTCAATGGTAATATTTGTGGGGGTGCAATTAGAGATTCATTGCGGTGGAAATCTATTTATTCCATATTAGAGGGTAAAGGTGGTGGAAGTAGAAGTTGTTTTTCTTAGAGTATTTTGAAATTGGTGGAAATGGTATGGATACATCTTTTTGGACAGATCATTGGATTATGGGAGGTCTTTTATGTGAGAGATTTATGCATATGTTTAGTTTATCTACTGTTAAACAAATCTCGGTTGCGGATATGGTGACTAGGGGAAGGTCGTTTGGTATGCAATTGGGATTGGAGAAGGTAGTTATTTAGTGGGATAAGGAGTTGGTGGAAGATTGTGTCAGAGTTGTTAGATAACATTGTGTTACATGGAAACTTTTCAGATAGGTGGACAAGGAAGTGAGTATGTGGTGAAGGAAACATATAATCTATTTTCCAAGACTTTGACAGAAGAAGTACCTCAATTTCCATCGTTAGTTTGGAATAAATTGGTTCCTTGAAAGTGTTGATGTTCATGTAGAGACTTGTCCATTTTCGGTTATCTACTAAAGATAATCTTGCAATAAGAGGTATTGTGTTACATGAACCTCAATTATGTGTTGCCGAATGTGGGTTAGAAGAGACTATTCAACACTTGTTTTTCACATGTCCTATTTTTGGGCGAGTGTGAATGAACCTTTTGAAGTGGTTGGGTTTAGTTGGTGCGTTTCATTATGAGGTAGAGTAAAGGTGTTCACAATAAATTTAGAGCTATTTAGATGACTTGTGTATGGTCTATTTGGAGTATACGTAATTATATTATTTTTAATTAATTTCAGTATAATGCGTTGTTGATGCTAGAGAAGATAAATATGTTTTTGTGAAAGTGGATTAAAGCTAAAGATGCAAAATTTGTCTATGACTTTGTGGCGATCTCTCCCATGGGAGTGTTTGGGTTATTAATCTTATCTTAGTTGTACAATGTATGTAGTTGCGAAGTGTGGTGTGCCTTTGTAATTTTAGCAGAGCTTATATCAAGTTTGATTAATCGTGTATTTTGACTTTTGTTTCTAACATTCTTAGCATGTTTTGTGTTAGGAATGTCATTGATATATTTTTTAGCTATTTAAAAAAAAAGTCATACGAACCTATAAATTTTGGAGAGACTACGACACCTGCCGACCCTCTCTCCCTACGCCCCTTTTGTCAGGAGTTGATGTAGGATAAACTACCATTTTAGTCTATAAAATGTAAGATGTTGTCACTTTAATCCCTAAGTTTGTAAAAAATCTAAATTAGTCATTGAATCATCAAAATGTTAGTCAGTTTAGTTTTTGACCTTATAATAGTAAGGTCTGTTTTGATAGTAAGTTATATTTTTCAAATATTTTTATAATAGTAAGTTGTATTTTTCAGAGACTATTTTAATAATTCAAAGACTAATTTGAGTTTTTGATTGAGTCGGGGACTAAAAGCAACGTCTTATACTTACTTAGACTAAAATAGTGACTTACCCAATCTTTAACATGGTGCATCTTAATATATTACTTAGTGACTACCTCTTTAATTATTCTTCATTTATTAGCAAACATCCTTTTTTTTAACGTCGCTTCTTTTATTAAATTTTCTATTTTTAATGAAAAATAAAGTGATTTTAACATCACTTATATTAAATTTTCTATTTTTAATGAAATAATAAAGTGATTTTACTTTATATTAACCAATAATCTTACCATACCAATAAACATTAATTTGATTTTAAAAATTTATTACATGTACAATTATCTTAAATTTTTATAATTAATCCAACAAAACAATATTTAATTATTTTTTAGTTTTGTATTTTTATCAAGTATGTTAATTTAAAAATATCTATATTATTGTGAATATATAAACAATAGCAATTTACACGAATAAATATATAAACTATATGTGGCAAAATTGTATGAAATTTGACATAAAAAAATATTTCTAAGTATTTATGTACAACAATATCTTATGTACTCAAATAAATTGAATGCACAAGCTCAACTAACTCTTACAAAACATCGTTACTCCTTAGACAAAGGACTCAAAATCCAATGATAGTATCAATCAATTATATCAATACAAACTAAAATAGGAATCGTCTTGTTTCTTTTGATATTTAATTTATGCTTCTTTTGTACTTTTCGAATTTTTTTATCTTATCATTATAGAGGATAACATGGCCATTGTACCTCTTTTTAGATGCCCACTAATGAAATTTGATATTGCACTTTCTAATTTGTTTAAGAAAGCATATTAGTTGATTCATCCATAAATGATCGTTTTAACACTTCTCAATACATTTTGATTTCAATTCCATTTTACGGTAACTTTTTAAACTTTATTATTAACATATATGGATTCTCAAGACATAGAATAGAATAAAATCTTGTAGGTGAATCTATCTAAAATTAATGGTTTCTAACTTTGTATTGCTAATATGTACGGTCAATATAAGAAAAGAATGTGTTATGAAAATTATATGTTCTCTATTTAAAATATGGTCTTTTTGTTTTATTTAAAGATTAAATAGTAATATACCTTAATGGTTATTTAGTTCAAATAAAAAAAATGTACAAAAAACTCCAAAAAAATTATGCACACAAAAAAAGCTGCAAAAAATATTTAGAAATCTTGCACATAAAATTGCATATAAAAACTGGAAAAATAATATATGTACATAAAACTGCAATAAATAAGTGTAATTGAAACATAATTGATATCTCTATAATTGATCTCTAAAATAAAAGCACCAAGGATGCATTAACGGAACAACAATGTAATTGCACAAAGAAAAAAATGTAGTTTCAATAAAATTATATAAGTGATAAATATAAAAAAAATTGAATAAATATTTGTTGGCCTTTTATTTTTTATTTTTTCTTCTTTTTTCCCAATTTCAAACACTTTAAAAAATGTGACAAATAGTTATAAGTGATAAATATAAAAAAATATTGTAGTTTCAATAAAGTTACATAAGTGATAAATATAAAAAATGACATGATAAATATTTGTTGGTTTTTCATTTCTTTTTTTTCTTTTTTCTTCCAATTTAATAAATTATTAAAAAATATGGAACAACTATTTGTTAGTGATAAATATAAAAAATTACATGTGACAAATATTGCAGTGATAAATATAAAAATTATAATACAAGTACTTGTCGTTGATACATAAAAAAATACGAGAGAAATATTTATCATTAATAAATATTAAAAAAACACGGTATAGATCTTTGTCATTTATAATTAAAACCAAAATATTAGATAAATATTTTTCTCTAATACACAAAAAATATTATCAGTGATAAATATAAAAGTTATGAAGAAAGTATTTGCTACTGAAACATAAAAAAAGGTAATAAATATTTATCGTCAATAAATATTAAAAAAGCACCCGACAATTATTTGATATTAATAAATATAAAAAATATTAAATAAATAATCATTAATAAATAAAATAATTTTATTTATTTAAAATATACATGAGACATTATAAAATATCAACCAGGCACGGGTATTTTTTGATAGTTCGCAATCCAAAAGTAAATATTCCAACAATCTATGAGATATATTCCATAACTCCAAGAAAATCTTTCAAGGTGATTGAGACCCATTTTAATATGCAACAGCGCAAAAAGATCAAAGATTAAGGATATTTTTGAAATACTTTTGCATGTTATTTTTAAAAAAATGTTTTATAAATTTAATTTTAAAAATTGTTTTAAAAAATAGAATTAAAGAAAAAATTTGTTTGAAATACTTGTTTTTAAAAATAGTTTTAGAGATAAGAAAAAAAGAAAACTTATTTATTAATCTGAATTTTTAAAATAATTTTTTATTAGAGAATTAAAAAAACTGAAAATTGATAAGTAAAATACCATTTAACTATTTTGGTTTTTTAATTTTAAAAAGTATAATATTAAAAATAGTTTTTTTTTTAAAATAATCCAAATAAATTTTTTCAATTTTTAAATTTTAAAAAACTAAAATATAATTTTTAGGAGGATAATCAAACAGACTCCAAATTTCTAAGAAACAGTTTTTTTTTTTACTCAACTAACCAAGTAAAGATATAAACATTTACGGCTTTGAATTACACTGTATTGATTAATCTCTTATTTTCTTTATTTACATAAAAAAATTAAAATAAATTTAAAAAAATATAAAATATATAAAGTTTTTACAAAATAAACTGCAGTAAATAATTGCTACTTTATTATATGATTGAGAATGTTCTATTTAATTTTATTTTATGACGTTCAATTTAGAAATGTGAAAACACAATAACTATATTAAATAAATTACTTCAATAGTTATTTTTTGTCTTAGACATCTTATTTAAGTTATGTTCCATTTGTAACTTTAACTTTTAAGTTACATCTCTAAATAAACTATTTTAATAATTGATTTAATTCTTTAAATTATATTTCATTTGCAACTTTAACTTTCAAATTTCAAATTATGGTATGTTTGTATTTTAGTTCTTTAAGTTTGACTCATTTTCCAACTTAGTCCTTTATGTTTTTTAATGTTATCGAATTGTTCATTCAAGTTCTATTTCGTTTAAACTCTTAGTCATTTTTTCTTTTCATCATCATCCAATGTAAACTTACTATTCCTAGCTGAGATTCATATTCAGATTTCTAAATATTTTTTGTTTTAGCTTTAAATTTACTTTGTTTTTAAATGGAGATATTTTGAGCTTTTTTAATGGTGAAGTGGAAGATGATGAAGATTGAAACTGAGCGAAAACTAGTTTAAATTTAGAAGATTTCAAAAACTTAAAAATATAATCTATGAATCGTTTACTTTTATAATTTGTTATGTTAGCATTATTATGCATATGTCAGTAGTGTAAGGGTTACATGATATTTGTTTGACGGAGTTGCTAAAAAAATATATTTTTACAAACAAACAATAACATAAAAGTTAAAGTTAAAAAAGATGTGTTAGTTAAATGATTAAAATAGAAAAAAAAATGGAATAACTTAAACGAAAACTAAACTAAATTTAAAAAATTAAATATTAATAATTTGGTGCAAATTGATCTAACCACCCACCTATGAACAAATATTTAAAGAAATACATTGTCCCTATGCATAAATTAAACTCTAAGATAGTGGGAGCAGCTATAAATTCGTTGTGCCCGACACAGAAACAAGAATGTGTCATTTGGCAGCTGAAAAGGTTAGATTATTTCCCCACTAATGAAACGCAAAATCAAATAGCACCTCATTTTGTATCCCATTAGGATAACCGCCAACAGAACAAAGACAAGACCAACCAACTAATAACCACTACTTGGTTGGCCCTCAAAACATGTCATGTGTTGATTTTTCTATCCCTCACAAAATTATGCTACTAGTTTTCACAAGATAATGTTCCTATGATAATGTTGCCCTTTATAATTGTGAGGCAGAATTCAAATTCCATACATTTAGGATATTAATAGCGGTTTTACCGCACGGTAAAAATTTTAATTTTAATTTTTTAATTTGAAATATTGAACTTAAATCAATTGCTTGGACGTCAATTTTTCAACTAAGTGAATGTCGAAAATCTTTGAAGGCGTCAAGGGATCCAGGTCCAACCAACTTGAAATTTTATGATGCCATGAAGATATACGGTACAAGATATTTCATCTCTCCCAGATTTATTGTTACTTTATATTATTTTACATTGATTATAAAAATAACAATCTATCTTTATCAACCATTTAGTATTAATTGTCGTCATAAATGCATAATAAAGTATAATGAAATTACAAGAATTATAAGGGGAATTTTTTTACTGTATTAATTGATTATAAGGGGAATTTTTTTACTGAACACCACCCCAAGTATTTGACAGTAAAATTGGAATAAAATAATTAATGGTAAATTGAAAACATAAAACACTTTGTCATTTTTTTCTTTCTAATATGACACTAAATACAAACATACTCAAGGTTAAAGTGGAAAAATTACTTATACAAAAAAAAAATGGAAAAATTATATATCTTCATTAAAGCTAATATAAACATGAGAAATCAATCTCTATATGTTAACTTTATAATTTTCTATCAACAAATTAGGTTCCACCAAGGCTCTATACATAGAAAATTACCTATTATTGTTATATGGTGGCAGCAATATGGCTAAAATTTCAGAGAACTTAGGACGTTTAGAAGGGTTGTTGTTCCAACACTTTGTCATAATGTATTTTAGATTTGGTTGGCAGTCTTTGGGAATTTCAGGTCTAAGGCCACAAGCTGCAATGCCAACTGCTGCTTGCACAGGAGAAAGTGCAGAAAATGCTGCCTCACCAGTTACCATCTCCCAAATTACCATGCCGTAACTATAAACGTTACTCGTCCATGTCTCCGTCACACTCTCGGGGTCTCCTGCGATTATCTATGTTCCATCCAAAAAGGAAGAGCGGAAAAAAGTTAGCATGGGGATTGGGATTTTGTTTGGATAAACAGTTTAATCAAGCGCTTATAGCATAAACGCTTATCATATTAGTATTTATGTATAATCTATTTCTATAACAAAAGATAAAATCAAATCAAATTGTTTTCATATAAGCTGTTATCATTAAAAGATTATAGAAATGCACTAAAAAAACTTATTGACATACCATAAGTTGTTTCTATAAACTATTTCAAACAGTTTCACAAATGTTTATGTCACTAGATAAGCTCAAATAAATCAAGACCCCAGGTAATTAATAATGTCATTGAATTTAAAAAGTGAAAATCTTCTACTAAAAAACCAATTTTGTATTTGTTATCTCACACAATTTTTTTATAAAAGTTCATACCTATTTAACTAGACAGAGATACATCAATGTTCATTTCCAAAAGTCACAACAACAATTACCGTTACTGAGGCTTTTATACTTTTTTTTGGCTCTCAAAAGTTACATGAATGAAAAAGATAATAAAGGAAATTACTTATTATATTGAGGTAGAACATTGCAAACATTAAAATCTAAAAAATATAATCTATCACCAGATTTCATTCTTCCAAAAGAATCATTATATACAGTCCGTGAGAAAAGGAGTCTAGTTATGCACTACAGATACACATCTACACTGGAATAAAAGAGCCAAAACAATACACTTGAATTCGTCATTGAACTAGCTTGCGTATACAAGGACAAACACACCAAAGAAGAGAAACAAGGAAATTCACAACAATTTGATCATATTCCTAGAAATCTCTTTTGCTCTAACATTATGTAAGAAGAAGAAAAAACCAGGCAAAGGCAACCAGTGAGAACATAGCTACCGTTCTTCCTTTAACACATGCGGGATAAAATGAAATGTTTTAAGAAACTTAGTGTTAGATAACTAGATATTTTTTGGTTTAAACTATCTTTCACACGCAACTGCAAAGACTAATCCCTTGAGTTGATAAAGATAACATGGTTAGTTGGTAAAGTCTTGAAAGTCCTTGAGGAGAACACAAGTTGGCTAAATAAGCATCTCAAGTAGAAAAATATTTTTCTTTTCCATGGTTTTTTGATAGAATTTAGTCTTATTGATTTTAATTGGTGAGAAAGAGTGCATATACAAAATTTTATATGATTGGGAATGCATACTTATAGCGAATGCGTCAGATAAGATCATTAGTATTTTCTCCCCTTATATGTACATAAAATTCATGAAGACTTCAATTACATGTCTGTGTTAAAGACAATTATATAAAACAAGGAAACATATTTGTGTCACACAATCATTAATACTTGCAACAATTATTTGTGTTAACTAGAAAAGATTGTGAATGAGTAGAAACAAACCTCAGGAGCTAGCCATCTATAACCATCAGTTTCATACTCCATTGCATCCCCAACACTCTTGCAGGCAGTGACTACACCCATATCTCCCAAGCAAGCATTTCCATGTCTATCTAACAGAATCCGCTGCGTATTAAGGTCTCGGTAAGCAACACCGTGGTCATTCATAAACTTGATCCCCTCGGCTACATCGACTGCGATTCTAACAATATCCTTACTATGAAGCTTCTTGTTCTTCAACATTAAGTCGTTAACAGATCCACGTACCATGAACTTAGTCACCACGCATAATCCGTGATTATCATCCACAACAATACCAAAGAACTGCAGAATGTTTCTATGCCCACAAGTCATCAGTTCCAACAGATCTTTGTGGAGCTCAAACTCGTAAGAATTTCCTTTTTCACACCCTTTAAGCTTCTCAATTCCAACTCTTTTCCCCATGTAGACACCCTTATAAGAATTTGGTCCAATCTGTTCTGTAAACTCAACACAATCTGCATTCAACAACCATCTCTCAATCTCATCGCCACCTGACTTTATCGTCTGCCATTCATCCACTGTCACAACGAAAGATGAGGTAGGCAAAGGCAACTGAAGCTGAATCTTTTGGCTAGAATTCTCAAACTCCTTTCCATTACCACTATCTTCTCCAATCTCCCCTAATTCTCTCCCCTTGAAACTCTCTTCCTGACACCCGCAAAGTCCAAATGGAAGCTTCACATTCACAGCACCGGTTTTCGGCTTCTTTAAAGCAAACTTCAAAGCATTCTCAACCCGGGTCTTGACCAAATTTTCATGCCCCGACCTAACAACAAGAGCAACAACTCCTAAGGTGAAACCTTTCTTCTCAAAGATCTGTGCCCTCTTGCTACAAACGGAGAAACTGTCCAACGCAACCGACATAGCAGGCCACGAAACAGTAGAGTTGCAAGCAAAAATTAGCTTCAACACACCCCCCTGAACCTGAACCTCACCATCACCGCCACCACCACACTCTTGTTGAATCAAAATTGCAGGTTGATCACTTTCCAAAGCCTGCTCTATCAACTTGATGTGAAGAAACACATCCTTCATATCAAATTCAGCTTGAGCATAACTATAAAAAAAAACACAAACAAAAAAATCATTTTTTTATAAACAAATAAAGAAAATCACCATGACCCATTAACCCATGTCAAAAAACCACAAACAAAAAAACATTTTTTATAAACAGCTAAAGAAAATCACCATACCCATGTTTACTTTTGTTGTGTTAAGCTAAAGAACTGAACTTCAAAGGGTGTAGCATTCATTAACAAACAACACATGCTTAAAAAGATTGAAGATTTTCAATGAAATTTATCGGAAGTAAAAGTGATAGTGAGATATAATATGACCCATTTTATCATATTTTTTCACTTTTTATTAACCTCAACCCTCCATTTCTCAGGAAATGAGTCCGGAGTTACGATACAAATAAAGTCTGATCAACTACTGTTTTAGACAGAATTTGAACATGCTCTCAATGGATTCGACCTTCACACAAAAGCTCGTTTGTTAATGTTAGTAATTTGTATTATTAATATCGTCAAGGGTGGGGATCAAAGCCATAACTCCACACATAAGCTCATTAACTAATTACTTTTAATCCATCAAAATAGCAACAGTAGAACAATGAAAGAGTGTATCCAATTTGGTTCTTTTTCATGAGAAGAGAAAAAAAGAAAAGAAAAGTTGTGAACCTGAGAGGGAGAGAATGGTAATGATTCCTCAAGTTTGAAATGAGGTTATCAGGAAGTTGAGTACCAGGATAAAGTTGAGTAAGATTACGAAGAACAGAGGCCCAAGCAAGTTTCTTAGAAGAAGGAGAAGATTCAGGATTGTTATTATTATTGTTAAGGTTGAGTGTGTTTTTGAAGGAAGTAATAGCATCAGAGAAGTTACGAGTGAGTTTGTGAAACTTGTTGTTGTTGTTGTTCTTGTGGAGGAGTGTGGATAAGTCTTTGGAAGAAGAAAGTTCGGATCTGTGGTGGGTTCTCATGAGGACTTGTTGTTGTTCATCGGTGGTGGTTGTTGTGGTGGTGGTGGTGCGGCTTGACCAGCACTCTAATGCTGTTGCCATTTAGAAATTTGGGTTCTGGTGTGGTGGTTGGTAGTAAGTGATGGAGTAGTGTTTGTGTGATACACTGATGTGAGAAAGACCAAAAAGGTGGGGATGCTATGCTACTAATTTCAATTTGTTCTCTGGGGTGAATACTCTCAAGTTTTATTATTTTTATTTTATATCAACTAGTTTAGTTCATTGGTTACACAGTGAAAATTTTGAATTAAAAACTGCTATTTTTTTTAGTTTCGAGAAACTATTGCAAAATCAATTTATGTTTTGTGGATTAGGTTGCTGTTTTGAATACTGTCTAAATTGTATAAGATATATTGTCAACTATGAAGTCTCCAGCAGTTCAAACACATTGTATCAGAGTTCTAATGTAAAAAACTGAATTACATCCTCTCATAATATGACACTATGACCACTCAAATGAAAGAGAAGAAGAAAAAAAGAAAAGAGAAGCCGAGAAAATTCTCATATTTCGGATAACTTTTGACTATTTATAGTGGAACTCTGCAATAGAAGAAGAGAAAATTGTGCGATCTATCAAATTGATCCACAGAAAATTGCACTATGAAATTCTCTAGGTTTTAACCGGGCAAATGCAAATCCACGTAAGCAAAAAATGTTAGGTTTTGACTAGGGCAAACTGTTGACCAAATTGGATGTTGAATGCTGACTTGGTAATACGTGTTCAAGGTATCAATGAGATAAAAGTGGATACTAACAAATAATACACCACTTAACCCAACTCCAGCATGGCCGAGTCAGACGGCGGCACCCGTGTGTGGTGGTCAATTTGTATCCCTTCACAAAATTGAGTACAATTTGAAGCACACTCAATTGTCATATATTTACCTTATAAACACTACTAGTCTCTAAAACTTCCTTATTTTTTCAATTAACATCAACTAACTTTTATTTAATCATTATCATTTCCAATAGTAACCAACAATATGCATATTAAATGTCGAAGTTCAAGAAATGTGAAAGTTTTAAATATTATTCTCTCCTAATATTATATCACTTAAAGAATTAAAAAATGTATATTTAGATAATGATGATTTTGTTGCTAAGTCTCTATTGAATCTCAGATTTATAAGACATCAATTGAATAATTTTTTATTCTCACTTTAGTATTAATCATTAGTAATAATTGTTTGTAATAATATTATAGATATTTTATAAATGAATATGACAAAGTGATATAAGAATATAATTTATTTCGTGTATTTGTATTGTTAGTATATAGTATATGCTAGCCATTCATCTTATAAAATTACTAACTTGTAGACGATATAGTCTGTTCGCTTTTCTTGAATAGAGACTATAGTCGACATTTATTATGACGAAAATTAAATTTGTTTTTGAAGATATTTCATCATTTAGCTATTATAGGCATTTTTATTTTAGTTACTATATTTTTAATTCAAATTTAAAAAAATAAATAGTTTATATTTTATTTGTTGAGAGTAATTTAAGGATTAGGTTAGATTAGATTTGATTTAGAATTTAAATTAAGATTTCATGTTTTAAATTAGGATTAAATTTAATTATTTGATTAGTTAAAGAAAGATAAAATTATAAATAAATATTTTTAAATGACTAATATAATTAAAAGAAAAAAACTATGTTAAAATTAAATATTTTCATATATTCATTTTATTTATATAATGAACATATCAAATGAGATGATTTTTATAATGAGAAAGTAAAAGAGAATTGTTAGTAATTGATTAAATCATGAATGAACAATATTATAATAAAAAATTATGTGACTTTAAAAAAAATCATGTGTTACTTATTAACTTTAATTATGATCATTTTATATATATAGTTATATAATATAGATTTAACTCTTATTCAATTTGGAATTTCTACGTATACGTATCATATATCATTCATACACTTGAAAATGCACTGAACTTGATTTTAAAAAATATAAACTTGAATCGTATATGTATCATATATCATTTATACACATCTCTCTCTTGATGAATTACATTGTATTGTACCACAAAAAATCAAACCATTTAAATGGTTCATAAATTGAACTATATATTTAAAACAATTCGGTTATCTAAACTTAATTAAAAAACTACTTTAACAATTTAAAAATTTTTCTAACTTCAATTAAGATTTTTTTCTTACAAAATTTTTGAAATTTGTTTTTCTAGAAAAACATATACAAAATGCCGTAACTTTTTTTTTTTTGAAAAAAAAAATTTTAAATCATTTTTTCTTGAAAAATTTTGAGAAAAAAATCAAAACTTTTTTTATCGAGAAATTTTTTATATCTATTTTTCTCGAAACAAATTTTCTTGAAAAATATCGAAAAAAATTTCTCGCAATTTTTTTGCCAAAAAGCGTTTTTGCCACAAATATTTTACGGATAAAATGAAAAAATAATAATAAACTACGTCAAAAATAGCCTTTTAAAGCGTTTTTTATAGCGCTTTTAAGCGTTATAGTATTTAGTGCTGTTAAAAGATACAACAACGCTATTGAAAATAAAAAAACGCTGTAATAGGTAAATATATAGTGCGTTTCTCTTAGACTAGTTTTATAGCGTTTTTTCAAAAAAGCGCTGTAATAAGTACATATATATAACGCGCTTGTATTATCAACTAGTTTTGCAACCCTTTTTTCAAAAAAGGTTGTAATAGGTACATATATATAGCGCGCTTGTATTATCAACTAGTTTTACAGCGCTTTTTCAAAAAAGCGCTGTAAAAGGTACATATATATAGCGCGCTTCTATTATCAACTAGTTTTACAGCGTTTTTTCAAACAACGTTGTAATAGGTACATATATATAACGCGCTTGTATTATCAACTAGTTTTACAGTGCTTTTTTAAAAAACGCTATAATAGGTATATATATATAGCGCGCTTGTATTATCAACTAGTTTTACAACGCTTTTTCAAAAAAGCGCTGTAAAATGATGATAACATGTCTCTTATGCCATTTTAAAAAAAAACGTTGTCTTTAAAATGAGATTTCAATTTTTTTTCTCCAAATCTAGATTCTTATCAACATCAAATATCAATTACATATCAAATTCAGATTCTTATCAAATTCAGATTCATATCAAATTCAAATTCACATTAAATTCAAATTCTTATCAAATTCAGATTTCGATTCATATTCACAGCAACAAATATCAACAATATCAATTACACACACACACACACATATATATATATTCATAGCAACAAATTACAAGTTCATGACAGTAGCAACAAATATAACAATATTGACAGTAGCAACATATTCACAATATCAATTACATATTCACAACAACAAATATCATGCCAGTTCAGTAGTAATTTTCAGCAATTTCTTTCTTTACCCTACTGTAACAAAAAATAAAACAAACTAATTAGAATAATGATCAGTTCACACCAAAATATATAATAATAGTTTACAATTTCCAGCAATGTAAAACTCATCTATTAACAAATTATACAACTTTCAGTTGGAGCACATATTGACACCAGTCTTCTTTTATTTCAATTAGATCACTTTCAGAGTATGTTGAGTCGAAGTTGTCAAAGTACTATGCGATATAATATTTGAATATAATAAGTTAGAAGCAAATATATATATATATATATATATATATATATATATATAGTTTATATATAAAAATCAAAATCAAAATCAAAATATAATGAAGAGGTAACTCAGAAAGACATGACTAGAGGCAATTGATTGAATATAGTAAAATGAAAATATAAAGAAATAGTTTAAACATCTTTTACATGTAGTTGTGCAGTTGTTAACAATTTCAATAATGTTCAACAAGCTTCATTAATTTCATATGATGCTTCATAATTAATTACAACTATCAAATCAAAACAATCAAAAACACCAAAACAAATCACAGTCATACAGTAACGCATTCAATAATTTGAGGGATGCCAAACATAAAATCAAAAGCTTTTGGAGCACCATACAATCAACAAAAGCAACAAAGGATTTAAATCTGAATACATGAATTTTCAACTACAAGTGACCTCAACAAAAGATTTAAATAACAATCCACAACTGCAATTTGTGACAACAACATTAACAAATTTTATACATATGTTACAACCGCAATTACGGCACATTATTTGACTGCAATATTCCATAATATCAATTATCACAACACGATAGTTAATTAAAAACCACAATTTCAACTTATAAACAAGACATTTGTTATGATATAATAAATACCAAATAAACACAAGTTTGAGTGTAACGAGCCACTAAATCGTAACTACATTAAGTGCAATTAAATGAGCAACAAGCTGTTGGAACCAAGTTGGTTCTTGCAATTAAAGTTTTGATGTTAACAAATGTATTTTATGAAAATCGTATTTTGACTTAGAAGGAAAAATCAGAGGATGACACCACCAGAGGATGACGTAACCAGAAGATAAAAAATGCCTCCAGAAAGTTCAGCCAGAGGATACATCCAGAGGAAACATCCAGAGGATACCATAGGAAACATCCAGAGGATACCAGAGGATGTCATCAGAGGGTACCAGAAGATACTTCCAGGGGATACTAGAGGATGTCATCAAAGGCAAACATCAGAGGATAATATCAATCAGAGGATATCATCAAAGGGAAGGAAAAATAACATCATCAGAGGATATCTTTCTTGGCCCAGATCAGAAGGAAGCAGAGTCCAGAAGGAGACCTGGTCCAGACCAGAAGGAATCTTGTCAGAGGGAGACTTGGTCTAAACCAGAAGGAAATATAAGTCGGATTTATCCAGACTTAATCCTACCCAGAAGATAGCATGGTCGTGAATATAAGACTCAGTCCAGACTTGGTCTAGAGCAGAAGATAACTGGTCCAGAACAAATGACTTGGTCCAGACCAGAAGATAGCATGGTCCATAACATAAAACTTAATCAAGACCAGAAGATATAATTGTCTAGAACATAAAACTTAGTCCATATTTAATCTAGATTTAATCCAGACTTAGTCCAAACTTTGTCCAGATCAGAGGATAAATGACCAGATTAAAAGATCAATAGTCCAAATATCAAATGTCCAGATTAAAAGATCAATGGTCCAGATTAAAAGATCAATGGTCTAGATTAGAAGATCAATGGTTCAGATCAGAGGATCACAGAATGACACAAATCAGATCACATGGCCCAGAATTGGTCAAGATCAGAGGATCATACAATGGTACAGATAAGATCACATGGTCCAGAGTTGGTTGAGATCAGAGGATCACAAAATCGGTACAGATCAGATTGCATGGTCTAGAACTGGCCGAGATCAGAGGATCACAGAATGGTACAGATCAGATCACATGGTCTAGAGTTGGTCAAGATCAGAGGATCACATAATTGGTATAGATCAGATTACATGGTCCAGAGTTGGTCGAGATTAGAGGATCATACAGTCCAGAATTTAAATCATGATGCAAGTCAGTGAAGACTTGATTAAAATTCGAAGAAGACTTGATTAAATTTTGATAGAAATTTGATCAAAGTATTAAGGGGATTTGATTCAAAAAATCATTGAAGACTTGAAGAAATTCGAATGCAATCTAAAGCTTAAAAAAATATGGTTTGAAATTAAAAGAAACAAGATTGGTCAACAGAATTTTCAAGTGCAATCTGAAGCTAAAAAGATACGATTTTAATTTAAGTGAAACATGATTGGCCAAAAATATTTTCAAAGGAAATCTGAGCAAGATTTATTTCGAATTTAACCTTGGACAAAGCCCTATTTGCAACTATAAAAGGAGGCTTAAGGCAGTAGCATCAAGCATTGAAAATACAAGAACTCAAGCTTCATATTCAACACAATCCGAGAGTTCAAAAGAGAGAATCACTTGAGTGCAAAAGCAATATTTTCTAAGTGTTTTCGAGAGAGAAATTAAGTGCAACAATCAGCTTTCCAGAAGCAACAAAAGTGTGCAAGAATCAGTGTAGCAATAAGCTTTCCAGAGGCAAATTTGCAGAGTTCCAAACCTTGTTATCTAACCCGATAATGGTGCAGATTCCTTCTTCAATTTGGGGTTGTCAGATTGGTAGGAGAAGACTTCACTTGTAGAGTCAAGGTGTTGTTTTCGTTCCTCAAAAGTCTGGGGTTGTCAGGCTGTTTGGGAAAACTAACTTGGATGGTCGGGTGTTGTAATTCAAAGGTTTTGAATTAGTGGATTAAAACCTTCAAGATGAAGGGACTGGATGTAGCCAAGTTAATGGTGAACCAGGATAAATTGCTGTGTTCTTATGCTGTTATTTTTCACTGCTAAGTCTGATTATTTGTTAATCAAGTAAATCACATCAACATTCAACCAAACAGCAAAAAGAATTAAAGTTTGGCAAACACAATTCAACCCCCCATCTCGTGTTTGCCCCTTCACAAGCATACCAACAAATCAATGGAAAGAGACTCAAGCCTTGATTCTGATTGACACTATTCAATTCTCGGAGTTTTCGGCGTCCCCAGCAAACCACTTTGTTTAACCAAATTAACAGGCGAAAGCATAAGAGGACTTTTATCAAACACTTTACCATCATTAACCTCACTTTTCTCCTCGGACTTTTATCAAACACTTTACCGTCATTAACCTCACCCGATCCCGAACCTAAAGACTTGTTACACCGAAGCTGAGCAAGAGTTTCAGGTTGCAAATACTTGTTCCCTGAGCCCTTCAATTTTTTTCTCCCTTTTCCAACCTTCCAATTTCTCTCCTTCGGCGTCACTTTCTCCATCACTATATCACTGTAAAATTCCGATTTGAATAAACAGACTCAATTCAACCTGAAAAAAATACAGAATCACCGAAATTGAATTCACTATAAACTATCATAATAAAAGAAAAACAAAAATAAAACAGAAAATTAATTATTAAATAGAAATTTCAATAAAATGAAGAAAAAAGAAGAGAACTCACATTAGAGACAACAATTTTATCAGATAACAATTTATCAATTTAGAGACAACAACAAATTAATAAATACAGTACCTGAGACAACAATCACTCAGTAGAGGATGGTTCAGCGAGAATATAGCACACAATAGAGGAGATGAGGGTTCGTAAGGTTTGTAGGGAGATAACTTATTAAATATGTTTTTATTTATATATCAAAACAGAACATATCGAACAAATTTCAAAACAGAACAGATTTATCATCAAACATTTTATATGATTTATCAGGTAACAATTTATCAATTTTAGAGACAACAAAAAATTAATAACTACAGTACTTGAGACAACAATCACTTGGTAGAGGAGAGGAATGTTCGTAATAGGGTTCGAAGGGAGAGAACATACTAAATATGTTTTTATTTATTAATTTATCAAGTATATATAACTTGAACTAAACTAGTAATTTTACAGCGCTTTTGTCCATAAGCGCTGTAAAAGGCTTTTAAAAATTAAATTTCAAAACATTTACAGAGTTTACAGCGCTTTTATACAAAACGCTCTTAAAAGCGTTGTAAATATAGTGTGAGAGTGCTATATTTTATAGCGCTTTTATAAAAAGCGCTCTAAAAAGCGCTGTAAAAATTATATGAGAGCGCTATATTTTACAGCGCTTTTATGCGAAGCGCTCTAAAAGCGTTGTAAACATTATGTGAAATCACTATAACCCTACAACAACGCTTTTCTGTAAATCCTAAACCTTTCATGACCCTATAACAACGTTTTTTCTAAAGCGATTGTCACTAAAGCGCTGTTGTATCCTCCGTTAATTTTAAAATATTATACAACAACACTTTTAGTTATGAAGCGCTTTAAAATACGCGCTGTAAAATGCCATTTTTGGTATAGTGATACACTATTTCAAGATTATTACATGAATATTTGTCAATTTTAAATAAAATAAGATTTTTTTTAAAATTTATGAAAAAACAAAATAATAGTGATTATACTATTTCGTACACAACAATTATATTGATAAAACAATTATTCCTTTATGTGTTTGTTCATTACTTAATTAAATGACTTTGAATATTATTTCAATCATTTATATCAATTATTACATTTATTTTCCCCCATATTTTATAATTAAATATGTTTTTTGAACTATTTATATATTATTTAGGTTAAATAGCACCCATGGTCCCTTAACTTAATTTCAATTAACGTTTTAGTCCTTTTTATCTTTTTTTTTTCTTCCCGATTTGGTCCTTTATTTTAATTTTAAGTGAAATAAAGAATGAAAATATGAGTTTATTTGAAGATTTGAGTTGCGAATCTGATAAAAATTGTGTTATATGAAAGAATATAATTAATTTTATGGGTTTTGGTTGAAATTTTTGATGAATTTTTGTAAAAAAAAGGATAATATTGTTGACATTTTAAAATATAAAACATTAAATTGTCACTTAAAATTAAAATAAAGGACCAAACCGGAAAAAAAAAGATAAATGACTAAAACGTTAACTGAAATTAAGTTAAGAGACCACATGTGCTATTTAGTCTATTATTTATGTTCACATAATGGTGTAGTTCCCATGAAGCGTCTGAATAACTCGTGACAATTATTTTGCTACTTGAAGTTACATTGAACATGGTATAATAATTTTAATATTGTATTTCTCGAGGCATTGTGTCAACTCTCTGTATCAAGATCTTTGTAGTTTCTTTTTACACCAAAGACTTATAAAACTTATTTACGGTGCCTTTATATTTACAAAAATATTTAACATTTGATTAATTACTTGTACAAATATAGTTGATTTAGTTGAGTAGATAATTAATTTAGATTATATTAAAAGTTATGATTAATTATGTAGTTGTATTAATCACATTTTTTGTTGTAATTTGATATAACTATCTAATCAACTGAATTAACCGTATTTTTTCACGTGATAAACCAAATATCGCTTGGATGTAAAAAAAAAGAGTGTCTATATATCATCATCATTGTTATATTTATATAATCACTAGCTATATTGATTTCTCAACTATTGACACTCATTAGTCATAAATATATGTAGTAAAATAAGTTTTTTCTTTGTTACTCATTATGTTAAGTAAGACAGAGAATTATCGTATATAAAAAATAAAGTGAGTCATTTCCTAATAATTATATTTTCTCTATATACAAGTCGGTACAGATTGGTGTATGATAAGATAAATTTGAATAAGCCACGAGGTATTTCTTTCAAAAACACTTTTTCAAGTCAGAAAGTCGTGTATACTTACTTTAGTTTCAATTAATAAGATAAGATATAAATTTTATTCATGTGGTAATATTTACTTAAAGTTTATTATAACTACTATTATATTATATAGTAAGATTTATATATTTAGATTCTCTAAAGTGAGTAAATTATAAAATGAAAAAATCAAGAGTTGTTATTTTAACAAATTCGTGATTGATTATGATATACTTACTATACTTACCTTTGATCTCTCATTCAAGAATCTAGATTTGAGATGAAAAAATTTGGGGGATGATGGACGAGGGTGGTAGTGCTTTGATTAGAGTATAAGGTGGCTAAATGATAATAGATAATTTACATTGGTGATAATGAAATGGATGGTTTGTGTGGGGCGAAAGTGGAACATGGTGGGTTTGGTTGGATACAAAGGTTATTCGAATTTTGGAACCTCACCTGTCTTATGACCCACATCATAGAAAAATTAGTAGTCAATAATGGACTTTACCTAGGCCGTTAATTAGGGAAATCAATTTAGTAATATATTAGTTGTCCTTTTGTTTTTTTTTTTAAATAATAATTTTCTTTCATCATACCAGCTTTATGAACGAATCAATTTTTTGAGATGAGAATGGATAGAGTTTACACATACTATACTACTTGTCCTCATGTCTACATTTTGAATAAATAATCGGTAGAATTAAAATTGGGTATTTTCAGATTCGATTTTCACTAAAATTTATTAGATACTTAAGTTTTATTATTTGGTTAAAATATTTTTACATTTGAATTATTAATTATTAAATATTTTTAGGTTTGATTAAAATATTTTTAGCCATGTAATCTTAAAATAAAAGGCTAAAAAAATATTTTTGGTTCCTCAAGTTTTGCGTTCGGATGATTTGACTTCTTATTTTGAAAATAGCAATTTTAATCCTTTATCTTTATTCTATTTTGTAAAATCAAGGTCTTTTGATTTTGATTGGATTACAACTTATGTGAACTCATTTTTAAAAATGTGCACCAGCGAGCAGATATGAAATTTAATTAAAATAATTAAAAATATTGTCAGAATATTATGTAATTTCTTCTTTTATGGACAAAATCTCTTGATAGAAAGAAGAAAATGGGAAGAAGATGTTAACATTGTTGAGGATGACGATGAAGATGAAGAGGAACAACTACTTGCAATGTCATGTTATACAACCAATAAACCCTCTAAGCTTGGATTATTGATAGTGGTTGTAAAAATCGTATTACTTATATCTAGATCTTTTCAAAAAGCTCAACAAAACTGTTATTATCTAAGTCAAAATTAGGAACTAATGGAGCACACACTGCATTAGAAGACATTAGAACAATTGCAATTAAAATTCACTCAACCTTGAAATTAATGTTCAATATTCCCAAAATACATAAAAATCTTTTAAATGTTGCTAAGTTATTTGAGAAAAGTTACAAAGTGTTACTTAAACATAAAAATTGTGTGATTAAAGATCCAAACAACAAAGAAGTGATCACCTTTAAGACGAAAGGAAACATTTTTGCTTTATATTTGATGAAGAATGAACATATTACTAAAAACGAAAAAGGAATGATCTAATCCAAAAAAGACTATGATGATGCATGTGTTCTGAAGAAATTTTATGTTAAAGAGAGGAATAAAAATGAGGGTGAAAAACCACCGATAATCATAAAAATTGCAATATTTCTTCTACCAAGGAGCTCAAAGATACAAAGAAGCTTACCAAAAAGAGAAATTCAAAAAAGGAAAAATTCATGTCAACAGTAGATTTCTTCGCATTCAAGAAAGTCATTGATAGGAATTACAATCAAACTAAAAGGAATAAATCAAACATAAAAAAAAAGTTGAAGTTCCGACTTAATTCAAATTAGATGCACAAAAAATATATGACTATTAAAAATAATATGGTTAAATATCTTTTAGATATTATAAATTTAAATTTAAATAATTTAAAATATAAAATAATATATCATTACAGTATATAATTAATATTTCTTATCAAAATATTTTTAAAAGTTGATAGAATTTGTTTTTTATTTTAAATATATAATATATATAGCTTTGTATATAGAATTAAAGTTTGTTTTTCCCATCAAACCACATATTTCATTCTCATCTTGCCGTACAGTACATCTCATTTGATCCACTTTAGTCTTCTCTTGTCTTAAAAATCTTGTCAAATCTATCTTCTTCATACCTATATAAGTTATATTTTCATATAACTGCTTCTAACTTTTCTTATTACCACTACACTATATATGTTTGTTGATAAAACTCCTATTTTCTATGCAGATTACTCCATATCTTTGAAAAAGGAGAAGAAGGAGGAGATCAAAGTATTGTGTTTTGCAATGTCTTTACTTATTTCATTACACACAAATATATACTCTTTACTCTTCGTATTAGATACAATTTTAGACCCACTAGTTAGTTAGACTAATTAGTTGTTCTTATTGAATCTAATACTTTGTTCCATTTGTCCAACATTTGCTTTATCTTCGTCTTTCTTTTTCCCCCACACATTTTAGGTTCCTAAACCAAAAACCAATGATTTTGCATTTATATGAATGAGAATGGTGAGACATGGGCTCAGACTCAAATTTCTAGATGTCACCGCCGGTCAGGCTTGCTCGGGAGCTTGTATCACTTGTACCAATTCATTTACTACTAGAAGTTATGACATTAATAGCACACAAAATCATTCCGGAAGAAGATGAAATTGATGTCCGAGTAGTAGATTCTTCCACCATTTGAAAGAACTAATATTTTGTTTTTGTATTTATTTGAAAACATTTTTTGAAAACATTAGGCCCGGAAAAATCAACGAGAGGATAAGATTGTGAATCATCTGTATTTGGAGGCTTCTCGAGTTCAACTAACAGTCTTGAAATGATTTTATACAATGAAAATATAAATGGCTTAAATATGCAAATGATCCTTGCAAATAAGGGTCACTTTAATTTTAGTACTTGTAAAAATATTTTCTTTTAATTTGACCCTACAATTTCAAAATACTTTTAATTTGATCCCTCACCAATAATTTTTTGCCGAAGTAGACAAATTTTGATGATATATCATATTTGACTAGGCACATATTTGTTGATTCACCTTTCCCCAATATTAATAACAAATTAAAGATTTTTAAAAAATTAAGAAAGCATTGTTTTAATCAGAAATCTCATTCATTCATCCTTCAACTTCAAACTCATCTCTTTCTAGGGGTATACATGGGCGCGGGTCGACCCACCAACCCGATCACCCAACCCAACCCGATTTTTACCTGTACCCGGTCACTTTCGGGTCAGACCCGACCTAACCCGTTGAAACCTACTTATATTTGGTTCAGGTAATGAGTTCAATAATTTGAACCCGTCGATCCGACCTGGTAACTAGTTATATTTTTTTTAAAGTTTTGTTTGGTAGCCCAGCAGCCCAATCACAGGAGTTTATAACTGATAATTTGTTTTGCCCTTATAATCTCGTATATGTCTAATTCAAACTCATCTCTTTCTAGGGGGTGTACATGGGCGCAGGTCGACCTGCCAACCCGCTCAACCAACCGAACCCGTTCTTGATTGGGTCGGGTTAAATGAAAAATATACGGGTTTAGAACTTAACCCAACCCAAAGATAATCGATCGGATCGAGTATCGGATTTTGTCAAAATCCGCCCAACCCAACCCGCGTACACTCCTATCTCTTTCAACCTACAAACCCATAAATCATTCTCCAAACCCAAAAATCATTCAATCCACAAATCCACAAACCCAGAAATCCTTCTCCCTTTCTCATCGTTCTCAATCCAACTCTTCCTCTCACTCTCTCTATCTATCTTCACTCATCACTAACAAGATCATATTGGAAACGAATAACTCAATCTGAATGATGAATGAGACTACTCCAACGACAAAGTTTTCTATTCATAAAAGTGTAGGATCTTTAGATAAATAATCCATGAGCACGAGAGATGCTTTGTCAAGAGGGACATAGTGGTGGGGGAAGGTTGCAATGGTGGATGAGTTCGCCTCTCTCGTAGAGAGAAAAGAATTTTTTTCTATGTTTTGCATTTTTTTTGTATTCAATGCAATTTTTGTGTTTTGTGTTTCTTTACAAACCCCACCTTCTTCAATTTTGGGTTTTTTGTTGTAAAGAAGATGAAGTTAGGTTAATAATCACTTTAAATTTTTACATCCTTTCATTACTAATCACTTTGAATTTCTACATCCATTGGTTTCTACAAAGAGAAACCCTAATTCCCAATTCTAAGTAAACTTATTTTTTTAGTTTTATTTTTCTTTTTTCAGTAGTTAAAAAATTTAATTAATATAATTAATAAGGCGATTATTAATATGATTTGAAGAGTCATCATTAATAATGTCTAGTCATAAGTGACACATCATCATTAAAAGTAATTTGAAATTGTGGAGTCAAATTGAAATAAAATGTTTCTACGAGGGCTAATGTTTCTCGACACTATCCAAAATTGTGAAAGACGGACGATTAACCACAATGTGCTCATGATAAAAAAACTCAATTACACAGTAGAAAACCGTTCTAGAATTACACCTTCAAACAATGACGATTATGGCCACTCGAAAATATGTACGATGACCACTTGAAAATTTGAATGGATGGTATTTATTTCGGTAAAGGGACAAAAATAAATTTTTAGATTAAAGGATTATAAGGAAGAAGATCAATCCAAGCCTTAGAATAAGTCAACATTAGTTAGTTAAATGACTGTTAAGTTAGTTAGGTTTCCTAACTAACTCCTTGTATTATAAATACTTGTAATCCTCTTGATCAATTCAATCAATAATAATGATGATGAAATTCCAAGAAACGCGTGCTAAAACAAGTCAATTAAAAGAACCAACTCAGAAATTCCAAGAAAGATGGTAAAATTAGTAATTATTTTCATTCAACTCAAAATATTATTGGCACTCTTGTTGCCATTGGTGAAGTAGCTAAAATATCACTAGAACGGGGGTTGTATAAAGATATTCTACTTTTCTTAAATTTTGTTTTCTTTTAAAATAGTATCCTTCGTGTGAGGATAATAGATGGATGCTAGAGGATAAATGTTTAGAACTGAAATGGGAGTTAGACAAAATGAAGATAAGAGAGTATAGAGAATGACACACCCAAATTTATACTAGTTCACCCAAAATGGGTTATGTCTAGTCCTCACTTACTTGTGAGTTTTTCATTATGGATCAAAAGCTTATCCTCTGAAGGGATTCTTTTCACTATGTATTTTCTTAGCCTCACCAGGCTTACATAAACAATTTATCTTCTTGTCTTACAGATCTTACACAACTATCAACAAGTTAATATTGTTGGAATCAAGTTGGTTCGATTAATCAAAGTTTTGATGTTAACAAAAGTATTTTATGTAAATATTATTTTGACTTAGAAGAACAAATCAGAAGCTGTGCAAAATCAGAGGATGACACCACTAGAGGATATATCCAGAGGAAGCAACCAGCGGATAGAAATGTCACCAGAAGGTTCAGCCAGAGGAATCATCAACCAGAGGATGCACCCAGAGGACACCAAAGTATACACCTCCAGAGGATATCAGAGGATGTTATCAAAGGCAAACATCAAAGGACAAATAACATCATCAGAGGATATCTTTCTTGGCCCAGATCAGAAGGAAGCAGAGTCCAGAAGAAGACTTGGTCCAGACCAGAAGTAAGTCTGTCAGAGGGAGACTTGGTCCAGACCAGAAGGAAACATAAGTCAGACTTGGTCCAGACTTAATCCTAACCAGAAGATAGCTTGGTCGTGAATATAAGAATCAGTCCAGACTTGGTCCAGAGCAGAAGATAACTGGTTCAGAACAAATGACTTGGTCCAGACTTGGTCCAGACCAGAAGATAGCATGGTCTAGAACATAAAACTCAGTCCAGATCAGAAGGTATGATTGTCCAGAACATAAGACTTAGTCCAGATTTAATCCAGACTTAGTTCAGACTTGATCCAGATCAGAGGATAAATGTCCAGATTAAAAGATCAATGGTCCAGATTAAAATATCATAAGTCCAGATTTAATTCAGATTCAATCCAGACTTAGTCCAGACTTGGTCCAGATTAGAGGGTAAATGTTCAGATCAATGGTCCAGATTTAAGTATCATGGTCAAGTGTTGGCCGAGATCAGAGGATCACAAAATTAGAGCAGATCAGATTACATAGTCCAGAGTTGGTCGAGATTAGAAGATCATACGGTCCAGAATTTAAATCACGATGCAAAGCAGTGAAGACTTGATTAAAATTCGAAGAAGACTTGATTAAATTTTGATAGAAATTTGATCAAAGTTTTAAGGGGATTTGATTCAAAAATTACTGAAGACTTGAAGAAATTCAAATGCAATCTGAAGCTTAAAAAGATTTGGTTTGAAATTAAAAGAAACAAGATTGGTCAACAAAATTTTCAAATGCAATCTGAAGTTAAAAAGATACAATTTTTATTTAAGTGAAACAGGATTGGCCAACAGAATTTTCGAAGGAAATCTGAGCAAGATTTATTGCGAATTTAAGCTTGGACAAAACCCAATTTGCAGCTATATAAGGATGCTCCAGGCAGTAGCATAAAGCATCAAAAACACAAGAACTCAAGCTTCATATTCAACATAATCAGAGAGTTCAAAAGAGAGAATCACTTGAGTGCAAAAGCAAAAATTTTCTAAGTGTTTTCGAGAGAGAAATCCAGTGCAGTAATCAGCTTTCCAGAAGTAACTTTGCAAAGTTCCAAAACCCTTGTAATCAAAACCGATAGTGGTGTAGATTCCTTCTTCAATCTGGGGTTGTCAGATTGGTAGAAGAAGACTTGACTTGTAGAGTCAAGGTGTTGTTTTCGTTCCTCAAAAGTTTGGGGTTGTCAGGCTGTTTGAGAACATTGGCTTGGAGGGTCAGGTGTTGTAATTCAAAGTGTTTTGAATTAGTGGATTAAAGCCTTCAGGATGAAGGGACTGGATGTAGCCAAGTTAATGGTGAACCAGGATAAATTGATGTGTTTTTAAGTTGTTATCATCCTCTGCTAACTCTGATCAATTATTCATGAAATAATTCGCATCAACACTCAACAAACAGCAAAAAAGATTGAAGTTTGACAAACACAATTCAACCCCCCTTCTCGTGTTTGCACCTTCAAATATTACCTTAAGAATATACATGTTTTTGAGAGATTTGATAAGAATGGATTCTTGCACTATGATATACTTTGAAAGTATTCCGATGATGATATTGCTTTTCACAACTTTGATCCTTTTCTTGTATGATGTTTCTTGTAATTTTTTAGGATGAGATCATATGAATTTATAGAAATCATGATGCTTCAACTATGAGGAGAAGTACAACATATCCATTGGGGACTTAGATGATTGCCCAAAGTCTTTGTTTAGAATTGCAAATATACCATTCAATTGTCCTTGTTATAAGAATGTTGGGAGGATGAGTGTTGTAGTCTATCATCGGATCTGAGTTGTAGGAGGATGAAACTTTAATTAATTTTGATGTGACTTGTGCTTTTTGGCTTCCTTTTCCCAACAATTGTAGTGGCTTGCCTTACAAGTTAAGGGCATTAGTTTTTGTACTTGGTATTTTTACTCATTTTCCCATGTGTGAGAATGAATAGAGAACAAAAATTTATCATCTCTTGTGTGTTGTTTATCCTATGAATTTGTTCAAGTCTTTTCTATTAGTATTTTTCTCTGCTAGATGTACTTTTTGTTATTTAGATTTTTTTGAATGTTTAGGCTAAGAGGAACATTATCCTCTCTCAAGATGACATATTAATATGTGTAAAATCTTAATCTGATCAAAAATGTAAATGATATGTTTTATAAAATTGATGTACTCAAGAACACAAGTTAGATGACACATATAATCAGATGAAGATTTTATAATTGCTTTAACCCATGATTCTTTTATTATTGCAAGAATCCATTATAGCTTGAACCCATGATTCTTTTATAATTGCTTGTTCAATTATTTTTGTTCAACTTGAGAGATCATAGCCATGTTATTTGTGTTTCCATTCAATGACTGTCTGGTTTTTACACCATCGGTAGTATCTCCAATAATCTGGTCAGGAGGATGATAGGTTACCAACTTCCATCTTCTTCATTTCAATTTTGATCTTTAGAGGATGAAAGTTCATTTTGTCATATTTATCCATATTTTCTAAGCACAAGTCATCAAACTCATAAAAAATAACATGCATGGATTCCTCCACATTTTGAGTATTAAGATTATATATTCTATATCCTTTTAACGATATAGAGTATCCGAAAAAGATACCTTTATTAGATTTTGTATGAAACTTTCCCAAATTTTCTTTATTATGTAAGATGTAACAATAACAACCAAATATGTGAAAATATAAGATATTGGGTTTTCTGCCTCTCTATAGTTCATATGGAGTTTTGTTCAAGATTTTTCTAATGGATACACGATTTGAAACATAGCATGCTGTGTTAATTACTTCAGCTCAAAAATATTTTTCAACGTTTACTTCATTCAAAATGGTTCTAGCCATTTCTTGTAAGGTTCTATTTTTTCTTTCCACAACTCCATTTTTTTAGGAGTTCTTGGACAAGAGAAATTGTATAATATCCCATTTTCATCAAAAATATTTTTGAAATAATCCTTTTCAAATTCTCCTATGTGATCACTTCTAACATAAATAATGTTTGTTCCCTTTTCATTTTGAATTTTCTTACAAAAATTGTGAAATGCCTCAAATTTTTTTTTCTAATTCCAAAAAAGAAAAATTTATCAAAGAGAGAATGTTTATCCTCATATATAGTGGGTTTAAAAATTACTTCAAAGCCACTATCACAAAGTTGACTAATACTTAGCAAATTATGTTTTAAACCATCCACATATTGGACATCCTATATTTTGGCAGAGTTATTTTTCCAATAAATCATGTCCCTTTAATTTGAGCTTTATCATTATTTCCAAAGGTGAATGATCCTCCGTCCTTTTTCACCAGAGAAATAAAGCAGTATTTATTCTCTATCATATGTCTTGAGCAACTATTATCTAAGAACCAAGACTTTCTTTTGTTGGTCAGAGGATGTTCCTGTGTTAGAGTTTAAAAGTGACTAAGGTACTCATAGAGTGTATCCTTGTGGGTTAGTATTTCCTCTTTAAAGGATTTTCTTTTTGTGATAGCATGCCGAATCAAGATGCCCATACTTACCACAAAATGAACATCTTTTCTTGATTTTTTCAGCCATTTTCTTAGCGTAACAACTTTTAAGAATATGTCCTAGTTTTTTCAATGAGGACATTTTGATTTATCCTCTAACTTTTGAGGTAGAAAGAAATTTTCATACATTTTTTGCTTTTGAGAATTTTTGAAACCAATATCAGCTTTGTCAAAAAATTGTAGATTGAAAACCCATAATATTTTGAAAAGTCTCAGTAGATTTAACAAAATTGGCAATATCCTTTTTTTAGTTCTTACAACTTTTATTTTTAAACTTCTATTTATGTCTCCTCTTCTAGAGGATGGAATTTGACATTCTGTTTGTTAAAAATATTTTGCTGCTCATACATTCTTTTATGAGATTGTTACAAGTTGATAATGATTATTTCTGTTATTTTTGAGTTTCGAAATTTTAAAAAAAATCAATTTATGCCAATGTGTGGAGTTCCACTGCGCTTCCGTGTGTGGCGGTCAATTTGCATGCATTCTCACCCATTCACAAAATTGTGGTACCCCTTGGGGCACACCCCAATTGTCATACCTCCACTTTATAAACACTACTAGTGTGTGTCATTCATCCTATGTGGGACTTCCTTATTTTTCAATTCACACCAACTAGCTTTCATTAATATCATCATCATTTCCAATGATCTCTTATTAATATCATCATCATTTCCAACAATCCCCCACTTGAATTTAAAAAAGAAGTTTATGAAGTAGCGTCAAACGCTTCTATAAAATCGTACGTAAACAGAGGTGTCTCCTAACTTGAACCTTTGTATAGCAAGTAAGATTCGGATTCAAAAAGAATGACTCGTAATCTTGAACTTTATCTCTGACATCAAACCCACACACACCTTTTCAGAGGGTGTATCATCATCATTTCCACCAATCTCTTATTAATATCATCTGTTGGAACCAAGTTGGTTCTTGGAATTAAAGTTTTGATGTTAACAAATGTATTTTATGAAAATAACATATTTGACTTAGAAGAAGAATGAAAAATGTCACCAGAAGAATAGATCAGAGGATGATGTCACCAGAAGATGTCACTAGAAGATGACGTCACCAGAAGCAAAAATCAGAGGATGACATCACCAGAGGATATCTCAAGACGATATCGTCAGAGGAATCTGTCAGAGAAATATGCTAAAAAAAATCTAAGAAAAATGCTCAAAACACAATTTGAGAAAAATGCTCAAAACATAATCTGAGAAAAATGCTCAAAACAGAATCTGAGAAAAATGCTTAAAACAGAATTGGAGCAAAAGACTCGAGAAATAGAATCTAGCTAAAAATATGCTCAAAACAGAATATGAGAAAAATGCTCAAAATAGAATTGGAGCAAAAGACTCGAGAAACAGAATCAAGCTAAAAGTATGCTCAAAATAGAAGCGGAGCAAAATGCTCAAAACAGATTAATCAAAATACACTCCAGAAGTAAAGCATCAGTGAGCAAAAGACTTAAAACAGAATCTGAGCAAACTACTCCAGAATATTCTCAAAACAGATTAATCGAAATACCCTCTAGAAGTAATGGATTAGTGAAGTCCTAAAGTTCAACTATAAATAAAGACTTAATGCTGAAGATTAAGTATCGAAAAACACAAGAACTCAAGCTTCAATTCAAAGTTATCTGAGAGTTCAAAAGAGAGAAACACAAATGTGCAAGAGTAATATTTTCTAAGTGTTTTCGAGAGAGAAATTCAGTGCAATAATCAGCTTTCCAGAAGCAACAAAAGAGTGCAAGAATAAGTGCATCAATCGGCTTCCAGAAGCAACAAAAGAGTGCAAGATTCAGTGCAGCAAACAGCTATCTAGAAAAACGTTGCAAAGTTCCAAATCATTATTATATAACCCGATAGTGGTGTAGATTCCTTTTTCAATATGGGGTTGTCAGATTGGTAGGAGAAGACTTGACTTGTAGAGTCAAGGTGTTGTTATCGTTCCTCAAAAGTTTGGGGTTGTCAAGCTGTTTGAGAAGACTTGGCTGGTTTATTCAAGGTGTTGTTGTTCCTCAAAAGTCTGGGGTTGTCAGGCTGTTTGAGAAAACTTGGCAGGTATAGTCAAGGTGTTGTTGTTCCTTAAAAGTTTGGGGTTGTTAGGCTGTTTGGGAAGACTGACTTGAAGGGTCAGTGGTGTTGTAATTCAAAAGGAGTTTGAATTAGTGAAAAGGCCTTCTGGAGGAAGGGACTGAACGTAGCGTAGTTAACGGTGAACCAATATAAATTGCTGTGTTATTATGTTATTATTATCCGCTGCTGAATCTGATTAGTTATTTATCGAATAATTCAAATCAATATTTAACAAAACAGCAAAAGTAATTAAGTTTGACAAACACAATTCAACCCCCCTTCTCGTGTTTTTACCTTCAATTGGCATCAGAGCTCGGTCTCAAGGCTGAGCACTTTACAGTGTTTGAGGAAAGATCCAAGGGATCAACATGTCTGGATTCAATGAAGAAGCTACTGGAGGAAACATCAACAGACCACCTCTGTTTGATGGAGAACGATTTGAATACTGGAAGGACAGGCTGTGAAGTTTTTTTATTTCACAAGATCCTGAACTTTGGGGCTTGGTGGAAGATGATTATACTGCTCCAGAAGATGCTGATGGTGTTAAAATTTCCAGAAGAGATATGGATGCTGATCAGAAGAAGATGTTCAAGTTGCATCACAAATCCAGAACATTCATGATCAATGCAATCACGTTCAAGGAGTTCGACAAATGCACTAACAGAGAAACAGCAAAGAGCATCTATGATAGTCTGATTCTGACTTACGAAGGCAGTAAGCAAGTCCAAGAAGCAAAGGCTAACATTCTAGTCAAGAAGTACGAGTTATTCAAAATGGAAGAAGATGAAGACATTGAAACTATGTTTTCCAGATTCTAGACTATAGTATCAGGATTAAGGGTACTAGAAAAGAGCTACACTGTTGCTGATCATGTAAGGAAAATACTTAGAAGTCTGACGATCAAGTGGAGACCAAAGATCACTGCTATTCAGGAAGCTAAAGATCTGAATACTCTAAAGCTGGAAGAATTAATCATCTCTCTCAGATCACATGAAATTGAGTTGGAAGAAGATGAACCCAAGAAGAAGAACAAAACTCTAGCTCTGAAATCCAAGTAGAAGAAGGCTCTAAAAGCAACATCAGTATCAAAAGATAGTGATTCAGACAATCAAAGTCTGAACTCAGAGGAAGAAGAGATTGCTTTCTTATCCAGAAAGTTCAGAAAGATGTGGGACAACAGAAGGAATAAATTTTCCCAAAGATATTCCAAGCAGTCCAACAAAGGAAGTGATGATGCACATGAGAAGAAAGATATTATCTACTACAGATGTAATGAATCTGGACATATTAAGTCAGAATGTCGAAATATAGAGAAAGGGAAGTACTAGAGGAAAGATTTCAGAACCAAGAAGAAAAGCTTGATGGCTACATGGGATGATTCTGATAAATCTTCCGAAGATGAACAACCAGATTTGGCTATGATGGCTCACACCAACTCTGGATCCAACACATAATCTGATTCTGGAAGAGAATCAGAAGATGATGAAACTGAGGTATATTCTGAATTCACTTGATCTGATTTGATTACTGCTCTGAATGATTTTTTAAACAGTAATTACAATTTATCTTTAAAACTGAAAACTCTTAAGAAAGAAAATACAAATCTAACAGAAGAAGTTAATGTTTTAAAGAATCAGATTGCAGAATTTAAAACAGAAAGTGTCATTCTTGAAACTGATATCGCAGAATTGAAAACAGAGAATATATGTTTGGAAAACAGTTTTGTTAAACATAAAGATGAAAGTTTAAATCTGAAAAATAATCATAATTCAACAGCAATTGAAAATATCACAAGTAATTCTGATATGCATGAACAAGTTCTTCAAGAATTTCTTGATAGTGGTATGGAAAGAAGCAAATATGCTTCTATGATTTATGGAGTCAGTAGGAATGGAAATAGAGGTATAGGATTTGAAGACACAATAATTAAACCTAAACCTATGTTTAAACCTATTTCCTCTGATATAGTGTGTACTGTTTGTTACAAGAAAGATCATTCCAAAGTGTCTTATCCTATGCTAAATACATGGGAAAACAAGAAACTTTTCAAGACTAACAAACCTGGACCCAATCAGATTTGGGTACCAAAAGATAAAATTGTCTATGTTGCAGATGTTCTAAGCAACCAAATTGAAACACCAGTAATGGTGCTTGGTCAATGGATGCTGGCAATATATGAAGGGAAAAAGGTCTATGTTCCAACATCAACCTAATAGAAGCAAATTGACTCTGGTAGAAGAAGAACTGGTCAACACAATACCTATCAGAACCAGAACCAGAATCATAGGAGGAACATGAAATATCAAAGAAATCACACATATCACATAAATCAGAACAAACAGAGAAATCACTCATATCAAAAAAACCTGGAACTACCAGAAGAATCAGAATTACCATCAGTTCCAGAACCAGAAGAATTAGAATTATCATGAGTTCTAGAACTATCAGAGGAACCTGATATATCAGTAGAAAGAGAAGTGTCAGTATCTGGAGAGTTCTTCAAACACTCCAATAAAATTCATCAAGACTACAAACCAGAAAGGGAATTCAAATCCCTTCATCCAAACATAATCACAGAACATACAGATTCAGAATCTGAAAATCAGAAACAAGAGGATTTTCAGAGTAAAACTGAAACTGTTGACATAGAGGTTACATCTTGCTGTAAATACTATTATTGTTTGATATTTATGTTTAATGTGATAACAAGAAGCTTGATCTTAAAAATCAAAGCTAGATAAGTATTCTGCAGGTTTTCAAACTGTCAGAGGAACCAAGTGATTCACGTGATGTGAACACTTCAACAAAAACAATATTTCAGTGGTTTCAAAAACAAGCAGAAACCACCAGAAGCAGAATTAATGGTTTGGCTGTATTGAGTTCATTTCTAAATTATTTGATTTGTATTATGTTATATGACAAATAGCTTGACCTGAAAAGTCAAAGCAAGATGAAGCTAATGCAGGTTAATCAGAACCAGAGGAAACCGAAGCTGGTTTACCAGAACTAGAAGAAACCGAAGCTGGTTTACCAGAACCAGAGGAAGTTGATGCAGATCTACTAGAACTAGAAGTTGATACACATCGACCCGAACCAGAAGCTGATGCAGGCAAAAGAACTTGAAAAGCAGAATTATCAGCAAGCATACGAAAAATTTTCAGAGGACGAATCTGAAGATAAGTCAGAAGAAAGATGGATGGATGTACAAATCTTCACATCCCGAAATGCTAATCATTGGGAGTGCAAGTTATCTCTTAAGGATCAAATCATCACTTAAAGAAATCAGTTTGTTTGGCTTACTCTCATCATTTGAGTCTATTTTTGTTGATGAAGCACTAAGGGAAAATGGATGGATTATTGTCATGTAAGAGGAGTTAAATGAATTTGAAAGGAATGATGTTTGGGATCTAGTTCCAAGACCAGAAAAGAACATTATTGGAACCAAGTAGTTTTCAGAAACAAGCTGAATGAAAAAAGAGAAGTTGTCAGAAACAAGGCACAACTTGTTGCACAAGGCTACAGTCAGCAAGAAGATATTGACTACACTGAGACTTTTGCTCCGGTGGCCAGAATTTTCTAAATTGATGCAGCAGGAATTTCAAAGGAGCATGATGGGAGAACTTAAGTTCTTCCTAGGAATACAAATTCAGCAAAGTCAAAAAGGTATATACATTCATCAATCAAAATATACAAAAGAGCTTCTCAAGAAGTTTAAGATGAATGAATGCAAATCTATGGCTACTCAAATGCATCCTACCTGCTCACTTGAAAAGGATGACTCAAGACAAAAAGTTGATCAAAAATCCTACAGAGGAATGATAGGATCTCTACTCTATCTCACTGCTTCGAGACTTGATATCATATTTAGTGTATGCGTAAGTGCTAGATTTCAGTCTGAACCTAGGAAATTCCATCTAACTGTTGTTAAGAGAATTCTTAGATATCTGAAAATCACTACCAATCTCACCTTGTTTTACAAGAAAACTCCTACATACAAACTGAGTGGATACTGTGATTCTGACTATGCTGGAGATAAACTTGAAAGAAAAAGCAAAAATGGCTATTGTACCTTTTTAGGAGACAATTTAATTTCGTGGTCTAGTAAGAGACAACACACCATTGCCATGTCAACAGCAGAGGCTGAATACATTTCAGCAGTTGGCTGCAGCTCTCAACTACTCTGAATGAAGCATCAACTTGAAGACTACAAAATATTAGAATCCAACATACCCATCTATTGTGATAACACCTCTGCAATTTGCCTAACCAAAAACCCTATCCTACATTCTAGAGCCAAACACATAGAGATCAAACACCACTTCATAAGAGATTATGTTCAAAAAGGGGTACTTAACATTCAATTTGTAGACACTGATCATCAATGGGCTGACATATTCACTAAACCACTACCTGAAGATAGGTTTGAATTCATCAAGAAAAACCTTAATCTTATCTTCATCCCTAACGTAATAGCTTAGTTTAATTATTTGTATGTTATTTTATTTTTCGTGTACTTTTATAATTAAAAAAAAACAGAGGATCTCTTTTCTTCATTCAATCCTTTTTGTCTGATGACAAAGGGGGAGAAGATGTAATATTTGATAAAATATCAGAGGGAAAAGATGATGTATTTGAAAGAAGGAGAAGATGATGTATGATGTATTTGATATGATATATGGGCATTAGACTTAGGGGGAGAAAATATAAAATGAAGCTTAGTCTTAGGGGAGTCAAAGTCAAAGTCACCAGAGGATATCTCCAGAGGATATCGTCAGAGGAATCTGTCAGAGAAATATGCTCAAAACAGAATATGAGAAAAATGCTTAAAACAGAATTGGAGCAAAAGACTCGAGAAACAGAATCTAGCTAAAAATATGCTAAAAACAGAATCTGAGAAAAATGCTTAAAACAGAATTGGAGCAAAAGACTTGAGAAACATAATCTAGCTAAAAGTATGCTCAAAACAGAAGTGGAGAAAAATGTTCAAAACAGATTAATCGAAATACACTCCAGAAGTAAAACATCAGTGAGCAAAGGACTCAAAACAGAATCTGAGCAAATTACTCCAGAATATTCTCAAAACAGATTAATCGAAATACCCTCCAGAAGTAAAGCATCAGTGAAGTCCTAATGTTCAACTATAAATAGAGACTTAATGCTGAAGATTAAGTATCGAAAAACACAAGAACTCAAGCTTCAATTCAAAGTTATCTGAGAGTTCAAAAGAGAGAAACACAAATGTGCAAGAGTAATATTTTCTAAGTGTTTTCGAGAGAGAAATTCAGTGCAATAATCAGCTTTCCAGAAACAACAAAAGAGTGCAAGAATGAGTGCATCAATCAGCTTTCCAGAAGCAACAAAAGAGTGCAAGAATCAGTGCAGCAAACAACTTTCCAGAAGAATGTTGCAAAGTTCCAAATCTTTATTATATAACCCGATAGTGGTGTAGATTCCGTTTTCAATCTGGGGTTGTCAGATTGGTAGGAGAAGACTTGACTTGTAGAGTCAAGGTGTTGTTATCATTCCTCAAAAGTCTGGGGTTGTCAGGCTGTTTGGGAAGACTGACTCGAAGGGTCAGTGGTGTTGTAATTCAAAGGAGTTTGAATTAGTGAAAAGTCCTTCTGGAGGAAGGGACTGGACGTAGCCTAGTTAATGGTAAACCAATATAAATTGTTGTGTTATTATGTTATTATTATCCGCTGCTGAATCTGATTAGTTATTTATCGAATAATTCAAATCGACGTTGAACAAAACAGCAAAAGTAATTAAGTTTGACAAACACAATTCAACCCCCCTTCTCGTGTTTGTACCTTCATCATCATCATTTCCAATTTTCGTCCACTTGAATTTTTAAATAAAAGTTTCTGAAGTAGTGTCTAACGCTTCTATAAGATCGTGCATAAACAGAGGTGTCTCATGACTTGAACCTTTGTATAGCAAGTAAGATTAAGATTCAACAAGAATGACTCGTAGTCTTGAACTCTATCTCTGACATCAAACCCACACACACCTTTTCATAGGGTGTATTCTCAAAAGCTCGTGGATTAATGGTCCTGGAAGTCTATCCCAATATAGTGAACGCTCTAGGAATTCTGCCTCAAAATTCCATAGGAAGCAGCCCCACCTCCACAGGCGAGTCTATCAAGAGTACTCCTATAACTAGGTACTACACTCCACTCCACATAGAGTATAGACCTAATTAAGAGTTTCTATTATCTCATCCTTTCATCGTTTCAGGAATCATGCTTCTCTAAGATATTATAACATTTTCATCTCATATCACTATGACTTGTTATTACCCATTGAACCTAATTCTTGAGATCTCCAGTCTTTTAGGTCGGGTTACCATCATGACTCATTGATCTATAGGCAATAGTCCCATCCTTTTAGATGTAGTTAGGACTTTCTCTCTAGCTAATCCTTTCGTCAAAGGATTCGCTAAATTCCCATCAGCGCTCGTGCGTGTGTGGTGGTCAATTTGCAAGCATTCTCACCTCTTCACAAAATTGTGGTACCCAATGGGGCACACCACAATTGCCATACTTCCAAGTTATAAACACTACTAGCGTGTCATCCCTCCTATGTGGGACATCCTTAATTTTCAATTGACACCAACTTGTTCTTATTAATATCATCATCATTTCCAACACTCTCTTATTAATATCATCATCATTTCCAACAATTTCATATTTATCATTCTTGGCTTGAAGTTCCTCATTATGTTTCTTTATCTCATAAATTTGATTTATAAGAAAACCACATTTATGAGATACAGTGTTTGAGTCGTTTAATAGATTTTCAAATTTATTTCTAGTTTTTCACATGAAGGACATAGTTATGTTATGATTACCCCTTTAGCATTTGAATTCTCCATAAGACAGAGATTTGGTTCTTCTTCTTTTTCATGTTCAAAGGATGAGTCATCAATGTCATCCCAAGTAGCCATCATAGATTTATTTTTGTAGTGAAATCTTCTTGGTTTTTTTTCCTAGAAGGAATTCAGTTTTGTAGTGCCCAATCTTATTGCATCCATAACAAGTTATCTGACTTTTATCAGATTTTTCCTTTTGGTAAGGTCTTTTATCTTGTCCTCTGCAATTCATTACCCTATGAATCCTTTTGGATATCAGGGCGATTCATCCTCATCCTCGGATAGAGGATATTCAGGGTTTTCTACATTGATGACTTCTTCAACTCGTTTAGAGGATGAACTTTCAGTTTGATTTGTTTTGAGAGCAACCATTTCTCATTTTTTACTTGGTTTGTCTGAAAGTAACAATGGTTCACGTGTTCTTAATGTTCCAACTAGATCTTCTAATTTCATAGTGGCTAAGTTTCTTGCTTTTATGATGGCAGTTACCATAGGTCTCCGTTCTCTTGGTAAAATTCTTAGAATTTTTCTTATCCTCTCTTGGACAGAGTATTCTTTTCCAAGAGACTACATGCTATTTAGTATAATAGCGAGTCTTGAAAATATTTCATCAATAGTTTCTTCCTCCTTCATCTAGAATAGTTCAAATTCTTGTACTCTCATGTCAATCGTCACTTCTTTTACATGATTTGATCTTTCATGATGGATATTCAATGTATCCCATAGATCCTTTGTGCTTTTGCATTGTTAGATTCTATCACATTCTTCCCTACTTAAAACACACGTTAGAAATAAATGAGATTTATAGTTTATGAGTACCTTGGCGTTTTCATCAGTAGTCCATTGTGCTTGAGGCTTTTCATCTGAGGTTGAATTTGTGTTATCAGTTCTGATGACATGATTTTCATTTTCAACCACAAACCACATGTTATTATCTTGTGATATGAGAAACAACCTCATTTTTTCTTTCCAATGATAGTAATCTGTACCATCGAAGTAGGGTGACCTACTAGAGAATCCTCTTTCAGGTACATATTTAGCTTTTGAGATTTTATCTTTCTCTTGATTTTTTTGTCTTGCACTGTTAGATGTAATTTTCTAGAGAACCATGCAATGATACTAATTGAAGTAGCTAAAATATCACTAGAAGGGGGGTTGAATAGAGATATTTTACAGTTCTTAGTTTTCTTTTCTTTTAAAATAGTATCCTCTATGTGAGGATAATAGATGTGTGTTAAAGGATAAATGTTTAGAACTGAAATGAGAGTTAGACAAAATGAAGAGAATAGGGTATAGAGAATGACACACAAATCTATACAAGGAGGATGAGTGTTGCAGCCTATCCTCGGGTATGAGTTGTAGGAAGATGAGTGTTGCAGTCTATCATCGGATCTGAGTCGTAGGAGGATGAAGCTTTAATTAATTCTGATGTGACTTGTGATTTTTGGCTTTTCCTTTTTCCAACAATTGTAGTGGCTTGCCTTACAAGTCAAGGACATCACTTTTTGTACTTTTACTCATTTTCTTATATGCGAGGATGAATAGAGAAAAGAAATTCACCATTTCTTCTATGTTGTTTATCCTCTGACATTTGTACAAGTCTTTTTTATCAATATTTTTCTCAGATAGCTGTCCTTTTTGTTATTCAGATTGTTTTGAATGTTTAGGCTAAAAGTAGCATTATCCTCTCTCAAGAACACAAATTAATATGTGTAAAATCTTTATCTGATCAAGAATGTAAATGACATATTTTATAAAATTGATACACTTAAGAACACAAGTTAGATGACACATATATCTTTAAAACAATTTTGTTATCATTAAAACATTAGAGAGAGATTTTGTCTCAGTAATTGGATCAACCATTGATGATCAAGAACATATTTAGGTAATTATTCTTGATGGCTTACTTGAAGAATTTGACTCCATTGTTGCTTCCATCTTGTCTAGAACAGATTCTTACACCATAATTTACAATTTAAGCCCTGCTCATAGTCATGTAAACAAGAATTGATAAACCTAAAAATATTGATACACTTGGAGTTCAAGAACTCCAAGACAACTTCACTCAGAATTCCTCTTGTGGTGGTCGCCATTTTCGAATTAGAGGTACCTAAAACAATTATAGAGGTGACAGGTTCAGCTCTAGAGGTTATCGAGGTAGATGACGATTCAATTCAAGAGATAATTTTGGCATCTCAAGTGATATCAGGTGGAAGATTACAATGTCAAGTTTGTGAAAATTTTGGTCATTAAACATTATAGGTTTGATGAGCAATATACAGATTCCTCAAATTCAACTAGGTATGCAAATCAAAATGAGAGAGTTCTCGGTGATTCTTCCTCTAAGGCAGCACTTTTGGCTATTCTTGAAACCGTTTATGACCCTTCTTGGTATCTAGACTCGGGCTCAACCAATCACCTCACACCTAATTCATCCAATTTATCAAACAAAAGCACCTACAATGGTGATCAAAGAATTAGAATGGCCAATGGTAATTCTGCTCCTATTCATCATATTGGTAACTCTTCAATTTATTCCAAGAATTCAAATAAACCTTTTTATTAATGAATTATTACATGTTCCTCAAATATCCAAAAAATTTGCTAAGCGTTTCTAAACTTGCTATGGATAATGATGTTTTCTTTGAAGTTCATGCTAATGTTTGGTTTGTGAAATCTCAAGGCACCAATAAGACACTCCTGGTTGGACATATTAGAAATGATCTTTATGCTTTTGATGCTATTAAGCTTCATAATCCTAGTTCAACTTTAGTCTCTCAATGTAACATAGACAATCCTATTTGTTGTAATTCTAAACATGCTTTGAATAAAATAGTTTCTACTGCTTTGTCAAACTGTAATATTGCTCATATAGTCAATAGGCTTCCTATTGTTTGTAAATCTTGTTGCATGGGTTAGTCTCAAACTCCCATTATCAAATTCTACAACTATTTACAATGCTCCTTTACAACTGATATATTCTGACATTTGGGGGCCAGCCCCTATTAATCTCAGTAATGAAAGTAAATACTATCTTCATTTTATTGATGTCTATTCCAAATATACTTGGATTTATCTTTTGCAAGCCAAGTCTCAAGCCTTAATTTGTTTCATACACTTTAAAAACATGATTGAAAATCAACTTCATCTTAGAATCAAGTCTATTCAAACTGATGGAGGTAAAGAATATGTTGCCTTTTCCAAATTTGTTGTTGACAATGGTATTACACATAGCGTGTGTTGTTCATACACTCATGAGAAAAATAGCTCAGCTGAGGGAAAACACATGCATATCACAGAAATGGCCTCACTCTCCTTGTAAATACATCAATGCCACTTTATTATAAGGAGAAGCTTTCAGAACTGTCGTGCACACCATTAAGGAGAAGTTCATACATAGTGCAACATAGTGCTTCATCACTTGATTATGTTTCATGCATCCCATTTATACCATGTCATAACAAATTTATGAATCTTGCTAATACTGATGAAATTTCCTTTATGCATGATCCATCATCCTCAACTAATGATTCAGCTGATCGGAGTGCATCATCCCAATCTCCTTCAAGACCAGCTCTTGAATCAGTCATCCTACCTGCCTCACCTCATTCTCCTACTTACGCCAATAGGCCTGTTACTCCACTAGTTGCTCACCATCAAGATTTTTTAGTTAATTCACCATCAGCTGTAACTATAGATCCTAACCATCAGTTAGATCATGTATCCATCATTCATACCAAACTTGCTACTGTAATTGATCACAGTGGGACAACTTGAGGAAAAAATGGTATTTTCAAACCCAAAACTTTTCTTACTTCTTCATCTAGCACTCATACTCAATACAACTTTCTTCAATTAGTCACCAAGAACTCTTCTTCTGTTATTCTTGCACACATCAACTCAACTCAGCAATCCTCTCTCGCCACTGAACCTAAATCCATCATAACCGCTCTCAATTCCCCATATTGGAAACTTACAATGAATCAAGAATATTCTACTCTCCTATATAACAACACTTTGACTCTTGTCACTCATCCTCCTAACTGCAATATCATTGGCTACAACTGGGTATTTAACGTCAAATACAATCACAATGGCACCATCGCTAAGCACAAGGCTATATTGGTTGCTAAGGGGTTTCATCAAAAAGAAGGAATTGATTTCTATGAGACATCAGCTCAGTTGTTAAACATACAACTTTCAGGATTATGCTCACCATTGCCTCATTCACAACTAAACTATCAAGAAAATTGACATCAACAATGTTTTCTTAAATGGCGACCTCTCTGAATCCATTTATATGACTCAACCTCTAGGTTATGAATATTATGATAAAACACTAGTATGCAAGCTTAACAAAGCTCTTTATGTCCTCAAGCATGCCCCTAGGGCTTGGTTCCACAAGCTTTATTCTTTCCTTACACATTATGGTTTTCAATCCACCAAGAGTGATGCTTCCTTATTCATCAAGGTCACACTATCAACAACTCTTTTTGTCCTTGTCTATGTTGATGATGTTATCATCACAAAGAACTTAAGTGCCATCAACACATTGATTTCCTCCATCAAGTCCAAGTTTCCTTTAAAACAACTGGGTGACTTACACTATTTTCTAGGAATACAAGTTCAACAACATCCTACAGGCACCATCAGCTTTAACACAAACTAAGTCCATTCAAGATCTGCTATAGAAAGCAAATATGTCCAATGCTAATCCCATGCCAACTCCAATGGTTTCAACAATCAAACATTCATCCTCTGACTTACCTAACTGAAGGTGCAAACACGAGAAGGGCGGTTGAATTGTGTTTGTACTACTTGAATTATTTTTCTGTTTTTGATGATTATTTAAAATCTGATATATAAACAAGCAGAGTTAGCAGCGGATAAACTAAAATAATCAACACAAAGATTTATCTTACTTTACCATTAACTAGGCTACATCCAGTCCCTTCACCTCGAAGGATTTTTCCACTTATTCAAAACCTTTGAATTACAACAACACTACTGACCCTCCAAGTCAGTCTTCCCAAACAGTCTAACAATCCTAGACTTTTGAGGAACTTAGCACATTGACTTCACAAGTCAAGTCTTCTTGTAAGACCCTTAAATTTAAAATTAAATTATGGATTTAATATTAAGTGTATTTTGGGTATATTTGTAAAATATTTAATATATGTATATTTTTATATACATATATATATATATATAAATATTTATTTTGGAGGATGAATTAAAATTGGATGAAGGATAAATGAATTTAAATACGAGTAATTAAATTTCAGGCAGTTAATTAAAATGTTATCTGTTAATTACGACGAGAGTGGTTAAGTACTTGATGGTCAAGCAATATTATAATATTAATGTTGGGTGAGGTGGCACGTATATGCCTATATATATGAGTGAGAAGCAAGGAAATAAGGCGAAAACATTTTCCTCCTTTCTCACTGCATGCGCCAACCTTCTTCTTTCTCCCTCATTCTGTTTTAACAAAAAAGAGCATCCTCAAAAGTCAAATTACATGGAAATCCAAGCGCCGAACCAGCAAGTGTCCATAACAAAAGTTGTTCCTATCATCGTTACGGAGCTAGAGAACTAACTTTTGTAGCGGCGAACGCGAACGAGAGTTTTGCCGACTTTTGTCGCGGTGACGTGAACGAGTGAAGAAAACGTAATAGAGGTAAGGGGCACCTTCCACTTTCTAGATTGTATTTAGGGCTGTAAATGCATGTTGCTGTGTGATTATATCTGATTGTTCTGGTCTGAAAATGAACTGTTGTGCATGTTGTTATAAAATGCGAAAAATGCATGATGTTGCTGTTTTGGTTGATACATCAATGATGTTTTGGTTGTGTGTGGATACTGAAAAGTGCTTTGCATGTCATTTTGGGGATGATCAAAATGCATGAGTTGGATTGTGCTGCACTGTCTTGTGATTATTTTTGAGGGTAAGGTTTTTACTGGTGTTATTGACTCATTTCTGAGTGGAGGATGTTTTTATGGTTTCATTGTGAGGAATGAAATCATTTTTATTGTTTGGTTGAATTTCTGTTTTGGTGGTTAAAGAAAAACTGTAATTTTGTTCTGGTATTGAGAGTGGTTTTCAAAAGAAAAAAGGATTTTAAAATGGGTGGAGGTGTTATGGAAATCTGTTGTTGTGGTGTTGATGGTGGTTTTTAAAAGAAAAAGATTTTAAAATGGGTGGAGGTGTTTCTGGAAAATCTGTTATTGATGAGAAATGTTCTGGGTCTTGTGGTTTCAAAAGAATGGTGATTATGTTTTGGTGTTGTGTTGGTTTTTCAAAAGGAAAGATTTTGAAAATGTGTTGAAGTTTTTGGAAAATATCATTGTATTCGAATACGGCATTAGTGTATTCGAATACATGCCTGCAAAGCTTCTGTTTCATTCAAATTTTTGAACTTGTATTTGAATACGATCCTCTGTATTCGAATACAGTTAAGTGATTTTTGCTTCTGTTGTAGCATCTGTATTCAGCTACGACCCTCTCGTATTCGAATAAAGGACTGCAATTTTTGCCACTGTATTCGCATCTGTATTCGGCTACAACAACCTCGTATTCGAATACAGAATGCTGATTTTTCACTGTTTTAGCTTTTGTATTCAAATACAAGGAAGCTGTATTTGAATACAGATTCGTTTTTCTCAAAAATTCCAGTTTTGAACATTTGTTTATGAACTTAAAGAGTTGGGGAAAGATTGGAAAGGCTTGTGATGAATTAAAATGGAGTTTTTGAGATGGTTTGAGGTAATGATGATGAGGTTCTCGAGATTCTTTGTGGATGTGGTGATAAGTGTTGATTTTTCATTGTTTTAGCTTCTGTATTCGAATACAAGGAAGCTGTATTCGAATACAGATTCGTTTTTCTCAAAATTCCAGTTTTAAATATTTGTTTATGAACTTAAAGAGTTGGGGAAATATTGGGAAGGCTTGTGATGAATTAAAATGGAGTTTTTGAGAAGGTTTGAGGTGGTAATGATGAGATTCTTGAATTCTTTGTTGATGTGATGATAATGAAATTGTTGAGATAGTTTGAGATGAATGGAGGAGGTGATGGAGTGGCTGGACTTTCAGCTGGTATTGGCATTTTGTTTTCAGTGAAGAGAAAGCATAGCATGTCCATGCATTGCATATTCAGGTGGTGACCGCGATGGGCCACAGAGTTAATGTGGTAACCGTGATGGTCCACGAAGTTAAGTAGTAACCACCGTGATGGGCTACGGAATGGCCGCGTGTTCGTGGTGGTCCATTCTATCCGTGCGAGGATTTAACTTCTGTATGTTTTGGCATGTGAGAGGCTAACATACGTAAAACGTGCTGGTCTGTGAGATACTGCACCTTGGTATACGTAAAATGTGCTGGTCTGTGAGCGACTGCACTGGTGCTGGTCTGTGAGCGACTGCACTGGTGCTGGTCTGTGAGCGACTGCACTGGTGCTGGTCTGTGAGAGACTGCACCATGGTCATGTTGGCCTGTTAGAGCCTAACATATGTAAATCGTGCTGGTCCGTGAGAGACTGCACGTGTGCTGGATTGTGAGCGACTACACCTTGGTAATTCCAAGAAGTTGTGTACATTAGCATATACATATTGCATTGGGGTGGTCAACCGATGAGGCATGATTGGATATGATGTTGACAGGTGGAAATCATTGTGGGCAAGTAACTTATGAACTCTAAGGGCTGAATGAGTTGTTGTGTTTTCGTTGAATGTATTTGTACTTGTAACATGACTTATATGTTAAACTGTTTGTGTTTTCCAAAAATGTCAATGTCATACATATTAATCAGTGAGCATATTTATTCATTTATTGTTGACATAAATGCTATGTGATAATTGTTAATTTCGGTCGGTGACCCTTTACTATTATTGTGGAAAATTGGGCTTTGCCCTCAGATGCCCTCCAAACCCGTACCACTGGTGGGTACTCAGACGACGGAAACGTCGCTGGATTTTCTTGACCGTCATTTGCCTACTGCTTGGGTGTACGACCCCGTCTCAAGCAGGGCGACTTACACGGGGAGATTGGCGAGGACTTGCAGGACCGACGGGGTAGTGGATTACGTAGAGCACACTCACGCGAGGATTGACTTTCCGGTACCTTCCAAATTGATATTGGAGGAGTACGGAGTTTTTGCGGATGCGGAGGATCCGACTGAAGGGGTTGAGACGGAGGCCACAGTGGGTGTGGTGACTCCTAACCCGGTAGCTGGAGGGGCTGTGCGTGAACCCGAGGTGGGAGAGAAGAATAAAGGACATACGACAGCAGGAGTTGACATTCTGGGTCCATCTAGGACATCAGATGATTGTTTTGAGATTCCGGCACCGCCGAAGAGACCCAGATCATGGATAGATCTGACTTCGGAGGAGACTGATCCTTCCCTGTATGATAAGGAGGAGGACGTCACATCGAGGTGAGCTGCGGAGTCAGACGGGACCTGTATAGGATGCGGAGGGAATCCTTGCTACTGTAGCTTTAGTGCATGATCAGTTTAGACTTGTTGTATAGGGTCTTGAGTTCGGTGGATGTAATTATTTATTTTGGGAATTATTGTATATCTTTTCCGCTGATCTTTTCCACACTCTGACACTGTTTAGTGGGCCGCAGGCCGGATGTTTTTTTTGAGATGTTATGACACCAACTTTTGTGATGTATTATCTTTTATTATATTGAAAGTATTAATTCCCAAAGTTTAACTACTTAGTTACATTTATGATGTAATTATCTAATTACGTTCATCAATTGAATCCCGATGTACTGTTTTATTTATTTATTTTGGTTAAAAAAAAATACACTCGTGCTGTTTAAAAACTCGGGGTGTTATAGTTTGGTATCAGAGCATTTGGTTAAAGTTTTGGTTAGAGCTCTGATTAGATTGTTGGTTTTGAGTCATTATCTGATCATGCATGGGAGCAAGTAGTTAGATTGTCAAGTCTTGTATAGTTGGGGTGTGCTGAAGTAATGATGTTGTTAAAGTTATATTTTGGGATTATTCTAAGTGGTGTGAGATTTCTACTTGATGATGGTTTTGTAGGAAACAATGCCTCCAAGGAGAGACGACACTGCAAGAGCCAACGTCAGCCGGGAGGATAGGATGGCTGAAGTGATGAATAACATGGCTGCGTCTGTTGCTGCACAGACGGCTGCGAAGACTCAACGTAATCTAGAGAAAAGAGAAAGAGAGATTCGTGCTGCTGAATCAAGAGGACTAGAGGATTTTCATCGTCATAATCCTCAAAAGTTCAAAGGTGATGAGGGTCCAGAAAGAGCGGACCAATGGATTCAGGAAATGGAGAAAATCTTTGAAATGATTAATTGCCAGGCAGCAATAAAGGTCAACTATGCTACATATCTGCTACTAGGGGATGCAGAATATTGGTGGAGAAGTACCAAGACTTCTGATGGGATCAGCTCTTGAGGAGGTGAACTGGGAGTCGTTCAAAAAGAAGTTTTTGGACAAATACTTCCCGATGAGCACTAGTACTAAGTTGGGTGATGATTTTCTGAAATTGCACCAAGGAAACATGATGGTGGGTGAATATGCAGCTAAGTTTGAATCCTTGTCAAGGCATTTCAGATTTTTTCGGGAAGAAGTTTATGAATAGTTTATGTGCCATCATTTCCAAAATGGACTGAAGTATGAGATTCAAGACTCGATCTTACCCTTGGGAATTCAACGTTTCCAAGTATTAGTGGAGAAATGCAGAGAGGTTGAGGATATGAAGAACAGGAGGGCCAATCGAGGAGGTAACTTTAATTCAGAAAGGCCGAGCCGGATGAATTATCAGAATAACAAGGGAAAGCAAGTTGCTAAGCCATATAACCGGCCATAGAACAATAATAGAGGCCAGAATCGCCCAGGAAACCAGAATTTTGGATGACAATTGGGGCAAGGGGTTCAATGTTTCCGATGTGGGAAAGAGGGACATTATGCTACTACTTGTACCACAACGGATCCTACATGTTATAATTGCCAGAAGCCAGGACATTTTGCAAGAGATTGCAAGGTTCCGAAGGTGGAATCAACAATGCATGCAACTAGGGCTACTCGTCCTATTGCTAGGGGACGCGTCTATCACATGGGTGCTGAAGCCGGAAGTCAAGCTCCTAATTTAATCCAGCGAGATTGCGAGATTGCAGGTAACACACTAACTGCACTTTTTGATTCGGTGGCAACCCATTCTTTCATTGCTATGGACTGTGTGAATCGTTTGAAGCTATCTATGTTTGTTTTGCCTTGTGATTTGGTTGTTTCCACACCTGCTAAGACTTTGACCGTAAATTCAGCATGTTTACGATGTCCTGTAACTATTTAGAATAAAGATTTCTTGGTTAATTTAATCTGTTTACCCCTACAATCACTCGAGATCATTCTCGGCGTGGATTAGATGTCGTATAATTATGTAGTCTTGGATTGTGCTCGCAAATTAGTTCTTTTTCCCGAACCTGGAGTCGTTCGGTATTTGGCTGCTAACAAGCTCGGAATGTCACTGAGAGAAGGAACTCAAGAATTTTTATCATTGGCTAACGTGGAGACCAAGATGGATGTGAGCATAGAAGATGTGGTGTTAGTCAAAGAGTATCCGGACGTATTTTCCAACAGAAATTCCAGGATTACCCCCAGTAAGAGAGGTGGAGTTCTTCATTGATCTACACCCAGGAACTGGACCTATTTAAATTGAGCCATATCGGATGTCGTCATTGGAATTAAGCGAGCTTAAGGGTCAAATTGAAGGTTTGTTGGAGAAAGGATTTATCAGACCAAGTGTGTCGCCACGGGGAGCTCCGGTGTTGTTGGTTAAGAAGAAGGATGGAAGTTTGCGCTTATGTGTGGATTATAGGCAACTTAACAAGGTAACTATTAAGAATCGTTATCCTTTACCACGCATCGATGATTTGATGGACCAATTGAGAGGAGCCGCAGTGTTTTCAAACATCTATTTGAAGTCAGGATACCATCAGATTCGGGTAAGAGAAGGAGATATTCAAAAGACTGCTTTTAGAACCCGTTATGGACATTATGAATATCTCGTTATGCCATTTGGAGTTACGAATGCACCAGCAATTTTTATGGATTATATGAATAGAATCTTTAGCCCATTTCTGGATAAATTCGTTGTGGTGTTCATCGATGATATATTGATTTATTCATGAAGTGAAGAGGAACATGGAGTGCATTTGCGCCAAGTTCTTGAAGTTTTACGCGAGAAGCAATTGTACGCCAATCTGTCGAAATGTGAATTTTGGCTAGAAAAAGTGAACTTCTTAGGACATGTGATAACCAAAGAAGGAATCGATGTGGATCCGGCAAAGATTGAGACAATTCTTGCTTGGAAACAGCCTCAGACCATCACAGACATACGAAGTTTTGTCGGACTGGCAGGATACTACAGGAGATTTATTGAAGGATTTGCTAAGATTGTAGCTCCTTTGACACAACTCACCAGAAAGAATCAGCCGTTTGCATGGACAGAGAAGTGTGAGGAAAGTTTTCAGTTGCTTAAGGAAAAGTTGACAACCTCACCAGTATTGGTCTTTCCACAACCAGAGGAAACCTATGAGGTTTACTATGATGCATCTCACCAAGGTTTGGGATGTGTTTTGATGCAACACAAGAAAGTTGAAGCCTACGCCTCAAGGCAGTTGAAAACTCACAAACGAAACTATCCTACTCATGATTTAGAGCTTGCTGCTGTAGTGTTTGCATTAAAGGTCTGGAGGCACTACTTATATGGATGCACGTTCACGATATTCAGTGACCATAAAAGTTTGAAGTATTTGTTCGATCAGAAGAATTGAACATGCGTCAGAGGAGATGGATGGAGACTCTCAAGGATTTTGATTTTTCATTATAGTACCACCCTGGGAAAGCCAATGTGGTGGCTGATGCATTGAGTAGGAAAAGTATGTCAGTATCTTCAATGATAATGGCCAGACAACAAGAGTTGTGGGAAGCATTTAGAGATCTACACTTGGACGTAGAGTTTGCACCAGGAATTTTAAAGTGTGGAATGATAAAATTTTCGAGTGGTCTACTTGAGGAAATTGCGAACTTGCAAGATGATGCATTAATCCAAGAGAAGAGGAACCTACTAGTGCAAGGAAAGACAACTGAGTTCAGGATTGGACCAGATAATATTCTGAGGTGTAATGGAAGAATTTGTGTACCGGCAGTTGCAGATATGAGAAGAACGATTTTGGAAGAGGCTCATAAGAGCAAATTGAGTATTCATGCTGGAGCGACCAAGATGTACCAGGACTTAAGACAGAATTATTGGTGGCCAGGAATGAAGAAGGACGTAGCGGAGTATATATCGGCTTGTTTAACTTGTCAGAAGGAGAAAGTGGAACATCAACGACCTGCTGGAATGTTGCAACCTTTGGATATACCTGAATGGAAGTGGGATAACATTTCCATGGATTTTATAACCAGATTGCCCAAGACAAGGAAAAAGAATGATTCGATTTGGGTAATAGTGGATCGATTGACAAAATCCACACATTTCTTGCCGATAAAGACCACTTATAAGGTAGATAAGCTGACGGAGATCTACATTGCCGAGATTGTGAGATTACACGGAGTTCCATCGAGTATTGTATCGGACCGTGATCCAAAGTTCACATCTCACTTTTGGGGAGCGCTGCATGAAGCGTTGGGAACGAAACTGAAATTGAGTTCAGCTTACCATCCACAAACAGATGGACAAACTGAGAGAACAAATCAGTCCTTGGAAGATCTATTGAGAGCATGTGTGTTGGATGGCAGGAAAACTGTGAGCTGCATCCTGCTGCTGATATATACTCAGCTTCGGTTGTTGACATAGCAATGGTGCTTTGTCTTTTGCTTGACCAAGAGATCAAATTATCACATAAGAAGGTGCAGTTGCTGCTTGTACTTTTCCTTTCAAGCTTGTCTCCAGCATAGTCGGAATCACAAAAACCTCTGAGTTTGTAGGTGAGGGTTTTCTTGTATAACAGGGTAAGGTTGGTGGTTCCTTTAAGGTATCTCAAGATTTGTTTGACAGCAGTTTAAATAGGATTCCCTAGGGTCAGCTTGAAAACGGGCACAAACACAAAAACTAAACAAGATGTCAGGTCTAGAAGCAGTTAAATAAAGAAGGGATCCAATCATACCTCTGTATGTTTTCTGGTCTACCTTTTGGCTGGTTTCATCTTTCTCAAGTGAGCAGGTTGGGTGCATGGGGGTGGCCATAGATTTACATTCACTCATTTTGAACTTTTTAAGAAGTTCTTTAGTATATTTAGATTGGTAAATGAGTATACCTGATTTACCTTGGTGAATCTGAATTCCCAGGAAGAACTTAAGTTCTCCCATCATGCTCATTTGGAACTCTTTCTGCATTAGGTCAGAAAACTCTTTGCACAAAGTGCCATTAGTAGATCCAAAGATGATATCATCAACATAAACTTGAATATTTAAAATATCATTTTTAATTCACATCTATAAAATGAGGCTCATGGCAGAAGACTTAGAATCGAAAATCACAAAAGAGTTACACACTTCCAAAAGCAAACACTCGAGTTTTCAGTGAGGTTAATTGTAAGTTCCAGCTTTCCAGAAGCAAGCACTCGTGTTATTTTCTTTCCCTTGTGTTAGATCTAAGTTGTTGAAGTAGAGTCTACAATCTGAGGGAGTCAGAAGGGATAGTAGATTACTTGGCAATTAGATTCAAGACGTTGTAATTCCTTCTACAATCTGGGGTTGTCAGATTGGGAGGAGAAGACCTGACTTAAGAAGTCAAGGTGCTGTATTCCACAAAAGTCTAGGATTATTAGACTATTTGAGAAGACAGACTTGGAGGGGCAGTGGTATTGTTGTAATTCAAGGTTTTGAATTAGTGAAATCCTTCAAGGTGAAGGGACTGGACGTAGCCTCGTTAACGGTGAACCAATATAAAATTCTGTGTTTTTATTTTTACTTTATATCCGCTGCTAACTATGTTTTATTCATACATCAAGTTTTGTTTTAAAACTGCAAAAAAAGAAAAAGTATTCAAGTTAGTCAAACACAATTCAACCCCCCTTCTCGTGTTTGTTGGAACTAAGTTGGTTCTAAGTCTTAGGATTTTGATGTTTACAAAAGCACTCAATGTAATCTTATTTTGTACCTTGAATTATTAAATTAAATGCCACCAGAAGCTGAAGTAATCAGAAGCAGAAGATCAAAGGATTCCAGAGATTGAATCCTGAAGGTACCAGAAGATACTCCAGGATGTCAAAACATCACCAGAAGATATCTTTGCTGGCCCAGATCAGAAGGAAGCAAAGTCAGAAGGAAACCTGGACCAGACCAGAAGGAAGCCTGCCAGAGGGAGACTTGTTCCAGACCAGAAGGAATCAAATGCCAGACTTAGTCCAGAAGTTATTCTGACCAGAAGATGGCCTGGCAGTGAAATGATAAACAGTCTAGACTTGATCCAGACTTAATCAGAGGGTAAATTAATGGGTCTAGAACAAGAAAATCAATCCAGATTTGACTCAGACCAGAAGATAGCATGGTTCAGGGTATGAAACTGAGTCCAGATCAGAGGGAAAAGGTTTAGATGAATGGTCCAGATTTAAGGATATGGCCCAATGATGGCCGAAATCAGAAGGTAAGGATGTGTGGTCCAGAAATGGCCGAGATTAGAGGATCACAGCATATCAGTTTGCAAGTGCAGGATGGCCGAGATCAGAAGATCAGAAAGTGTGGCTAGGGTTGACCAAAATCAGAGGATCACAACAAATCACTTAGTAAGGTCCAGATGTGGACTAGCGCAGAAGATCAAACGGTCCAGATTTAATCATGAGGATTAACGGTGGAGATTTAATTAAATTTGATCAAAGTATTAAAAGGATTTGTTACAAAAATAAAGTGAAGTCGTATGGAAGTTCAGGAGCTATTGGCGGGAAGAAACTAAAGACATGACTGGTCAGTTATTTTTGAAAGAAAATCTGAAGCTTAAAAAGATATGTTTTTTATTTAAGTGAAGCCCGATTGGTTAAGATATTTTTGCAAGAGAATCCAGCAAGATACAGCTCAAAATTAAGCTTGGAAGAGACCCTAATCTGCATCTATGAAAGGAGGCTCAAGGCAGATAACTTAGTATCGAAAATCAGAAAAGAGTCATACACCTCCAAAGCAAACACTCAAGTTTTCAGCGAGGTTAATTGTGAGTTCCAGCTTTCCAGAAGCAAGCACTCGTGTTATTTTCTTTCCCTTATGTTAGATCTAAGTTGTTGAAGTAGAGTCTACAATCTGAGGGAGTCAGAAGGGGTAGCAGATTACTTGGCAATTAGATTCAAGGCGTTGTAATTCCTTCTACAATCTGGGGTTGTCAGATTGGTAGGAGAAGACTTGACTTAGAAAGTCAAGGTGCTGTATTCCTGAAGAGTCTAGGATTGTTAGATTGTTTGAGAAGATTGATTTGGAGGGTCAGTGGAACTATTGTAATTCAATGTTTGAATTAGTGAAATCCTTCAAGGTGAAGGGACTGGACGTAGCCTCGTTAACAGTGAACCAGTATAAAAATTATGTGTTTTTATTTTTTTTCTTTATATCCGCTGCTAACTCTATTTTATTCATACATCAGGTTTTGTTTTAAAACTACAAAAATAGAAAAAGTATTCAAGTTAGTCAAACACAATTCAACCCCCCTTCTCGTGTTTGCACCTTCAATTGGCATCTGAGCTCGGTCTCAAGGCTGAGCACTTAACGTTGTTTGAGGAAAGGTCCAAGGGGTTCAACATGGCAGAATCCAGAGATGAACTGGGATGCAACATCAACAGACCACCATTGTTTGATGGAGAAAGGTTTGAGTATTGGAAGGACAGAATGAGAAGTTTCTTCATATCTCAAGATCCTGAATTATGGAAGATGGTAGTCAAAGGATACACTGCACCTACTGATCCAGAAGATCCAACTAAAGAACTAGACATGGATGATATGAAACCAGACCAGAGCAGATTACACAAACTTCATCACAAGTCTAGAAACATCATGATCAGTGCCATCACATTCAAGGAATTCGATAGATGCACAGATAAAGAAACAGCAAAGAGCATATTCGACAGTCTGGTTCTGACCTATGAAGGAAGCCAGCAGGTTCAAGAAGCAAGGGCTAACATACTGATCAAACAGTATGAGATGTTGAAGATGGAAGATGATGAAAACATTGATGGAATGTTCTGCAGATTCTAGACTCTGATATCTGGACTGAAGGTCTTGAAGAAAAGCTACACAACAGCAGATCATGTCAAGAAGATTCAAGTTTACCAACCAAGTGGAGACCAATGGTTACTGCAGTTCAGCAAGCCAAAGATCTGAATAACTTAAGACTTGAAGATCTGATCAGCTCACTCATGTCTCATGAAATAGAACTGGAAGCAGATGAACCAAAGAAGAAGAAAAATCTGGCCCTGAAGTCGAAACAGAAGAAAGCTACAAAGGCAGCATTAGAATCAGAGGATAGTGACAGTGACTGTGATGATATGGCTTACTTAACCAAAAAGATGGTTAAGATATGGGAAAATAGGAAGAGGAGAGGTTCCAAGAAGAAACATAACAGCAAAGATAAGGAAGAATCTGACAAGAAGAACATCATCTGTTATGGATGCAATAAACCTGGACATATCAAGTCATAATGTCCAAATCTGGAAAAAGGCAAACAACTCAAGAAGAGTTCCAGATTCAGAAAGAAGGGTCTGATGGCAGCTTGGGATATATCAGAATCAGAGGAAGAATTGTCTGATGAAGAAGAGGCAGAAACAGCAAAGATGGCACACATCAAGTCTGCCTCTGGACCTCATAAAGGCATGATTTCAGGAAGGAAAACAGGCAGAAGGAAGAATGAACGAAGCAGTCATTCAAGCAAGTCTGGAAGCACATCAGAGGAAGCAATTCTGTCTCTATTGGCTCATACCAACTCAAGTTCTGGATACAGCTCAGACTCTGGAACAGATTCAGAAGATGAAGACAATGAGGTATTTTCTGATCTCTCTAAATCTGAATTAATTGATGCTGTAAAAGACTTGTTAAATGCAAACAATAAGATGTCTTTAAAACTGAAAACTCTTAGGGATGATAAGAAAAATCTAACCAAAGAAGTCCAAGTTTTAAAGAATCGAAATTCTGAGTATGCAACTGAAAACAAAGATTTTAAAACTGAAGTTGCAAGACTCAAATCTGAAAACCAAACTCTCAAAAGTAATATATGTTCCACTTCCAAAACTGTTTGTGAATCTGATATGTATGAACAATTTTTTCAAAACTTTATTTCTAATGGAATGGAAAGAAGTAAATATGCATCTATGATTTATGGAAACAGTAACCCTGGAAAGAGAGGTCTTGGTTTTACAGAAACGATTACTGAAAGTAAAGCTATTCATTCTGATGTTTTATGCATTGTTTGTGCTAAGAAAGGTCACTCTGAACTATCTTGTCCAATGGTAAAATCTGAACAAGATCAGAGAGCTGTTAAGACTAACAAACCTGGACCCAATCAGTTCTGGGTACCAAAAGATCAAATTGTCTATGTTGCAGATATTCTGAGCAACTAGAAGGAGACATCAACAATGGTGCCTGGACAATGGATGTTGGCAATGCACAAGCAGAAGAAGGTTTATGTTCCAACATCTAACAAACGGAAGCCAAGTGACTCTGGTAGAAGAAGAACTGGTCACCACAATACCTATCAGAACTAGAACCGGAATCATAGGAGGAACAGGAAATATCAAAGATATCACACAAATCAGAACAGGAACTGGAACCAGAATCAGAACTGGAACCAGTATCAGAGGATAGGAACTGGAACCAGTATCAGAGGCACAGGAACTGGAACCAAAATCTGAATCAGTACCAGAACCCGAACCAGAACCAGCAAAATTACCAAAATCAGTATAATCACCAGAATCACCATAAGTTCTAGAATCACCAGAGGAACATGGTGTATCCGCCAAAGCAGAAAGAGAGGATTCAGAATCAGGAGAGTTCTTCAAACACTCCAGTGAGATTCATCAAGACTACAAACCTGGAAGGGAATTCAAATCCCCTCATCCAAACCATGTAATCACAAAACATACAGATTAGGAATCTGAAAATCAGAAGCAAGAGGATTTTCAGAGTAAAACTGAAACTGTTGACATAGAGGTTACATCTTGCTGTAAAGACTATTATTATTTGATATTTATGTTTACTGTGATAACAAGAAGCTTGATCTTAACAAATCAAAGCTAGATAAGTATTCTGCAGGTTTTCAAACTGTTAGAGGAACCAGGTGATTCACACGAATTGAACACTTCAGCAGAAACACCATTCCAGTGGGTTCAAAAACAAGCAGAAACCACCAGAAGCAGAATTAATGGTTTGGTTGTATTGAGTTCAATTTTAAATTATTTGATTTGCATTATGTAATATGAAAAACTTCTTGATCTTGACAAATTAAAGCAAGATAAAAATAGTGCATGTTCACCAGAACCAAAGGGAGCAGAAGCACAAAAAACAGAAGTACCTGGAAAGGTAGAGGATACAAGCAAGTCAACAACATGTGACAAATCTTCAAAAGATAAATCTGAAGATAAATCTGAATATTTACCAGAACCAGAAACTGATTTATCAGAATCAGAAGCTGTTACAGATTTACCAGAACCTGAAGTTGATTTATCATAATCAGAAGCTGTTACAGATCTTCCAGAAATAGAAGTTGATGCAGACCAACCAATATTGATGAAGCTTTGGCAGAGGAAGGTTGGATACTTGCAATGCTAGAAGAGCTGAAGGAATGATGTTTGGGATCTGGTATCCAGACCAAACAAAAACATTATTGGAACCAAATGGGTGTTCAGGAATAAACTTAATGAAAAAGGTGAAGTGGTAAGGAACAAAGCCAGACTTGTAGCTCAAGGATACAGTCAACAGGAAGGTATAGACTACACTGAGTCTTTTGCTCCAGTTGCCAGGTTAGAAGCAATTAGAATTCTTTTATCATTTGCTACTAATCATGATATAATGCTGTAACAAATGGATGTTAAAAGTGCATTCTTAAAAGGCTATATAAGTGAGGAAGTCTATGTCAAACAGCTCCCAGGATTTGAAAATTCTAATTTTCCAGACCATGTTTTTAAACTTAAAAAATCTTTATATGGTTTAAAACAAGCACCAAGGGCATGGTATGAAAGACTTAGTAACTTTCTGCTTAAGAATGAATTTAATAGAGGCTAGATTGATAATACTCTATTTAGGAAATCCACTAAAAATGATATCTTGATTATTCAAGTTTATGTTGATGATATCATATTTGGATCGACTAATGGCACTTTGTGCAAAGAGTTTTCTGACCTAATGCAGAAAGAGTTCCAAATGAGCATGATGGGAGAACTCAAGTTCTTCCTGGGAATTCAGATTCACCAAGGTAAATCAGGTATACTCATTCACCAATCTAAATATACTAAAGAACTTCTTAAAAAGTTCAAAATGAGTGAATGTAACCTTATGGCCACCCCCATGCACCCAACCTGCTTACTTGAGAAAGATGAAACCGGTCAAAAGGTAGACCAGAAAACATACAGAGGTATGATTGGATCCCTTCTTTATTTAACTGCTTCTAGACTTGACATTTTGTTTAGTGTTTGTGTCTGTGCCCATTTTCAAGCTGACCCTAGGGAATCTCATTTAACTGTTGTCAAACGAATTTTGAGATACCTTAAAGGAACCACCAACCTTACTTTGTTATACTAGAAAACCGCCACCTACAAACTCAGAGGTTTTTGTGATTTTGACTATGCTGGAGACAAGTTGGAAAGGAAAAGTACATGTGGCAACTGCACTTTCTTAGGTGACAATTTGATCTCTTGGTCAAGCAAACGATAAAGCACCATTGCCATGTCAACAGCTGAAGCTGAGTATATATCAGCATCAGGATGCAGCTCACAGTTACTCTAGATGAAACATCAACTTGAAGATTACAACATCTTTGAAATCAATATCCCTTTGTTTTATGATAACACTTCAGCCATAAACCTAACCAAGAACCCTATCTTACACTCTAGAGCCAAACACATTGAAATAAAAAACCATTTCATTAGGGACCATGTTCAAAAAGGGACTTTAAGCATTCAGTTTGTGGACACTGATCATCAATGGGCTGATATCTTCACCAAAGCATTACCAGAAGATAAGTTCGAGTTCATCAAGAAGCATCTCAACATTGTCTCCATATCTGACTAACTCAAGTCGTCTTCTTAGGAGTTTTTTTTAATTTTCTTGTAATTTTAATTTTATGTCTTTTATTTTCTGTTTTTACTTTCTATAATTTGTAAAGAGAAAAACCACTGGAATATTGGTTATGTAAGCAAGATCATCGTCTTCACTATCACTATCCTCTGATTCTAATACAACCTTTGCAGCTTTCTTCTATTTTGACTTAAGGGCTAAAGTCTTCTTCTTATTTGGTTCATCTGCATCCAGCTCTATTTCATAAGACTTGAGGGAGCTGAGCAGATCTTCAAGCCTCAAGGTATTCAGATCTCTGGCTTCCTGTACTGCAGTAACCTTTGGTCTCCATTAGGCTGGTAAGCTTCTGAGGATCTTCTTTACATGATCTGCAGTGGTGTAGCTTTTCTTTAATACTTTTAAACCTGATACCAGAGTCTGGAATCTGCAGAACATTGCCTCAATGTCTTCATCCTCTTCCATCTTGAACATCTCATACTGTTTGAACAGTATGTTTTCCTTTGCCTCTTGAACCTGTTGACTTCCTTCATAGGTCAGAACCAGACTATCATAGATGCTTTTTGCTGTTTCCTTGTTGGTGCATCTATCAAATTCTTTAAATGTGATAGCATTGATCATGATGGTTCTGGACTTGTGATGCAGCTTGTATAACTTCTTTTGGTTGGGATTCAGCTTGTATAACATCTAGTTCTTGACCAGTTTCATCTCCTGGTGTAGTGGGTGCAGTATAGCCTTTGACTACCAAGGTCCAGAGATCAGGATCTTAGGAGATGAAGAAGCTTCTCATTGTGTCCTTCTAGTATTCAAAGTGATCACTATCAAATAGTGGTGGCCTGTTGATGTTGCCCCCAAATTCATCTTTGGATTCTTACATGTTGAACCCCCATTGGACCTTTCCTCAAACACTGTTAAGTGCTCAGCCTTGAGACCGAGCCCTGATGCCAATTGAAGGTTCAAACACGAGAAGGGGGTTGAATTGTGTTTGTACTACTTGAATTCTTTTTCTGTTTTTGATGATTATTTAAAATTTGATATATAAACAAGCAGAGTTACTAGCGGATAAAGTAAAATAATCAACACAAAGATTTATCATGGTTCACCATTAACTAGGCTACACCCAGTCCCTTCACCTCGAAGGATTTTTTCACTAATTCAAAACATTTGAATTACAACAACACTACTGACCCTCCAAGTCAGTCTTCCCAAACAGTCGAACAATCCTAGACTTTTGAGGAACACAACACCTTGACTTCACAAGTCAAGTCTTCTCCTACCAATCTGACAACCCCAGATTGCAGAAAGGATTTCAACACCTTGAATCTAATTGCTAAGTCACCTGCTACTTCTTCTGACTCTTCATATTGTAAACTCTACTTCAACAATATAGGTCTGACACAAGGGAACGAAAAACAAGAGTGCTTGCTTCTGGAGAGCTGATACTCACAATTAACCTCACTGAAAACTCGAGTGTTTGCTTCTGGAAGTTTATGACTTTTTTACTGATTTTCGATTCTAAGTCTTCTACCTTGAGCCTCCTTTTATAGATGAGAATTAGGGTTTCTTCCATGATCAAATTCGAGCTGTATTTGTCCATATTCTCTTGCAAAAATAACTTGGCCAATCCTGTTTCACTTAAATAAAAAACGTATCTTTTTAGCTTCAGATTGCATTTGAAAATTATGTTGACCAATCTTGTTTCTTTTAACTTAAAACCATATCTTTTTATGCTACCATAACTAGGCCAAATATTGCATATGCTATCAACAAAATCTTCCAATTTTGGTCTCACTTTATCAAAATCAATCCATCTCAATATTTATGCCTTGTGTGATGCTGATTGGGGGTCAGATAATGATGATAGACGTTCAACAATAGGGTATTGTGTTTATTTAGGTAACAACATTGCCTCTTGGTCCTTTAAAAAGCACTGAAGCTGAGTATTGCAACTGACCAAATAGCAAACATTCTTACCAAACAACTTCAAAAGCCATGTTCTCCGAATGAAGATTCAAAATCATGATTCATTCTCATTCACCCTTGAGTTTGCGAGGGGTGTAAAGGATTATAAGAAAGAAGATCAATCTAAGCCTTCGAATACATTAGTCAATGATTGTTAAATTAGTTAGGTTTCTTAACTAACTCCTTGTACTATAAATACGTTAATCATGTTGATCAATTCAATCAATAATAATGATGAAATTCAGATTAATATGAAGGTCTAATAGAGATGAAGCAGAAAAGGAAAAAGTGAGAAAACTCATATTTTTTTCGAGTTTTGGTGTGATATGTGAACTGAGTGGAATCCTCTAGCAATTCTACAATAGACTGGAAGAAGACTCGATCAAATCATAACCGACATGGAGAAATCAAAACAAACGTACTAAAAATTAATTAATCTTTTAACTGAGTACTAGAAAATAACACACAACCCAAGCCAAGTCGGATAACGCGCATGTGTGGTGGTGGTAGTCAATTTGAGTGTGTTCTATCCTCTTCACCAAATTAGATAATCCTTAGTACACACCCAAATGTCATACCTTCACCTTATAAACACTACTAATGTGTGTTTTTCCTCTTATGTGGGGCTTCTTTATTTTTTTAATTCACGGCACGAACTCTATATTTCAACACTTAGAGCTTATCTACCAAGAACACAAGTTCCAACATATAATGAAAGTATGTTTGTTTCATGCACTTTGGGTGCTTACTTAATCTTAATAAAAATGAACTTCTGATATGTAGAGATATGATGCCTACAATATTTTGGATGGATTTGATCCATTATTTCATGGCTAAATATTCTTTCATTGTTAAATATTTTGCGCGATATCCAAGTTGATGTTATTTATGCAATAAGTGTACTTGCTGTTAGTTATGGATGATCAAACCCTTAAAAAAAGTTGGTGATAAGAACATGTTTGTACATTGGGTTAAAAAAGATTACGTTTGAACATGCTTCAAGAATAGATTTACATGTGTTAAGAGTCTCCTATTGGATGAGATAAAATCTGACAATATTTATAAGTGGTAGTTAATCTTTACTCTACAAGTCGGTTTTTGTGAGGTTATATTAGGCCAATATAAATTCTAAGAGGGAGTCATAGTCTAATCCATGGACCACCTGTTATCAAGTCACTCCTATGAGATCACTTGGGTCTTAAGATTCCACATTGGATGATTAAATTTTACTACTAGCATCAAGGTGTACAAAAATTTGACTTTTCGAATCTCTTTTATTCATTTGATAGCCATATGCATCAAATGATGTTTGGTATGGAATTCTGCATAACTTACAAACGTTGTGAGCTAGAGGTATATTTTTATATGGCAATTGTAAGACCCTTAAATTTAAAATTAAATTATGGGTTTAATATTAAGTGTATTTTGGGAATATTGTAAAATATTTAATATATGTATATTTTAGGTAAATATATATATAAATATTTATTTTGGAAGTTGAATTAAAATTATTGGATGAAAGATAAATTAAATTTAATTACGAGTAATTAACTATCGGGCAGTTAATTAAGATGTTATCTGTTAATTACAACGAGAGTGGTTAAGTACCTAATGATCTAGCAATATTATAATATTATTGTTGGGTGAGGTGGGCACATATATATATGCCTATATATATGAGTGAGAAGCAAGAGCAAAGGCAGAAAACACAATTCCCTCCTTCCTTACTGCATGCGACTCCTTCTCTTCTCTTTCTGTTTTCTGTGTTAGCGGTAACCAAAGAGTTGCTCAAAAGTCAAGTTACTTGGAAATCCAAGCGCCGAACCAGCAAGTGTCCAAAACAAAAGTTGTTCCTCTCATCATTACGGATCTAGGGAACTAACTTTTGTAGCGGCGAACGGGAATTTCGCCGACTTTGGTCGCGATAAAGTGAACAAGAGCAGAAAAAGTAACAGAGGTAAGGGGCACCTTCCACTTTCTAGATTGCATTTAGGGCTGTAAATGCATGTTGTTGTGGCATTAATGATGTTTTCGTTGTTGTTTTAAAGTGAAATTGTTTTGCATGTCGTTATAAATGGTGAAAAATGCACACTGTTGATGTTTTGAGTTCTGTGATGTTACTGTTTTTGGTTGATACATCAATGTGGTTTTGTTTGTGTGGGAATACTGGAAAATGCTTTGCATGTTGTTTTGAGAATGATCAAAATGTAAGTGTTTGAAAATGGTTGTTCTGTTTTGTGGTTATGTTTGAGGGTGAGGTTTGTGCTGGTGTAGTGTTGGTGATTCTGTTTTCTGTTATGTTGATAACAATCTGGTGTTGATGATGGTTTTCAAAAGAAAAGGATTTAACATGGTGGAAGTGTTTTTCTGGAAAATCTGTTATTGGTGAAAAATATTCTGAGTTTGTGGTTCCAAAGAAATGGTGATTATGTTTTGGTGTTGTGTTGGTTTTTCAAAGAAAAGAATTTGAAAACGTGTTGAAGTTTCTAGAAAATATCACTGCATTCGAAGGTGTATTCGAATACAGCATTGGTGTATTCGAATACATGCCTGCAAAGTTTCTGTTTTTATTCAAAAGTTTTGAACTTGTATTCGAATACGACCCTCTGTATTCGAATACAGATGAGTGATTTTTGCTTCTGACTTAGCCTCTATATTCGGCTACGACCCTGTCGTATTCGAATACATGATTGCAATTTTTGCCACTAACTTCGCATCTGTATTCGGCTACGACAGCCTCGTATTCAATACAGAATGCTGATTTTTCACTGTTTTTGCCTCTGTATTCGAATACAAGGAAGCTGTATTCGAATATAGATTGGTTTTTTCAAAAGTTCCAGTTTCAAACATTGGTTTCTAAACTTAAAGAGTTGGGGAAACATTGGGAAGGTTTGTGATGAATTAAAATGGAGTTTTTGAGAAGGTTTTAGGTGGTGATGATGAGGTTCTTGAAATTTTTGTTGATGTGATGTTAAATGCTAATTTTTCACTATTTTTAGCTTATGTATTCGAATACAAGGAAGCTGTATTGGAATACAGATTGGTTTATTTCCAGAAATTCCAGTTTTAAACATTGGTTTATGAATTTTAAGAGTTGGGAAACATTGGGAAGGCTTGTGATGAATTCAAATGGAGTTTTTGAGATGGTTTGAGGTAGTGGTGGTGAAGTTCTTGAGATTCTTTGTTGATGTGTGATAAATACTAATTTTTCACTGTTTTAGCTTCTGTATTCGAATACAAGGAAGTTGTATTCGAATACAGATTAGTTTCCTTTCAAAAATTCCAGTTTTAACATTTGTTTATGAATTTAAAGAGATGGGGAAACATTGGGAAAGCTTGTGATGAAGTAAAATAGAGTTTTTAAGAAGGTTTGAGGTGGTAATGATGAGATTCTTGAATTCTTTGTTGATGTGATGAAAATGAGATTGTTGAGATAGTTTGAGATAAATTGAGGTGGTAATGGAATGTCTGGATTTCAGATTGTGTTTCGCATATTGTTTTCAGTGAAGAGAAAACATTGCATGTCCATGCATTGCATAGTCAGGTGGTGACCGCGATGGGCCACAGAGTTAATGTGGTAACCGTGATGGTCCATGAAATTAAGTAGTAACCACCGTACGGAATGGTCGCGTGTTCGTGGTGGTCCATTCTATTCGTGCGACGATTTAACTTCAGTATGTTTTGGCCTGTGAGAGGCCAACATACATAAAACGTGCTAGTCTGTGAGCGACTGCACGTGTGTTGCTCTGTGAGCGACTGCACTGGTGCTGGTCTGTGAGCGACTGCACCTTGGTATACGTAAAACGTGTTGGTCTGTGAGCGACTGCACGTGTGCTGGTCTATGAGCGACTGCACTGGTGCTGATCCGTAAGAGATTGCACCACGGTCATGTTGGCCGTTAAAGTCTAACATATATAAATCGTGCTAGTCCGTGAGAGATTGCACGTGTGCTGGTCTGTGAGCGACTGCACCTTGGTTATTCCAAGAAGTTGTGTACATTGGCATATACATATTGCATGGGATGGTTGACTGTGAGTTATATTTCAATATGAGTTAATGAGTGGGAATTGATGTGTGTATGTACCTTATGAAATCTGAGTATCTAATTGTTGTGATTGTTGAATTGATATTAGTACTTGCAACATGATTTTCACATTAATTTGGTTGCTGTCTTGAAAAGGTATAATGTCATGTAATTTCAAAAATGAGCATCCTTATTTATCATCATTGTTATATATGCCATGAGTGTACCCGTTTTATCAGACATAAATGCTATGTGTTAATTTTTAATTTCGGTCGGTGATCATTTACTATTATTGTGGAAAAATTGGGCTTTGCCCTCAGATGCCCCCCAATCCCGTACCAACGGTGGGTACCCAGACGACGGAAACGTCCCTAGATTTCCTTGACCGTTATTTGCCTACTGCTTGGGTATATGACCCCGTCTCAAGCAGGGCAACTTGCACGGGGAGGTTGGCGAGGACTTGTAGGACCGACGGGATAGTGGATTACGTAGAGCACACTCACGCGAGGATTGATTTTCCGGTACCTTCCAAACTGATATTGGAGGCGTATGGAGTTTTTAAGGATGCGAACGAGCCGACTGGAGGGGTTGAGACGGAGGCCACGGTAGGTGTGGTGACTCCTAACCCGCTGGCTGGAGGAGCTGTGCGTGGACCCGAGGCGGGAGAGAAGAATAGAGGACCAACGCTAGCAGCAGTTGACATTCCGGGTCCATCCAAGACATCAGATGATTGTTTTGAGATTCCAGCACCGCCGAAGAGACTCAGATCGTGGATAGATCTGACTTCAGAGGAGACTGATCCTTCCCTGTATGATGAGGAGGAGGACGTCACATCGAGGCGAGCTGCGGAGTCAGACGAGACTTGTATGGGATGCGGAGGGAATCCTTGCTACTGTAGCTTTAGTGCATGATCAGTTTAGACTTGTTGTATAGGGTTTTGAGTCCGGTGGATGTAATTATTTATTTTGGGAATTATTGTATATCTTTTCCTCTAATCTTTTCCGCACTCTGATACTGTTTAATGGGCCGCAGGTCGGATTTTTTTTTTTTTTTTAGATGATATGACTCCGACATTTTGGAATGTATTAACTTTTATTATATTGAAGTATTAATTTCCAAAGTTTAATTACTTAGTTATATTTATGATGTAGTCATTTAATTACGTTCACCAATTGAATCACGACATATCAATTTATGAAATGACTTAATGAAAATTTTATTTTAATTATCTTGAGTAAATTCGAAAATTCTTTTATTTATTTGTTTCGGTTAAAAAAGTACACTCGCGCTGTTTAAAAACTCGGGGTGTTACAGCAATGAATTGGACAAACCGCTATAATTTCATCACAAGATAAATAAATTTACTTTTGACTTATATGAATTTGACATATATCGTGTTAAAACAATAATAGGATCGGAAACAATAAATAACCAACAAAAGCAAAAAATATAATTGAAAAAGAAAACGTTCTTGATTTCTGCAGAACTGAAACGAAGATTGTTTTTCGTTTCTGCTGAACTGCAGTTTTACAGATCAATGTAAAATGAAATTAAAAAAGATAAGAACAAGAATAATACTACGATATACGTGTTTGGTCTCAATTACTTGAGACCTACTTCACGGGCAAGGAAGCAAAACAATTCACTATGAGTATCCAATTACAAGATTAAGCCATTACAACCAAGGGTACATCCAGTCCTCTTGCACCCCACAAGAGATTTTCCAACATCTGTTAGAATAAGTACAAGTCTAATCCTAACACTCTGCCTAAGATAGCACACCACTATCTTAGTTTACAACACTTGAAGAAAATACACCACTTTCTTCAAACAATAACTTTAATGATTTTTACAACAATGTTCTTAATTAAGAACAACAGAATATAATAGTTTGTGCAAGGATATCAATCCAATATACTTTCAAGTACAATAGAGAATCTTTCTCAATGATATGAAAATGTAGAGCATGTACTTGAAGTATGAAAATATAACTTTGAAAAGATCACAAAATATTTTAGAAAGTTGTTCAAAATGCGTGGTAGGATTGATTAAGTTTAAAACTGAAGTTTTGAAGTATTTATATTCCAAGGTAACACTTCAGATCAATGGCAATGATTCCCAAACGTTTTGATGAACTTGTGCAATGTTTCAAAACTGAAAAGTTGCATTGTTTCGAAGTTGTATTCGAATACAGTCTCAGTGTATTCGAATACACTCTTATAACGTTCTGTTTGTATTTGAATTTTGAACCTTGTAGTCGAATACAACACCTTGTAGTCGAATACAACATCTTGTAGTCGAATACAAGTACGGGATTTTTGCCACTGACTTGAGTTGTATTCGATTACACAAGGCTATAGTCAAATACAAATGTTTAAAGTTAGCTACTGACTTGCAATCTGTATTCGACTACGACACTTCGTATTCGAATACAGATCTTCAGTTTTAGCTTCTGACTTGTAGTCTGTATTCGACTACGATACCTCTTATTCGAATACAGATTTCCAGTTTTGTAAAAACTTTATTTTCAAATAAGTTTACGTTATTAAATATTTTCATAAAATATTTTAATGCATGTGCTATTAGAAGGTTCTCATAATATTGTACTTAAATTGTATTTTGATTTAATATCAAATGCTTTTACCTAAATATAAATTTGAAAAATAAGTTGCTTAAAATCATTTTTCTTTTTGATCAAGGATCTTTTTGTCTTCATCAAAAATGTAGATCTTTAATTTTCATTCTCCCCCTTTTTGATGATGACAAAAATGTTGTTGCTTGGATTTCAAATGTCTTGATTTCTCCCCCTAGATGTGTGCTTACTCCCCCTTGATAAATGTTTTTCTCCTTCTTAAGTGTTGGAGGATCTGTTCAACATAATTAGCAACAACAATATATATACATATTTTCTCGCCCTTTTGACATTATCAAAAAGGAAGAGGATATCACATAGCAAACAAGATATGCACAAATGTAACAAATAAACAGAGGCAACACATGATATCTGGAAGAAAACAACTTAATTAACGATGTTCACAATTACAATTAAAATAAACTTAAGAGTATTTAAAACAGGGAAAGTCAAATAGTAGCAGAAACAAATAAAAAAACTGCAAATAGCCAATTCTAATCATCTGAGTTTGGTGAAATATGTAGATGGTCAATTTTTTCTAATAGGTCACTAAGTTCTTGATGAAAAAATGAATGTTGTGTATTGATGGTGTTTTCAAGATCTTGGAATTTGTGGTTGAAGGCAGCAGTCATGTTCTGAGTTTGATTACTGAAAGACTCATTCAAATGTTGGAATTGATCTGTGACAAAAGATTGAAGGAAGTTAAGTTTGTCCATGATCATTCTGTTTGTGATGATGTCTTCAGTTATGTTATCTGGTTCTGGTGCTACTGCTGTTGCTGCTTCTGGTGGATCTTTTGAAGCTGCTTCTGGTGCTACTGCTGGGCCTGTTGTTGGTTCTGCTTCTTCTTGGGCAATTGATGAAGTTTTTCCAAGATCACCCTTATGAACATAAATTTGAAGTCATTTATTCCAAACTATTTTCATACTGGGCAGAACACTTAAGTCCAGCAGATTGTCTTTGGTGGTCAGGTACAGCACTTCGCCTGAGAAATCAACCTTAAAATGATCCAGAATTCTTGTGACTTCTCTTGCATAGGGTAAGGCTATAGAATCTTTTGAAGCATATAGAACTGAACGAACAAAGTATGCCCAATTTAAATCAGCACCTTCAATCATAAAAGTCATAACTTGAAGTTCAAATTCAGAGATCTGTGAATAGTTCCCTGCTTTTGGTATCAAAATATAACTTAGAAATAATGTAGTAATCTGTTGTCAACAGTCAGATTACCAACATCATATCTTTGTCTAGCATACTCCGACCCAGATTGTGTGCATTTTCTTTCCATAGTGTCTTTGTCAAAACGGCACAACGAAATATAAGCATCATATTTAGTAGTGTTTACCCATTCACATAGATGTCCTGGACACATCTTCTGACCTTCGCTAGGTATGTGCAGAATTTCCCCAATAAGCTTAGTGTCTAAATTGATAATCTTCCCTTTAACTTTAGACACTAATCTATTCCTATCCTTTTCTAGGTTACAGAAGAAAACCCTAACTAGGTCAGGATAAATGGGACCATTGTATCCAATAAATTATTCCAATTTTTGAGCCTTCAGCAACTCAGGAAATTTAAATTTAGAAAAGGAGTCAAGCGTACCAATTTTGGGGGTTACCAGTTTTTTGTCAAAGAAGTAGGTTCTGAATCTGTCCAGTTCTTCTGGGGAATGAAGTAATCTGGATAGGTCAGCCATGTTGTCGTTTCTTCGTTTCTTTGAAGGACCCACAGAAGCAACCTTGGTTCTTGGTCCTCTTTTGCGTGCATCCATTTTTGAGAAGATGAAGTTTACGGTGTTTTGGGGAATTTAGGGTTTTTAATTTTGATTTCACAGTAATCTCATATGCATTGGATGATGAGGGGAAGGTTTAGATATGACTGTATGAAGGTTTAGGGATATGTTTGGATGAAGATTTTGAAGAGAAGAAATCAGAGACTTTGATTGTAATCGGCTACCAGTTTTTGTATTCGTAACCTAAAACTGTTAACAATCCCTTTTATATACAAAAAAATTCGAAACTGTATTCGACTACAGACTTGGTGTATTTGAATACAGATTTTTCTGGGAATGTGTATTCGACTACAACCTGTCTGTATTCGAATACGACAGTAAAGATTTCGTTTCAAAGTGAAAATTTTAACAATAAGCAGACCAAAAATATTTTAAACATGTAGAAGAACATACAAAGATGTCAAAGAATCATATATCAAGTAAAAGAAGATGGAAAAAATTAAAATTAAAACTGCTATGACTTACAAAGCTTTTCAAACCTTTTTGAGATCATTCTAATTTAGAATTCTTAGTTCCTTCTAGATATTGTAGAATGAATCTCTAGGTAATGGCTTTGTAAACATATCCGTTATCTGAGTACCACATTTTTGAGGTTCTTTGTGTGTATTCCTACAAAACAAGTTTATGGTTTTATTTGGTACCCAGAGTGCTTTGGGTCCTTGAATGTTAGTACCTTTCATGACCCACACATAATGCCCTTGTGGAACACCAATATTCCTAAAGTAACAAGCATTAGGTGTGTGACCATTAAGACCACAATAAAAACATTTTGGACTTGTTTTAGGAAAGCAAGGTTTCTTTTGAATAATACTTTTCTTAGAACAAAGATGATTCTTTTGAACAGCTATTACTTTCTCATCTTTAGATTGGTTACTTGCTTTTACAAAGATAGTTTTACCAATACTTGGTTTATCAAATTTTGAGTAACCAAGTCCTCTTTTGTCATTTGAATATCTTTGCATGCTAAGTATATTTTCCAATCCAAATTGTCCCTTTTCGAATCTTTCTATAACTCTATTCATTTGGACAATTTTAAAAGAAAGTGAATCACATTTAATGTATGTAGAAATCTGTTTTTGTTTTTCAGAATTTTGTTCCATAGTGTCAATCTTTTCATTTAGGGATAAAATCTGTTTCTTTTGATTTGACACTACTTTGTACAGATTTTTACATTCATTAAGTAGTTCTTTAATGGCTTGTTGTGCATCATTAACTTCCACACAAGAATCATCATTATCATAACAAATAGTATTACTACTAACCTCTTCTTCATTATCAGAATGATGAGATGCCATCAAAGCAACATTAGCGCATTCGTCATTATCTGAATTTGATGAAGAACTTAGTTCATTATCTTCCCACACTATGTATGCCTTTTTGAGCTCCTTCCTTCTGTTAGCATTTTTCTTGATAAGATTAGGACATTCTGCTTTCATATGTCCTTCTTTCCCACATTCAAAGCAAGTGACATTCTGATTTGTAGTGAAGACATCTTTCTTCCTGAAGGTTTTCTTCTTCTTAAATGTTTTATCGTTTTGAAGAAACTTACCGAACTTTTTAACCTGGGAAGTGATGTTTTCATTTTCATCTTAATCTTCTTCATTTATCATTTCTTTTGATTCTATTCAATGCTATATTCTTTGTTTTCTTCTCTAAATTCTCATTCTTTTCCAGTCTTTCTAATTCTATTTCGTGTTCTTGTAACTTTCCAAAGAGTGCTGAGAGTGACATTTTTGATAAACTTTTCTTTTTAGAAATTGTTGTCACTTTTGGCTGCCATGCTCTAGTTAATGATCTTAGAACCTTTAGGTTCAATTCATCATTAGTAAAGTTCTTGCCAAGTGCTGTTAAGTGGTTTGTTAAATGGGAAAAACGTTTCTGCATGTCCAGGATTGCTTCTCCTGGTTGCATTCTAAGCATTTCGAATTCTTGAGATAAAGTGTTCAGTTTTGAACGTTTTACCTCAATTGTTCCTTCATGGGTTACTTCAAGAGTATCCCATATCTCTTTTTATGTTTTGCAGTGGGATATACGAAAGAATTCATCCATACCCAATGCTGATTGTAACATATTTTTTGCTTTCTTGTCAAACAGTACTTTTCTCTTATCATCGTCAGTCCATGAGGCTTTTATTTTTATTTCCTCTTTATTGTTGATAACTGTTGTTGGAACATATGGACCGTTTTCTACTGCCTCCCATATGTCATCTCCTTGAGCCTCAAGGTATGCTTGCATACGTATTTTCCAGAAATCATAATGTTCACTGACAAAGCAGGGTGGTTTGTTACTGCTACCACCATCTCTAAAAACAGGTTGTGCGGAAGCCATGAATCTAGGAGCAAATTACCAAAAACCTGCTCTGATACCAATTGTAAGAACAGAGTTGCACCTAAGAGGGGGGTGAATTAGGTGTTGGACAATTTTTCTGTTTTTAGAGTTTTGGAGAAAGTTTAAGAGACAGTTTTAAGTTTGTTTATTCTTGCTGTGTTAGTAAATGAAAACTGTAAATGACATAAGGTAAAAACACACAGAGATTTATCCTGGTTCCCCTTACAACCAAGGGTACATCCAGTCCTCTTGCACCCCACAAGAGATTTTCCAATATCTGTTAGAATAAGTACAAGTCTAACCCTAAGACTTTAATTACAAATTCCCAACACTCTGCCTAAGATAGCACACCACTATCTTAGTTTACAATACTTGAAGAAAATACACCACTTTCTTCAAACAATAACTTTAATGATTTTTACAACAGTGTTCTTAATTAAGAACAACAGAATATAATAGTTTGTGCAAGGATATCAATCCAATATACTTTCAAGTACAATAGAGAACCTTTCTCAATGATATGAAAATGTAGAGCGTGTACTTGAAGTATGAAAATATAACTTTGAAAAGATCACAAAATATTTCAGAAAGTTGTTCAAAGTTCGTGGTAGGATTGATTAAGTTTAAAACTGAAGTTTTGAAGTATTTATATTCCAACGTAACACTTCATATCAATGGCAATGATTCCAAACGTTTTGATGAACTTGTGCAATGTTTCAAAACTGAAAAGTTGCATTGTTTCGAAGTTGTATTCGAATACAGTCTCAGTGTATTCGAATACACTCTTATAACGTTCTGTTTGTATTTGAATTTTGAACCTTGTAGTCGAATACAACATCTTGTAGTCGAATACAAGTACAGGATTTTTGCCACTGACTTGAGTTGTATCCGATTACACAAGGCTGTAGTCGAATACAAATGTTTAAAATTAGCTACTGACTTGCAATCTGTATTCAACTACAACACTTCGTATTCGAATACAGATCTTCAGTTTTAGCTTCTGACTTGTAGTCTGTATTCGACTACGATACCTCGTATTCGAATACAGATTTCCAGTTTTGTAAAAACTTTATTTTCAAACAAGTTTATGTTATTAAATATTTTCATAAAATATTTTAATGCATATGCTATCAGAAGGTTCTCATAATATTGTACTTAAACTGTATTTTGATTTAATATCAAATGCTTTTACCTAAATATAAATTTGAAAAATAAGTTGCTTAAAATCTTTTTTCTTTTTTATCAAGGATCTTTTTGTCTTCATCAAAAATGTAGATCTTTAATTTTCATATTTGACTACAGGATGTCGTAGCCGAATACAAAACCAAGTCAGTGGAAAAATTTAGTCACATGTATTCGACTACATGGATCTGTATTCGAAAACAAGCACAAATTATTTGAAAAATCTGAACGTTGCAGAAGTGTATTCTATTAAGACAAAATCTCAATTAAAGTGTTTTGATGAAAAAACAAAGATTAATTAAATATTCTAATTATGATTCTAAGTTAATTTTTATTTAACATGTGTATTTGAGTGTATTAATCCAAGATATGTACTAAGCAAAATTAGTTTAAAGAACAAAGCTAAAAATGGACAGCCAAGAGCCAAGAACGTTCTCCATGATATTTTCACTTCATCAAGACTATTTGAACCAGACTTTTATGCAAGGAAAAATCACGTTTTTTTTAAATGGATTTCCAGTACATATTCATGGGATATGAAGCTTTAAAAATAGCAAAAGAAGCACTCTATAAGATATAAGGAGAAAAGATTTAAATCAAGGAAAAATAGAAGAATCAGTTGAAAAATGGTCATTCTCCAAGCTCTTGAACATTCTCCAATTTCTGTCATTCTGCACCAGAACATTCTCCAGCTTTTGAAGCAGACCACGAACATTTTTAATACTACAACACCATATTCTAACACGTATTCTCATGATCAAAGTGATCCTAAAGTATGCACAGATCAGATGACAGAAAATAAACATATATCAGAAAGTCATAAATTCAAAAAGGCAGAAAGTTCAGTCAAAAGAATTAAAATAATGACTGATTATTTATTTCTGCCCCTTGACCAAGGGAACCTCCTCAAACGATAATATTGAGCCTACAAGGACTTCTTAACAATCTATAAAAGGAACCTCACTGCTCAAGAGAAAAAACACGACATTCAAGTGCAAAGAAAAATCATAATCATTCACACTTGAAAGTCTCTCAAGAAATTAGTAACCTTCTGTTTCAAATTCATTATCTTTAGTTTACTAAAACATCTTGTAAAGAATCTAACCTCAAACAAGAGTTGAGTCAAAACAGATTTTGTTAAACATCTTATCGTTATCATATAAAACTCAAGACTATAAGGCTTGTTTATAGCTTAAGTGAGTTGTTTAGAAAAATCCTTTTAAAGTTAAAAGGTGAGTTGTAAAAATCCTATCAAGGGTTGATAGTGATCTGATTGAATCTCTTTTTGGATGGAAATGATTGACAACTATAACAGATCAAGGTTGATATGAGCTCGGTGTTGTAAAACCAAGAAGGTTCTTTGTTTTTAACACTTAGTGGAAAATCTCACGATTGTGAGGACTGGACGTAGCCTGAGTTAGGTGAACTAGGATAAATCTCTGTGTGTTATCTCTTCCATAACTCTATTTAATTTCAGCTCTTTATTTACTTAAGATTAAAAACGATTTTCGTTTTTAAAACAAACCAAGAACGTTCTCTATTTTCTTCTTTAACTATCAGGATCATTCTGCCTTTTAAAACTAACCAAGAACGTTCTCCGTTTTCTGTTTCCATAATCAAGAACTTTCTTTGTTTTCTATCTTATTAATGAAGATTATTCTTGAGTTATTTTTTAAGTGTTAACAGGAAAATTTTCAAAGATAGCTTTACAATTCAAACCCCCTTCCTTGTAAAGCGACATTTCTACTTCATATTCGACCACACATAGGCTGTAGCCGAATACAAATGCGAAACAATGCAATTTTTCAACTCTGATTTATTCTGGATCGTTGCATAGGTTCATCAAATCTTCTGGGAACGATTGTCACTGATCTGAAGTGATGTCTAAGGAGTATAAATACTTCCTAGTTTCATATTTAACTTCAGAACCTTAGAACCTTTTTTAGAATGTTTAAGATCCAATAAAAGTCAAACTTTCATATTTCAAGTGCATATTTTACACTGTCATATCATTGCAAAGGTTCTCTGCACTTGAAGTATAATTATATTATAGTGTTATCATTGTACAAGAAATCATCAACTGTTATACTCTTTTGATTTCAGTCAAAATCATTATTGTAAAATTAATTAAGTTATTGTGTAAGTTGAGGAAAGTGGTGTACTTTCTTCAAGGGTTGTAAACTAAGATAATGGTGTGCTATCTTAGGGAGAGTGTTAGAAGTTTGTAACAGAAGTCTTAGAGTTAGACTTGTACTTATTCTAACATTAGTGGAAAATCTCTTGTGGTGTGCAAGAGGACTGGATGTACCCTTGGTTGTAAGGGGAACCAGGATAAATTCTCTGTGTTCTTTATTTTTCTGTCATTTACATTTTACTATACACTAATCATAGTCAGAAAAATAATCAACTAATTCTCTAAAAACCAGAAAATTTTGAAACATCTAACATCTAAAACCAGAAAATAATCCACTAAGTCTTAGAGTTAGGTGTGCCTCTGAACTAACACTTTTTCCTTTAATATCTCTTCTTTCTGATTTCTATGAATCCTTATAGAAATTGAATAAACGTCTACACATTACACTTATTGACACACACATATATATAACAAGTGTATTTTACATTTATATTTATAGTAAGCTAGAACAAATTAACTTCCTAACAGAAAGTTTAATTAACTTCCTAACATAAAGTAGTTGCTGATATGAGGCAAATCTTCACAATTCTCTATCTTGACTCAATATCAGAATAATACATTCATAGCCTTTGTTTCCATGTACCAGCTTTACTCTTTGCAGAAACCAACTATGTCAAAGCATGTGTTTAAACTTAGTTTGTGAAAGTGACTTTGTGAAGGCATTTGCAAAAAGTAGGGTAGTTTATAATTTTTTAAAAGAACGAACGATGAAAAAATAATTTTGGGAATCAAAAGGCCTGCTTGAGAAAAAAATAATAATCTGAAGGCCAGCAGGTTTGAATATCATAGAAAGGGAAAAAAGAACCTAAGAAATGGCAATATTTGCTATTTACACCTATTTTTTTGCTAATACAACCAAATGTTTTTCATTTTCCTCTTAAATTTACTGGAATTTTATATCCCAAATGAACTTGTTGTTTTTAAGTTTTGAAAAACTATTTCAAAATAAATTTATGTCACCGAAGATATTATTGGATTGAGTCGCGGACTAGGTTGCTTTCTTTAAAAAGTTTCGCGGCACTGCCCAAATTGTGCAAGGTAGACTATCAACCACGAAGTCCCTAGGATAAAACAACCCAGACAAACTGTATCGGAGTTCTACTGCACCGTAAAAAACCGTTCTAGAATTACATCCTCAATATGGCAGTTAAAGTCACTCTTAATATGACGGTTAAAATCACTCTCCATATGGCGGTTAAAGTCACTCGCAATATGGTACTATGACCACTCATAAATCAAAAGAAATACGACACAAAAAACCATTAAAAAAATGATTGTGTTATTAAGACCACTCAAAATTGAATGGACTCGGCATAAAAACTGCAAGGCTGTGGTATTAGGACCACTCAAAATCGAAGGGACTACGGTACAAAAACCGCTATCAAACAACGAATGGTCTACAGTAAAAACCGATCTAAAACGACAGTAGCATTATAACCACTCAAAAATCGAAGGGACGGAAAGAAATGGAAGAAGTGGCTCGGAAATATATCGGGCAGAATAAAAAAGGGAGAAAAGAGAAAGTTGAGAAATGCATCCATCTTTGGTATGTTTTTTACAAAAGTTTGACACTCTTCATGCAATGGTGGAAGCAAACCCACATACATTTTCTATCCAATGTGAGACTTTATTATTTATAGAGTTAAAAACTATTCAACAATGAGAGTCTTCCATCTTTGGTACGTCTTTTTTTTTCAATTGAAAAATTATTCATCGAGTCAGTTAAGATCACAATAAATGATAAAACTTTCGTTAAAAATGATATAATACTTCTTAAAATTAAATTTGAATATAAAATTTTTGATTAAATTGAAAGAGATTTTTATCATTTCTTGAATATTATATACATGTCTTCTTATAAAAAATGTAAAGATTCTTTCGTGATTAGAAATTTAATTTAATTTTTGTTGTGATTTGATAGAGTAGGCCGCTCTATTAGTTCTTTTTCTTGTATTTTACGATGTACGTTGAAAAAAACTACAGATGCATGCATACGCTTCTATAAATAATTAATTTTTTGTGATAAAGTTTTTGACTTTTGTGCAATAGCTTGATCAAGTTACTTGTGAATATATATGAACACAAATCGTTTTTTAAAGAGTACCAACTAATTGATTAGGAAAACATCATATTTAATTTTCCAAGTTTTCTTATCTCGTAATAACCAATAATACTTTGATTCTTATAAATAAGATATTTTATGTATGTGATTGGGGTAAAATGTTCCATTGATTTTATTCGAGGGCAACGCATCACGGGAATGAGGAATCAAATATTTACAAGCTGCGAAATTAGATTAAGTATATGATTATTCTTAAGCAAGTAGGCACCAACCAATGAATTTACAAAACCTTATGGGTTTGGATCAAATGTGTCTATATGTTTATTTATTTATTTATTTTTTGGTACAATCTATATGTTTAATTTAGTTGCTGATTTAACACGCTCCAATTTTTATATCAAATGTTGTGATCTAATTTGTACATATTCACTTAGATTTGCTAAATCTTAGAGTTCATTCCGATAGTTAATATCCATAACCAACTTTATAAAGTTGTAGATTAGAATAGGATTTATATTTAGTTCACGGATTTATCTCTAGTTAAAACTGGGTTTGAATTTTTTATTTCTAGTATTGGTGTTGACGGATTTCTCATATTATTGTAGTGTTTGTTTGATTTAGATTGATACATTTATTTTAATTTTTACAGATTTAATTAATGATTTGTTCATTAACACTATAAATCTAAAACTTTCAGTCACTTTGATTTTATCACATTTGTAAATAAAAAATTCCATTTTATACTATTAGTATGAGTGTTTTTGAGTTTATTTATAGATTTATCATTTTTCAATTTTAGAGACATTTGATTTGTGTCAATTTAAAAAAAAATGAATATTTTCTAGTAAACAAAAACTACATAAAGTTTTGTTTTAAAATTTTGGCAAAAATGACTTCCTCCATTTCCAATTTAGTTACATTTAAGGTTTTATTTTCACAATTATTTATAAATAATAAATATTAAAATTTTATAAATTATATTTTTTAACGAAGTGTTGGACATAATATTTACTTAATTATAGTGAGATGAAGAAATCAAACAATGATATATTAAAAATAAAATAATATTCAAATAAGACTTTTTTTTATTATTTTCTAAAGTAACTGTTAATAGGAAAGGGTTGAGTAACTAAAAAAATATCCCTGTTAAAAATATTAATAAAGCATTATTTCAAGCAAAAACAATGTAAGTTTGGTTGCATATGTATAACTCCTTTAATAGTTTCATGAAATTTAATATGGTGGGAGTGAATTCGAATCTAGAATCTCTTACATCTTTACAATTTTTTTAAGATTTTTTTTTAAGAACGTTGAAATGATTGAAATTAACAAATACCAAAAACTACCTATATACCCAAACGCTGGAAACAACATTGAACTTCAAATACCTAATTAAAAGTGACACTAGAAATAACATTGAACTTCAATAGGTAATTAAAAGTGACCCTAGACAAGCCACACTATTGTATTTAATCACTAATATTGATTAAAATAATAAATAAAATAATAGTCTTAGATTTGAGACACCGTTAAGAAATAAATTTTACAAGTTCCCCAAATGAAAATAACCATTATTTAACCACCAATTATTCATATTCACGCAAATCAATTAACTTAAAAAATTTAGTGTATAAATTTTACCTCTAAAAACTACTAAATTTGGAGAGTCAAATTAAAAATATCTAGAGGGTTTATTTAATTCTCCTTTCAAAAATTCAATTTTATTTTTTTAAAATTTAAAAATTAAAAAAATTATTTAAATTCTCTGGTCAAAAATTGTTATCAAAATTTAAATTATCAAATAAATTTTTTCTTTTTCTTATCTCTAAAACTCTTAGAAATAAATATGTCAAATAAATTTTTTTTTAATTTTATTCTTTAAAATAATTTTTAAAATAAATTTTATAAAATATTTTTTAAAAATTAAAATATAAAAGTATTTCATAACATGTAACCATCTCCCGACTATTATTTGTGATTCTAAATTTACGTCAACCATATATAACGTACCCACACGCAAGAAACACCCGTGTTCCCCATAATGCTTGCTAATTGCAGAAACTCTTATTATTTGATATAACATGTTTGTCTTATTGTCTAATAACAAATGTGCATCAGCATCATCCTAACTAATTATACATTATATCCGATTTTATTTCTTTTCTTCCAAATTACTATTTTAATAGTAGCACCGTATAGCTTTTAATATAAGGTGACGTATACTTCTTGGTTAACGATCAGATATTATAATATAATATTCTTTATTGCATAAATAATTCTGCTTTTTTTATAAAAACAAATTCTCACAATCAATGTTGCATTATTTTATTTTATTTTTTTAAGTTGTCTTTTGTTTCTTCATTTTAATTTATTTAATAGTTCTCTCAAGCCAATTTTTTTTTGTATAAGTTTTCTCAAGCCATTTTATTACTACACCACATGGAATGACAGAAAATATATATTTTCTTCCATAAAATCAAAACTATTAGGAATATATAATTAATTATTAAATTGTGAATTTACTATTTAGTAATTAATTTAACTAAATTTTATGTTACTAATGAAAACAATTAGAACGACCGACGTATCAATGAAACTTCATAGTTCAATTTCTTGAATAAGAATGAAATTATTCAAATATTCGAATCATAGACAATATTGATTTGTAATTTTATCACTTGAATCATCTCGATCGAACTTAATTTAAAAAAATAGAAGATAAGTGGGTAAACACTAGTATTTCTTAACCATTGGTTAGAAGTTTTTTTTGTTTTACTAAATTACACTTTTAGGTTTTTTATTTATTTGTTAGTTTCATTTTAGTTCCTTAATTATTATTTGTTTCATTTTAATCTCTTAATTATATTTTCATTAGTCAAGCTAGTATTTTCTGTTAGTTTCTACAAAAAAAAAAGGTAAGTTTTATACAAATTTCACTTTAGGTTTGTGATATGACATTTGTGACTCAGATATAAGTCAATGTTTCACATGTGGACCAAAATTAGGGTTTTTTTCATCTACTCATCTTTTTCACCTCTTTCATTTTCTCCATCTCCTTCATCTTCTCTAGATCTGAACTATATCAAGCACTGCCAAGAGTTCTCGATATCATTCGTGTTCACATCGACTTAGAGGGTTGTTGTACTACAAACCGTTACTAACATTACAAGTATCAATTTTGGAGGGGGGAGGAGTTTGGAGATGTAGAAACTACAAAAATAGTAATGATAAAGTGACACAGTCAGAATCACAAAGGGTTAGCAAACGCTAATCCTAACAAAAAGAATAAGTTCTGGAATCCACCAAAGAAGAGAAAACTCTCAAAATTAATTATTTTATTAAAAGATGTCTTTTGTTACAGCATAGAAAGTCTTTAAATAGATAATAGAAATCCTAGTACGAAAAATAGGTAAAACAGAAAAGCCCGAAATTAAAGGAAAAGCTAAAATGGCTGTAAAACAGAAAAAGCCCGAAATTACGGGAAAAACTAAAACGGATGTTTTGAGACCCAAGACGAGCTCAAAACGGTTTTGGAGCCCATACATCATGGCAAAGCCATGAGTTGTGTTCGTGGCACGATTTCTTTTTCGGAAAGGTATAATAATAGGCAATCTGACACCGAACGATCCTTTTCCGCATTTCCCGCTGCGTTTGCCCGCAAAGCCGTTTCTTCCTCGATTCTTGCCGCGAACCTTCCTTCATCATAAAGGCTACAATTTCTTTAAGTGGTTTGATGATGATATTACTGATGAACTAGATTTGAAGATTGAAAGGTAGAAGAGGAAAAATGTGTAGCTCAAGAATGATTTATGTAGTACAAGAAAATGGCTTTAAGATTTCAATTGTTTTTGGGTTTGTATATTTTGGGATCAACTAGGTGTCAGTGACAATGCTTTTGTCTAGCGGTAGAGTATTTTTTAGTGCAATATATTTGAAATAGTCAAAATGTTATTTTGAAATCAACGTATTTGTTTTTTTAGCTAAATTAATATAATTTTGTTGTTCATGATTTAGTATGAAATATGTCGTTGTTGTTAATAATCTATGTTAGTTTATGAGTATAATGAACATAAATTATGTTGTTATTAGTGAACAAGCAATAAATATTAAATTGTGTTGTGTAATCAAGCAATGTGATTGATAGTAACATATTTTACAATATGACAATATTACTTGTGTTGTTGTTATCAAAAGCATTCGTTCAAAATAGGATCAATAAAAACTTATAAGGGTTTCAAAATTGAAATAGGGACATTGTTCAAATTTGGAGAAAAATGAAAGAGACGAAGAAAATCATAATTTTAATCCACATCTAGAACATCTCTATAATTTTGGGATGAAATTAATTGAAATGACCAATTTAACAAATAGAAGTATAATTAAGGGACCAAACGAATAATAATTATAGGAACAACGTGAAATTATAAAATAAGTTAATGGACTAAGTGTAATACAAATATTATTGTCTTAGTCAGTTGTTTTTCGGTGAAAAGAGAGATCTTGATAATTTGAATTTCGATTGAAAGATAAGTAAAGTTTATTTAAAGATTGTTCTAGTTAGTGTTTAAATTTGAATTCTCTCAAACAATTCATACTTCACTAAAACCCATTAAAGTTTGATTATTTAGTTTATTTGAACAACAAATTGATATTTAAGAAGATAAAGAAAACAATTAGTACAAAGAATAAAAGATGAGCTCTACGATGAACCACATTTAAAAGTGGTTCATTATGAACCAATACTTAATAATCATTTGAAATTCTAATAATTGTTAGTAATATTTTTTTAAAGTAATAGTTTATTACTCTTAATTTTTATGGATAAAACGGTGACTTGATTGTTATCGATTCAATACGAAATAATATTTATTTACTTTTATTTTTATCGAATCAGTATCATTTAAATTATTATATTAGTCATAAAAATAAAAATGATCATTAACGTTTACTTGTAAACAAAATGACAAAAATTATTAGAATTCTACATATTATTTAAATATAGTCTATCATAAACCGTAACTCATAATAAAAATTTTCAAAATAAAATAAAGTACTCCTTATAATCTAAAATATAAAAAAAAATACATCAACAAAAATAAATATGTTTGATTCAAATTTTTAATAAAATATATCAAATTTTATTTTCCATAATGTTTATATATATTCGATATAAGAGAAGTAGTAATAGTACAGTAGAGAGGTCCAAAGTAGTGAATTTGAATGTTAAAGCTGTCACATCAAGATGACCCACATGTGTATGAAAAAATAATGTGAATACTATACACCACTCTCTCCGCACTCTAAATCGTCCCCACCAACACCTCCACACTACACATTCATTCATTTCAATTCATTCGTCCAACCTATTTTATGTCCCATCACCCCAATCTCTCTCTCTCTCTTCTTTTCCCTCCTACTTCTCTCCAAAACAAATCCATCCTCTCTTTCGCGTAGAACAAATTATAAATAAAAAATAAATAAAAAATTAACAAGTCACTCTCACACTCAAAAACAAATTTCTCAACCCAACACCAAATCAATTATCGCAATCATCAATAATGGAAGCTACATCCGGTGGAAGAGAATCTCCATTTCCAACGATTCCATCAGAAACTCCACCACCGTCCGCCCAACCTCAACCGGAACCTTCCTCCTCACCACCGGCACCACCACCGAGCCGTTACGAGTCACAAAAGCGACGAGACTGGAACACGTTCCTTCAATATCTTCAAAACCACAAACCACCATTAACACTAGCACGTTGCAGCGGAGCGCACGTGATCGAGTTTTTGAAGTACCTCGATCAGTTCGGAAAAACGAAGGTGCACGTGACAGAGTGTCCTTATTTTGGACAACCTAACCCTCCTTCGCCTTGCGCTTGTCCTCTTAAGCAGGCGTGGGGGAGTCTGGACGCTCTCATCGGACGTCTTAGGGCCGCTTTCGAGGAAAACGGCGGGAAATCGGAGTCTAATCCGTTTGGTACTCGGGCGGTTAGGATTTATTTAAGGGAAGTTAGGGAAGGTCAAGCTAAAGCTAGAGGAATTCCTTATGAGAAGAAGAAACGAAAGAGATCCACCGTCACTGCTGCTATAATATCAACAGCAACGGCGGTGAATGATAGTGGACCTAGTGACGGTGGCCTTAATAATAGTAATATCAGCGGAATTAGAGCTGGTGTTACTAGTATCGATAACGCCGCCGTCATAACCACCTGTGTTAGTGTTACTACAGATATCGTATAGTATTATAAATTTGATTTTTATGCTCATTTATATATTTTGAATTATATTATCTTTCTTTTACTTTAGGGGAATTAACGGTGATTATGGTTTATAAGTTAATTACATATTTATGGAAATTTTTAGCTTGAATTGTAGACCATCAAAGTGGTGGTTAGTTTATCATTCCTTCTTATCAGCTTTGTTACTAACAATAAACTGTAAACACACAATTATGTTTCCTTGATATGAAATTTTGTTACTAGGTTTCTGACATGAAATTTGTATATAATTATGTATGCTTCTCTCTTTTTTGTTTTGTTTTTTGGTTATTGTTATGACTAATGATTGAATTTGATGAACTATTAGGAACCCTTGTTTTTGCTTGGACTTGGATTTGCTGAATTTTTTAGTGGACACAGTTTGATGCATTAATGAACTTCGGCCGTCAATTTGTTATATAACGGTTCTAAATTTACAGTATGAATCTTGACAGTTATACACAGAATAAATATCGATCGCTGATTCTAGATCGAACGATATTAAAATTATATAATTTTTATTAATAAATTAGGATATTAGTTAGTTGGTGTTAGGCCTATTTAAATGGTTAGTTGATTAAGTTTGAATATTATATTATATTTCTTGTTTTGTTTTTATATTTTTTATTTTATAATCCTTCATTATAAAATATTGTAAAGAATTCTTCAGTATATTAAATTCACAAATTTATTTTTAATATGAGATACAACTTTAACTCTATATAATCTTGTGATTTTTAATTAACGGTTTATATCAATTACTGCTCCATGCAATAACTGCAAAGAATCCTTTTTGTTTTCTCGGTTTACAGAACAATTTAGAAAATTCCAATGCTTTTCGTTTTTTAGTCTATTAAATTCATTAGTGCGAGCTTAATAAATTGCAGTTAGGAATGAAAATACACTTATAAATACACTAAATCTTGATATTTCAATAAATTTGCGATTCTGGATTACAATTTAAATCTACAATTATATTCTCAATGGGTGCCATATTTTTATGATGATGCCATTAAGGAAACCAGCAAAGCACATAGTTTATTTTCTTTCATTATGACATTACCACTTTTGTCTTGACCTTGTTTTTGAAACTCCAATAAGTGATGTGCAGTTGGAACACAATTTAGTGAAAGCAAGAAAGATAGGAAAAGGGACAAAAAGATAACCATGTATTTTATAGAAAGAAATCATGGAATTGACCCTTCCATTATATATACAATCATTTTAGTTGGTAAATATATAAATAAGGAAAAAAGTTTATTGTTGAATTTTTCTTTTTCTTTTTTTTTCTTCTCTTGTTTGGGTTCACTTATTCAAAAGAAAGCAACATTAATACTCAATACTCAAATGAATAAACTTCACTTAATAATAAATCGTGTGAATAATTTGAATTTAAATTTTAATTAAAACAATATATAATCATATTTTATTTATTTTTTTGACCCATCTCTAAATTATCATATACTAATTCCTTAAAAATACGAAGATTCAATCCAGAAGGAGCCAGTAAGTCTAATCCTTCTTGATATGCTAAAGATTACTATTTCCAGCAGCAACACTATTGAACTGGTCCCATGGCTCTGAAGATTTTCTGTGCTCAATTGATCTACAATCACACGTGCACTTTATCAATTACAGCATACTGATTTTGCTCTTCTGTTTCAGGTGCCCTTTTGCAAGATCTAAAATTTTGTGTTGTCACGTTGTTTTTAAGTTTCGGACCATTTAAATTGAAGCAATTACACCGCACAAAGTCGTTAGACCTAAGTTGTAGGGTCGTTGAATTTAAATTGAATAGGGTTATATATAAACACGTTTATCCTCTGTAAAATTTTATATATTTTGTTTTTTTCTTCTATAACAATAATCCCTCTATTTCTTTTAATAAAACACACACTTGGATTAATAAAAATGTATGTATTTGATCTTTAAAAAGACTAAGTGAGTATAATTTTTAGTCTTTACAAAATTATTTTGTCATTTTAGTTTTTGCAATTAATTTAATTATTATATATTTTTGAATGATTTTTTATATAAATATTTACAACTTTATAAAATATATTCTATAAAGAATGAGCTCAAAATTTGATTTCTAGATTTATATTTTTATTACTTTTATCTTGATTTTTTTTCGTTTCAAAATGTTCAAATGTATTCCAAGTTAAAAAAAATTTAAATTTTTGTGAAATATATTCTAAACATATTTATAAAAAGATCATTCAAAAATTTAAAAGATGAAAGATATATTTTTTTATAATCAAAAGATGAAAGACAATTAAACATGATTTAATTCAACATAAATTAAAATTATTTGCAAGATAATTTCGTTTGGACTAAAAATTAGTACTCTGAAATGAAATATAAGCAAACAGGATACCTGCAAAGTTTATATAGAAACATCAATTTTTCAATTACTAATAAATTTTCAGCAAATATATTGAATCATTGCAAATAATAATAAAATGGTAGTTCCGAGTGTCGAACTCAAGGATTGTGTTATACTAACGAATTATGTTTAATTACTAAAATTGTACAAAAAGTTTCTGAATTGATTGAATAATTGTCAAACTAACAAGAGTAATAGTATTGAAGTCTTATAGTAAGAAAAATGTTAGAGATGATATTCACTTCGAATCCAACCTTAGTTTCTAATTTGATTCTAGTTATTAAATCTCTTTATTGAATTATTATCGAATTCTCTTTACTATTCTTGCCCTAATTCCTTAGTGACAAAAAATTTAATTTGAAAATAACCCCTAATTCTTTAGTAGATTTAAAATTAGAATTAAGCTTTACAGTACAAGAATTCTCTTATTAAACTATTGTCTCTGCAAACAATTCAATTGGTTTTGTGACATGCATCTATCCCTAGATTACAATATCATGAATTTCTCATCTCAAGCATTCGTATAGTGCACTTGCGTTTCAAAATATGAATCGTAAAACAGTTTAAAGTTGATCAAGAAATAAAATTAAAAAAATTAATCATAGAGATGAGAAAAATAATTCAATAAACTCATTTATATAACTAGAAATCAAATCAAACAAATAAGAGTTTCATCTTTTTCGTTTATCACTAACAAAGAGAGTTTAGTTACTCATAACAATTTAACAAAAGATAGAGATTAAAGAAGATTTACAAGAAATATTAATGAATGATTCTTGATAAAACTCCTTCAATAGTGTTAAGTAGTCTCTTATAAGTTTTTCTGCTAGGGCACAAGTATCCATACTTCAAAATAGTCAAAAAAAAAGATACCTCAAAGTGAGATAAACACACTTTAATGCATTCTCAGTGTGTTGTGCGCTCCAGCGCAAGCTAGGGGCGCTCCAGTGTTCCTAAACAGAAATAAATTGTCAAAATACTGCAGAAATGCGCCTCAGGTGCAGGCATTTGTCCTCCAGCACACAACATCTGTTGTCTTATTTTTATTGCATTTTTCTTCTCTTTTGAGTTTGAATTTGGTTCTAGTGTCTTCACGAAAATTGTAGTTATTGATCTTAACTTTCATTTGGACTTAGTTTGACTCCATTTGGACATCTACAACTCCAAATATGGATGAAATAGTCCACATATGTCATGTTGGTTTCTCCACATATGGCCGATTTCTCACTAAAACAATGAAACAACGCAAAACTTCGAAAAATCTCTACTTATTCAAGGAAATAAGAAACTATATCAAATAATTCCTTAAATTAACTAACGATTAAAAATAAATGAGGATAAAAAAATGAAAAATATGCATATGATGAAGAACTATCAGTTACTGTTTTTGCTTATATTTCATTATGGAGGGAGTATTTTTTTAGAAGAATTCAAACAAAATGATGAAATATATAAGACTAAATATATAGATTTAGAATTACTCTTCTTAAAATTGATAATTTTGCAGCTACTACAACATGCACATTGAATAGAAAAAACTCTGTGTTTATTTGGATTGGCCATGCATTTGGCAAAATCACGACAGTGACCATGCATTTGGCAAAATCACAACGGTGTTCTGATTTCGCATATAGCTTTTGTCAAAATGTCAATTACTCACTGTAATTCGTGACAATCTAAACATTATTCAAAATATACAAAAAAAATTACTTATACTAACTTCTTTGAGGTAGGCTTTTGGCATTTTGCTCTATTCATTAGTTTCTCTCAAAATTTATTCGCTCATTTATTTCCCTGTTTTTCTAGTAGCAGTTTTTTTAATAAAAAAAATTAGAGTGAGAGGACAGTGTCTCAATTCAAGGTAGGGATGTTAACAATAATAATCTAACATAAACATAGAAGGAACCCTTGGCTAGAGTTTCATAAACAAAAGGAACATAACTTATGTCTTCAGAAGCAAACACTCTAGTTCACTTTAAGCATATTGTGAGTATCAACTTTCTAGAAGTAATTACTCAGTTCTAATTTCGATCCCTTATATTAAATCCTATAGTGTTGATGTTTCTTCTAAAATCTGGGGTTGTTAGAAAAAGACTTAGCTTGTAGGTTTAAGGTTGTGAAGTTCCTCAAAAGTCTGGGATTGTCAGACTGTTTGAGAAGATTTGACTGGTTTAGTCAAGGTGTTGTTGTTCCTCAAAAGTCTGGGGTTGTCAGGCTGTTTGAGAAGACTTGACTGGTTTAGTCAAGGTGTAGTTGTTCCTCAAAAGTCTAGGATTGTCAGGCTGTTTGAGAAGACTTGGCTGGTATAGTCAAGGTGTTGTTGTTCCTCAAAAGTCTGGGGTTGTCAGGCTGTTTGGGAAGACTGGCTTGTAGGGTCAGTAGTGTTGTAATTTAAAGGAGTTTGAATTAGTGAAAAGGCCTTCTAGAGGAAGGGACTGGACGTAGCCTAGTTAACGGTGAACCAGTATAAATTGTTGTGTTATTATGTTATTATTATCCGTTGCTGAATCTGATTAGTTATATATCGAATAATTCACATTAACATTCAACAAAACAGCAAAAGTAATCAAGTTTGACAAACATAACTCAACCCCCCCTTCTCGTGTTTGCACCTTCACTTACTGCGTTCTACTTGTGGACAAAGAACAAAACAACTAGAACCAACTACTTTCAAAGAAGAGTAATCAGGGATAGAAGCTTACAATTTTTCTAAGGGAGACAAACACGATATGATAGACGATGGGTTCTATTAATAGCATAAACAACAGTAATAATTGATTCACCCCAAAACTTATTGGGGACCGAAGTAGACAACAAAAGGGAATGAGAAGTCTCAATAATATGACGATGTTTCATTTCAGCAACGTCATCCTATTAAGAAGAGTGCCATCATAAGCAAGTAATTCATATATTTATTAGAGGTATATTAACCACCTAAATCACAATAAAATCACTTTATAATAGCATCATGTTGAGTATTTACCATACCACAAAACAAAACATTATATCTAGATCCACCTTTGGTGAGAACCGATGATGGACCTCGAACATCAGAGTCCACTAAATCATAAGGTGCATATGAAACATAAACACTTTTACTAAACGGTAAAACTAAAAATTTAGCAAGTTTAAAACCACAACAATCTGAAATATCACTAGTTTGTAACTTTCCTAAAGCTCCAGTATAAGTCAAATATTTTAATCTAGAAGCAAAATCATGTCCAAGGCAAGAATGCCATAAATAAAAACTAGAAGACAAAGATTTTCAGAAGAAAACTAGATGATAAGTCAGTAATGGATGTTGAGGCTGCAATAGATGGGACTCGCATGTCATCCAAAACATAAAGTTCCCTCTATTTATGGTCAGTCCCAATTAGCCTCCCATAATGTGGATCCTGCACACAACAGGAAGTGGAAGAAAATATGATTGAATAACCGAAATCACACAACTGACTAATAGAAGCAAGACTCAAAGTGAGATAAGGAATATAGTAAACATTAGAAAAAGACTATTTAGGTATGGATACAGAACCAATGTTTGCTAGTAGTATATGAGTGTCATCAGAAATCACAACCAACACAGGCGAGGCATGATTCATATATACAAAAGATTTATCATCATATGACTTATGGTGTGATGCTCCGGAATCGACAATCTAGATGGAATGAGATATACTTGACAAACTAGAGGATTTCATACCTTTAATATACGAGGCAGACATGACATGTGACTGAGTGGCAAATTTTTTTTGGAGTTGTTCTTCAATATCAGATATTTGAAAAGCAATCTCAAATGGGTATATAAAACCAGAACAAGAGTCAATGGTAGGAGGAACAAAAGCAACAATATTGTAAGATGGAACCCTAAAATTCTTCATGTGTACTCACCCCAATTTTGGACACTGTGTTTTCCAATGACCTTTTTCTTTAAAAAAAACACATTCATCATTACCAATACCACCTCTCCCTTGAGGTTTTCCTTTTTGAATAGGAGCAGCAAAAACAAATGAAGTAGTTGAGAGAATTCCCTTATCTAACACAGTGGGGTAGGTCTTGAGTCAGATTTCTTCTGCCAATAATTCACTGACTGCTGATTCTACATTAGGAAGAGGAGTACAATGCAAAATACCCTTATGAAGGCCATCAAAATCATCATGAAGATGAAGGTGCAAACACGAGAAGGGGGTTGAATTGTGTTTGCCAAACTTTGAATCTTATTGTTGAATGTTGATGTGATTTACTTGATGAGTAACTAATCAGACTTAGCAGTGGAAAATAATAGCATAAGAACACAACAATTTATCCTGGTTCACCATTAACTTGGCTACATCCAGTCCCTTCATCCAAAAGGATTTGATCCTCTAATTCAAATCTTTGAATTACAGCACCTGACCCTCCAAGTCAGCCTTCTCAAACAGCCTGACAACCCCAGACTTTTGAGGAACGAAAACAACACCTTGACTCTACAAGTCAAGTCTTCTCGTACCAATCTGACAACCCCAAATTGAAGAAGGAATCTACACTACTATCGGGTTTGATTACAAAGGTTGGAACTCTGCAAAGTTGCTTCTAGAAAGCTGATTGCTGCACTGAATTTCTCTCTCGAAAACACTTAGAAAATATTGCTTTTGCACTCAAGTGATTCTCTCTTTTGAACTTTCGGATTGTGTTGAATATGAAGCTTGAGTTCTTGTGTTTTTCGATGCATGATGCTGCTGTTTGAAGCCTCCTTATATAGCTGCAAATTGGGCTTTGTCCAAGCTTAAATTCGAAATAGATCTTGCTCAGATTTCCTTTGAAAATACTGTTGGCCAATCCTGTTTCACTTAAATAAAAATCATATCTTTTTAGTTTTAGATTGCATTTGAAAATTCTGTTGACCAATCTTGTTTCTTTTAATTTCAAACCATATCTTTTTAAGCTTTAGATTGCATTCGAATTTCTTCAAGTCGTCAGTGAATTTTTTGAATCAAATCCCCTTAATACTTTGATCAAATTTCTATCAAAATTTAATCACTTCGAATTTTAATCAAGTCTTCACTGATTTTCATCATGATTAAATTCTGGATCGTATGATCTTTTGATCTCGACCACCTCTAGACCATGTAATCTGATCTGTACCAATTATGTGATCATCTGATCTCGACCCTAGACCATGTGATCTGATCTGTACCATTAAGTCTGGACTTAGTCTTATATTCACGACCATGCTATCTTCTGGTCAGGACTAAGTCTGGACCAAGTCTAACTTATGTTTCCTTCTGGTCTGGACCAAGTCTCCCTCTAACAAGCTTCCTTCTGGTCTGGACTAGGTCTCCTTCTGGACTGTGCTTCCTTCTGATCTGGGCCAAGAAAGATATCCTATGATTATGTTATTTTTCCTTCCTTTTGATGATATCCTCTAATTGATGCTATCCTTTGATGTTTGCCTTTGATGACATCCTTTGATATCCTCTGGAGGTGTATCTTTTGGGGATGTATCCTCTGGTACCCTCTGGATGTATCCTCTGGCCGAAACTTCTGGTGACATTTTTATCCTCTGGTTGTTTCCTCTTAACGTATCCTCTGGTGGTGTCATCCTCTGATTTTGCACAACCTCTGATTTGTTCTTCTAAGTCAAAATACAATTTACATAAAATACTTTTGTTAAAATCAAAACTTTGATTGAAAGAACCAACTTTATGAAGGCCATCAAAATCATCATGAAGAGTCATTAGAAACCAAACTAGACATTGCTCATCTCTTATCAATGTACTCTTTAACAACTTTCAACTCAGTTGATTCTATAAGAACTATTTGATCCCACAAATTAGTCATTGCTGAATAGAATTCCTGAATGGTCATATTGTTCTGCTTAACGGCCCTAATATATCACTTTCAAAGTAATACTATTTTGCAAAGTTAGAATGAACATAAAAATGTTTCAAGTGATCCAAAATCTCTTTAGCAATATCATATTTTTCTAGTTGCACGCTTATGGACTGCTCAACAGAGTTATTAATCCAAGTAGTTATTTTTGAATTATTAACATTTCATGTTTTCAAATCTTTTGCAAATTTAGCTTCATCCTTTTTATTTATTGCTTAACAGAAGTTCCATCAACTTAACCCAACATATCTTTTCCAATAAAAAAAAATTCATCACACAACTCTAATAAGAGTAATCATATCAATTAAGGTGGACACTAAGAGCTTGAAGAGTATCATCCTTGGCATTAGTCATGATAAACAATGCCAGAAAATACAATGAATGCAATCACTGAGAACAAAAGAAATAAGGGATAACTTATCAATAGCAGAGTCAATTAGGAAACAAAAGAACCGAATCGCGCCAAAAATAAAGAAGCTGAATCGGGTCAGATTCGAAAATTGAGGGAGGAAATAGTTACTGGCCGCGAAACGGATTGTCCAAAAATCAACCAAAGCTCTAATACCATGTTAACAATAAGATTCTATCATAAACTTAGAGGAAGAAGAACATAAAGGAAGAAGAGAAGAAACCATTGGCTAGGGTTTCATAAACAAAATGAACAAAGTTTATGTTTGCTAGTGTTACAATAAGTATATATACTTAAAAATAGAAAAGTTTAAATTACTCTTACTACTAACACATAATAACAATATTATGTAACAGGAGAAGACATTCTAGTTCATTAAATATTAGTGGAGATCAAATTCACAACCTATCGAATTTAATAATGATCTTTTTACCACTAAACTCAACTATTGGAGTTTTCTAGCACTTATTTTTGTGATAAATTAACTCATCCCTCTCTTTTCTTTTCTAGTTTCAAATATAAATAAAATTGTAATTATATCTTTTTGTTTTAAATACAAATTAGATGTTTATTTCAAAAACATTTTTCAATTAATATAAGTTAAACAAATTTACACGAAGAACACTTTTAACAATACATTTATATACTTATAAAAAAAAAAACAATACATTTATACATTTTGGATCAAATTAACAAGAATATTTGGTTTTTTTTTTACCAAAAAATTTAGTTATTTTTATTTATAATCTTCAGAAGCCAGAATATTAATTAATGGAAAATCATGATCCTTTGTGATTGCTGCTTATATTTTATTTGACTAACCACCACCTAAGTGTGAAAACGACCGACCAGCAGCCAACTGTTCCTTACATTCTAGATGTAATTTACTTCTAGATATAATATACTTTATTCATTTGTATAATCAAAAAATAAAATAAAATAACCCAACTATATATAATTTAATATGTTTTGTTTGTTTTTGTAATAGAGACCTACCAGCCACTTCCAAACAAAACCACAGCTTTTGGACCCATATTTCGTGATCTACTCATGATAATGTATCGAAAATGTTTGTTTTATTACTTTTTTGTTTGTTTTTTTTTTCTTGCATTAATATATTTTCTCTACATGGATAAATATTCATACGTGTTCATATGTAGAGGAACTTTCGTTTTCTGGCCTTATGTAGAACCACGTAATTTCTATAGGGCACTTTACTTCTCATCCTCTTCGTTTTTCTTTTATTTACTTATTGTGTACGGTTACCACTTTAAACCCATTTCGGTTTCTGAAAAGTTAAAAAGAAAAATAAAATCATTAATCACCGACTTTTGCAAAAAAAATCAATATAAAATTAAAATCCACATTTTTTTTTTCTTCCCTCTCTTGTCTAATTAATATACTATGCGTCTTGTAGCTTCATTCAATATTGGATTAAGGTAGTTGAGAAGAACAAAGTTTGTTGTTGTGTGGTACAATTAGAGAGGGATATAAGGTGTTTGAGATGTGTTGTTGTATAGGGCTCTAGATTTTCAGAGACATAAATTATATATATATATATAACAATATTTATTTTTAAGCTAAGATATTTACTAAAAAAATAGAGTCATATTAAAATAATTTTAAATTAAAAATTACTCTCAACTCAAATTATATGTTTAAATACATTATTTTGTATTAATTCAATTGTCTCTTATAAAAATGATATAAAAGAATATTTAATTATATTATAGTATAGCATTCTTTCATGTTTCAATATAAATAATATATTTAATATTTTTTATCAACTATTAAGTTGGAATCAAAATTTCAGACATTCAAAAGAAGAAACCCTACAGAAAAACAAAAGCACAAACTTGTCATCATTCATAGGCAATATACTAATTTGTTACTTTCTTTTAGCGGAAAATCTAATTGAATAGACACAATTATACCTTAAGTCTCGCTAACAAACTTTTAAGATTCATTGTTTTTTATATATCGTATATCAAATAATTGATTAATTTAATAGAATATATGAGGATATTTTTGAATTTTGTTTTGTATTGAAAGACTAAAGTCATTTTCTATGAAAACTTAAAATTATGTTTGTTAGAACATAGAGTATATTAGTGTGTGAATTTAAAAATTGTTGAAGTCACACATTGAAAAATTCTCATATATTGAGAAATTTTCAACTCCATAAATACTAAAGTCCCACATTGGATAGAAAACATATGTAGGTTTGCGTTCATCACTATATAAAGAGTGTCAATCTCTTGTAAAAAGCACACCAAAGTTGGATGCATTTTCAAACTTTCTCTTTTCTCCCTCTTTTATGCTCGATGTATTTCCGAGCCACTTTTCCCCTTTCTTTTTGTCCCTTCGATTTTTAGTGACTGTAATACCACTTTATTTTAGAGCGGTTTTTGTGTCGTAGTCCCTTCGATTTTTGAGTGGTTATAATATCATTATCTTTTTAGAGCGACTTTTATGTTGAAGTTCCTTTGATTTTAAGTAGCCATAATACCACAGTCTTTTTTTAGCAGTTTTTTGTTTCGTAGTCTTTTGATTTATGAGTGATCATAGTACCATATTGCGAGTGAGTTTAACCACCATATGACTTTAATCGTCATATTGAGAGTAACTTTAACAGCCATATTTAGAGTGTAATTATAGAATAATTTTCTACGGTGCAGTAAAACTCTGATACAGTTTATCTGAGCTGTTTTATCCTAGGGACTTCGTGGTTGATATTTTGTCTTGCACAATTTGGGCAGTGTCATGAAATGTCTTAAAGAGAGCGACCTAATCCGTGACTCAATCCAATAATATCTTCAGTGACATAAATTTATTTTAAAACAGTTTTTCGAATCTCAAAAACAACAATGTTGCAAAAATCTTGAAACTTATTTGAAATAGTGATTTTTATGATCTTGACAGTTAAATTCTATTTTAATAGTTGAATCAAAATCATATTTTTATGATATTGAGTTCTCTTAAAACATTTCATTGTTTTTCTATTAGTTGCTTATCTTATAGAAAAATATTAAATATCTCTTGTAAATGTTATATTTGCTAAGAGGAGTTTTAGAAATTGAAATTATTAAAATCTTATTTACGATTTAAGTAAAATAATTAAATAGTTTTGTGTTGATTTCAATTAAAAATATTTTTTCTTTAAAAAAATCTTGATTCTAAATAAATTATTAATAATTTTGTAATAAAAAATGTAAAGAGAATGACATTTAAAGATTACTATGTGAATAAATGTTTTAGTGTTGGTTTTAAACGTTACTATTATATGTACGGGTGAATAGATTCACATGTATTAGTAATTTAAAGATTTCTACTTGATCGCTTAATCTTCTTGATGTTCTTCTCCATTTCCATCTCCCACTACATCTACACATAAATCATCATCTCGTAACACCAATTTATGAAATGCACAATTGCTTTATCTCGATCTATTTATTGAATTATTGTTTGTTACTTTATGTAAAAAGAATTGTTTTCTTTATATATGAATTCACTTAAAATTTTATCACTTTGTTCCTTTCTTGTTCCAATTCCTTATTTAATTTTTACACAATTACTCTATAAATTCATATGGGATGATGGTGACATGTTTATCATAATTAATCAACCAAACCGTCACAATCCAAAAATTGGGGTTTAGAAGATAGAGATGAAGAGAGGCACTTTATAAAAGAAAATATAGCAAGGTCAATCCTAATAAAATTGGTATAATCAATTTTATTTTAATTTCAAGATAGGACTAGTACTTTCTTGACGATAAGGATTGAGCTATTAATGTGAATGGTTGATTTTATTTTATTATTTACAAAGTGTGAACCATTCTTCCAATCTCAGCAAATAAAAGAAAATTAAAAATAAAATCTGGGTACTAGAAAAATGAACAGGGAGAAATTGGGGGTTATGCGAGATATAGGCGCAAGAAATGAGAAAATAAGTGGTTATGCAAGAAAGTGAGGAAGAAAACAAACGCAAAGATAAAGAGTAAACACAAGGACAAGACAAGGTGTCGAAGATACAACTTAGAAAATTAACTCTCAACCATTTATTTTAATTAAACGATGGATATTTACTCCTCTTATTATATATATATATATATATATATATATATATATATATATATATATATATATATATATAATATGACACTAAACTTATCATGGTATAGGACTCTAAAATTGGAAGGACAACTCTAAGTGCATAAAAATTACTAGAGAAAATTGGTAGTGTAAATACAAGTCTCACATTTAATGGAAGGTTATACGTTGAACATTATATAAATAAATATAGATATATATATATATATATATATATATATATATATATATTAATTATTTTAAGATTTTGAATAAAAATATAATATTTAATTTATTTATATAATTGCTCTTAGTCTATTTTAATAATTCTTAAACTCCAATATGATATAACAATGGTAGTAGAGTCATTTCGATGTGACGGACGTTTTGCTAGAAAGTTTTTCCAACAAGTCAAACAATTGTACAAGTGTATAGGGATAAAAAAAACTTTTGTTTGAGGGGAGGATATACTCTAATAAAAATTTAAATAGATTCAAATTTATGAAGAAAATTACTTTATTTTTTTAACAAAAGAAACTACTTTACTATTTTTAATTAAATTTTATTTAATAAATGTTAAATATATTTTTAATTTTTATAAAATTTTATATTTTAGTTTGAGTCTGTAAAAAAAAATTATTAACTTTTTAGTTCTTAAAAATTTTGTTTTATTTTTTGTCTCTTGTTTTAAGTTAATTCATGTGTACTTTATTTGTAATATTTAGTTCAACTTACAAATGTCGATATTATTATGTTGAGTATATGTTTTGAATTTGATTTCAAGATTTTGCAGTTGTGTATAAATATATTTACTATTTCATTTTTTTAAATATATTTTTAAAATATTATAAGAGTCTTCCGTATAGAAATTTTATACAGAATATGAATTTTAAAGCATCAAATACTTAAAAATTCATATTTAATTCATATTTATTTAAAAAATTCTAAATTAATTTATATAAAAAAGATATTTATAATGTTATCACTACAAAAAAATCATTAAAAAATATAAAAATACATATAAATTAACTTAGAAGCATGAACTAAAAATAAAAACGTTAACTTTTCTGGAAAAAAAAATATTATAATAAAATATTAAAATTTTATACCAACTAAATACTTATTAACCCATTTAAAAATAATACCATGCTACTCCCATAACAATTATGGATACTATGCTCCCATAACAATTACTCGGTTTTATGTTTTGAACCTTATATTTGTGGTCAGTGCTACCATGCACAAATGAGTTAAATGTTACATGGTACACAAGTGTTTTTTACCAATAGATTTTGAAGTTGCACCATAATGTAATGGTACACCTACCACACAAAATATTGTCCCTTTTCTTTCCTTTTCCATCCTCTCTTCTTTCTCTTCCCATCAAGAAACCCACACATTAAACTTCCAGCCACCACCAAATACAAAAATAAGAAGAATAGAAAATAACTATTTATATTAGAATAAATGGTTATCTTGATTTATTAAAAATTGAACAGGGAATTTCTCGTTGAATAAACGGTGTATTTAAAATTGAATAAACTTAAATTCAATAAAATGGGTTACTTGATGTGAAGAGAAAGAAGAGATGGTGGGAAAAGAGAAAAGATTTAGTGTGGTAGGTGATATGATACAACTTCAAAATCTATTGGTAAAAAGTATTTGTACACCATACAACATTTAACTCATCTGTGCATGTTACACAAAACCTATATCAACAAAGCTTATATTTGGTTAAGAGAGTTTTTAATGGGAATGACTTGGTCATTTTCTTATCGCATTTGCATAATATGTTACTCTTGTTTGTATATAAGACAACGACTATTTGAAAGACGTCGTCGCTATTGATGCATGGTTTATAAATAAATAAATGTTAGGATATTTTTCTTTTATATTTTTAAAAAAAATTCAAAATACCTTTCCTTAAAAAAATATATTAAAATGTTTTATTTTTTAATTTTTTATTGGATTGCGTCCTATTAAAATACAATCATACGAAGAAAAAACATTGAAGTTAAATCAGTAGTTGGTCGTATTTCAGATACGTTATCTAAGACACACATATTCTTTGTTTTTCTTTTTTTTCCTATTATTTGATAAAGTAAACTAAAATTAATAAATAAATAATTAAAAATATTATTAATTAATAATAATATAAAATTAATTTAAATTAGTAACATTTAGACGATATTTTAGATTATGATTATATAACCGATATAGTTCGTATATGAACATTTTATTCTTTAACAACCATATCTTTTTTAATGTAAATATTATTTGAACAATCATTCTTAAGTGTGTGCCTTCAACATTATGGTACATATTATTGTATGGCTAAATAGTACCCGTGGTCCCTTAACTTAATTTCAGTTAACGTTTTAGTCCTTTATCTTCTTTTTTTTTTTTTCTGATGTGGTCCTTTATTTTAATTTTAAGTGACAATTTAATCTTTTATGTTTTAAAATGTTAACAATATTATCCTTTTTTTTTTACAAAAATTCATCAAAATTTTCAACCAAAACCCATAAAATTAATTATATTCTTTAATATAATACAAATTTCATCAAATTCGTAACTCAAATATTCAAATAAACTCATATTTTTATTCTTTATTTGATTTTTAAAATTCCATCTCTAACAACATCAAATAAAAAATGAAAATATGAGTTTATTTGAAGATTTGAGTTACGAATTTGATAAAATTTGTATTATATTAAAGAATATAATTAATTTTATGAGTTTTGGTTGAAAATTTTGATGAATTTTTTAATTTATTGTAAAAAAAAAGGATAATATTGTTGACATTTTAAAACATAAAAGATCAAATTGTCACTTAAAATTAAAATAAAGGACCAAATCGGAAAAACAAAAAGATAAAGGACTAAAACGTTAGCTGAAATTAAGTTAATGGACCACGTATGCTATTTAGCCATTATTGTATTTATACGAGGTCAATTAATTATGTGACATATTACGGTTAAAAATTAGAAAGAGACTTGAACAAAGATAATTAAAAAAAACACGTAATTAATTTTAACACTTAACAAATTAAAGATGAAAAAATATAAAATAATTATAAAAAACATAACAATGCACGAGAAAAATTATAGATAATTATTTAAGACAATGATAAACACTGAATATTTGGCTTGTTGTAAAATGAAAAAATCTTAAAGAGAAAAAAGGTTAGAATAATTTTACCTTTTATATATTCTACATATTTTTTAGTATTATTAATAATGTTAATGTAGATGATATTTTTAAAGAAATGTTGTAGATGTATATACAAGTGAGTTTTATCTTATTGGAATTTAGAGACAGTTACAACTTTGATGACGGAACTAAGAGTTAAATTAAATATTTACGAAATTAAAATTAATTTGGAAGTAAGAAAAAATATCTTGAAAGATGATGTTGAAGTATCTTACATTTTTATATTTGACTTAATTCATCATTACTAAACCAACTTGTAAAGTTAGAGATTTTTTAATTTATAAATTATTATAGAGTTTTATTTCTTAGACATCCAACACTATTGAATCGACTTGTAAGATTTGAGTTTTTTTCACTACACCTTTCACATCCAACACTATTGAACTTGGTACATGTATATAAATAGTAGGTGACTCAATTGAGTAAACTTTAATACAATTTTAAATTTTTATATTAAGTTTAACTCATTCTCACAAAATCGACTTATAAGATGAGATGTGTATCTTTTTATAAACTATTATAGAGTTTTATCTCTTAGAGATTTAGGACTTAGATTTTCCAATAAAACATAATGTAAAACTTATGTTATATCTTGATTTGTAAATGTCATTTTAAAATGAAAGAAATGTCAATTAAAAAGTTAACATTTTTTTTTAAAATAAAAAAGAGGTGCAAAAGCATTTAACTACAAGTCTCATGAAAACATCAGCACTTAATTCTAAAATTTTGTGGCAGAAAATAACTTGTAAGTAACAAACTGTATGCAACTTGAGTAATTCTTAAAGAAAATATCATATATTAAGTTATATTTGTCCAAATAATATGTTCTTTGTATCATTAGAAAGTTAAAAAAAATCAACCATAAGTTTAAGACGTGAAATATATTGTTAAATGGTTTCTAATGAAAATATTTTGAATTATATATGTTATTTGAGGTGAAATTTGTGCTATTTGAATGTTGAATTAATCTATAATTTTTTTATAATTGTATGAAGTTAAGTAAAGTCCTGAAGTGGATTCTCTCCTCTAAAATAGAGAGAGAAAGAGAAAAGAAAGAAGAAAAAAAATAGAGATGATCCAAATCTATAAAATTATTTTAATTTAAGTGTTATATTATTGCCAAATAAAATTGATGCTAAAGAGGGAATGAAAAACGAGCACTTGTATAATAAATAAAGTTAATTTTGATTTAGTAATGGAAGACTCATAAAGTGGGAGACTATCTTTCTATTGACCCAAAGAAGAGCAATATAAATTGAACAAGTGTGGCAGTGAAGTAGATTGGGTGACTAAATCTAACATGTAGATTGGGTTTATTTGCTGACACACTAAACTACTCTCATTAAGTGAGTTTTATATTGCATTACCTTTATAAATGATTTATTGTTTTGATTAATATTTAAAAATTATTAGAAATTCTAATGACGATGGATGATATTTTTTAGAAATAATAATTTAGAATACTATTTGTTTTTATGAATAAAATAGTAACGTGATTGATGTCAATTCAGTATAAAAAATATTTTTATTTTTTATTTTTTATTTTTATAAAACTAATATTATTTGAATCATTATCTCAGTCATAAAAATGAAAATAACCATTAATATATACTTTTAAGAGACAATGTCTATAATCGTTAAAGTTATAAACATTTTTCAAATACTCGTGGAACATGGTCCATATTAGAATCTATCACACTTTCATATGTGATATACTATGAATCAATATTTAAAATTTGTTTAAAGGCGATCTAGTGTAGATTAGTGTTTAAAAGTCCAAAATTCTAAAGACAATCAAAGATATTTTTTCCGAAGTATGATTTTATAGTTCTCTTTGTCATTATGTCTGAGATGATTACTTGATTCAATAAGTTGGATTTTGATCGACATATTTTTTTTCCTATTAACTTATACTTAAGATAAGTGTTGTTGATCTTCGTTAATGTTTCAAATAACTTTTAATTACTAATCTACGATGAACTGTCTATGAAGCTGGATCATTGTATTATTCATCTTGTTTAAAATATTAACGATGATTGAAGTCATTTTCCAAAATAGAAGTTCATAATTATTACCATTTTCATAATTGATATAAGTAATATGATCATAAAAAATAAATATAAGTTGAATTTTGATATACATTTATTTTTCTCTTATTTTTATTAAATTGATATTGATCATATCATCGTTTGTCAATGATATACTTTTACTATGCTTATGTTAGTCATCGTTTGAACGATTTTTAAGTTTCTAATTAGTTATAGTATACTAAATAATACTTCAAATGTTTTTCATAATGAGTGTTATTTCAAATTTTTGTACACGTATTAAGAAATATAATAATTAGAAAAAAGAAAAAATTCATTTTCTCAAATTATCCATCTTAACTATTAGTAAATTTTTTATTATTATCAATATAAAATATAATAATACTTTGTAAGTTGTTCACATAGTAATTATTGAAAAGTAATATAGAAAAAAAATTAAATTGTATTAAAAATTGAGATTGACATTCATTTTAAAATAAATTACTTTTGTTAAAGTGACATTTATATGGTGAGATGAAGCAAGTATAATGTGACTTTGAGAAAAAGTAAATATAGATGAGTTTTATATGTATCATATTTCCTCTTTTGATTTTTTTTGTTTCCTTCTGTTGGATTCTCTTTAAATAGATTCACAAATCTTAGCTTACTTCACTATTGCTTAAGTGTAAGTTCAATTTTTTGTAGTAAATAATGTGTAATTTTCTTTTCTTTTTATTTTTTCTTTATGAAAAAGAAAGTGATGGAAGATTAATTAAGAGTTTGATTGTTTCTCCTCCTAAAAATTCTATTTTAGTTTTTTAAAATTTAAAAATTAAAAAATTTGTTTAAATTACTTGTTTTTAAAAACTGTTTTATAAAACTATTTTTAATATTATATTTTTTAAAACTAAAAAAACAAAACAGTTAAATGGTGTTTTACTTCTTAATTTTCAGTTTTTTTAATTCTTTAGTCAAAAACTGTTTTAAAAATTTAGATTACCAAATAAATTTTTTCTTTTACTCGTCTCTAAAACTGTTTTTAAAAATAAGTATCTCAAACAAGTTTTTTCTTTAATTATGTTTTTTAAAATAATTTTTAAAATTAAATTTATAAAATATTTTTTAAAAATTAAAATATAAAAGTGTTTTAAACGTGTACTAAATAAGCCACTTTTAGTTTTGTCTTTATTCTAAAGCTACTTCGAGTAATTATAAACACTGTATTTATGACTTGAAATCATTAGATTCTCTAAGCCACAACGAAAGCTTTTTTTTATATAAGCAAGCCACAACGAAAGCTATAGTCTTTGTAAAATGGATCATATTGCAATACATTTTTAATAGCCTCTAAAATATATTTTTGAATTGATCAATTCATTGATATTTTTTTGTTAAAATAGACCTCCAAATTACACAACTCTTAAATTCCTTAGAAAATTGGAGCATGTAATGATTAAAAAACATAAAATCACAATTTATGTGAAGGAGTACTAACAAGAGAAAAGGATCAAAAAGTAAAATAAATAACAAAACTTACAGCAAAAATATTTATATATGAAGAAGTGTAAAATCCTCCCCAATTTTACACTATGGAGCTGGAGTTTATTTAAAACAAACTAAATCGTCAATTCCCTAACCACAAGAAAAATACTTTTAAAGTCAATTTTTATGCAACAAAAGCACAATAATTCATGAAGGGAACACACTCTTTATCTTTCAAGTTTCAACTCGCACATAAGTTTTTTACATAAACACTTGCATGTTTTTATTTTGACAAGTAATACATTTACATGTATTTTTTTTTTTCATCCATAACTGCAGCATTAAAGATCAAGGGAGAGAATTATGTGACTCTTCTTGTTGACATTTATTCTACATGACAAGATCAGCTAGCTATAAAATTGAAGTTAACTTTGAGAGAGACCACATAGATATGTGACTCCATAATGTACATGAGTCAATTATTTCCGAGGAATTGATCAAATCATTAAAATAAGGCTACAAATATAGTTGGGTATAGTATTCAAAAACCAATTATTTGAAACCACATCACTTTTTAATATTTAATTACTATCTTTTAAGCAATTGAACTTTCTGCTAAAAAAAGTAATTTTATTTTAAGTTAATTTTGTCTAATGAGTATTGGTACCCAAGTTTGGGTAAATAAAAATTCTCCTTAAAATAATTAGAATATATACAGATAAAAGTGGGGATACATACAGATAGTAAGCTGTTTTGTTGAGCCAAAAAATATACAGAATTGTTTTCACCATTTTTACCATTTATCAATTTTTAGATTTGTAATCCAACATTAAATAAAATAACTAAACATGTTATATTAACTCAGTGTTGAGCTTAGTATTTCAAAAATGAAAGAATTTAGCTAGTACACATCAATTTTATATTTTTCTTTTTTTTAATCAAAGAACATTGAACTTTTCAATTAAACATTTCTCACAAAATGGAAATGGGGTATCTTACACGATCAAAATTCCTTATGGTGTTACATTCTTGCTTACAGGTATGTCTATTTCCATCAAAGCTTTTAAGTACAAACGTTCTAGCTTTCCCCTCCAAAGACTCATAGTGGTGGAGGGATTTGATGCTAATTGACTCGAATTTTGAGGATGATGTTGTCCGGTTTTCCAACAACATAAGCATCAAACTTGGAAATGGCGAAAAAAATGGCTTTCTAGAAGGATAGGTGGTGCTGTAATCTAGCCTTAGAACACTTTTTCCCTGCTTTGTATGATATGTATCCAAACCCCTTTGTTCAGGTTTTAGAAATGTGCTATCGAGTTGATGATAGGTGGCACTGGCAGTGGCATATATCATGGGGATCTGATTTGGTGGATTCAGATAGGACACTTATGATAGAACTCTATGAGTTACTATAGGGCTTAACTCCAGTTGTTAATGCCATGGACACTTGGTGTTGGATTTTGGACAAATCATAGGGATTTAGTGTTCATTCATGTTTTGATTTTCTCAATTCTTCCTTATACCAATTTGATTTGAATGTTTATTTAAAGTAAAATACATTTTGCAATTTTTTAAATTTCACGAAAATAACAGATTAATCATTTATTTTTTTTTTTTACTAAGATAATCATTTATTTTTTTTTCAGTGTCAAGTTCGTCTTTTATGTTTGAAAATGTTTACACCAATGATTTTAATTTCAACCGAACAAAATTGAAATTCAAATAAACTAATGTAATTCTTAAGAGATTGTGATTACAATAATTATAAGAACATAAATCTTCAATCAAATTTAAAAAAAAAAATTGAATAAGAGAGTATTCGAGCGAGATAGATGTTAAGATTCTTCACATTAAACGCAAAATTCTCTTATTTTATGTCATGAAATCACATAAAAATTTATTATGTTGCTCTTTATATGATTGATAACAAAACTCATAATACAATTTTAAAAATCTCAAAATAAAAATGATTGAAATAAGGTTAAGACTAAAAATAATTCAATAAGAGTATAACTTTTACAAACATAAAAGACTAACTTGATACCAAAAAAAATATAAATTAAATGATCGATTTGATATTTTCATGTAACTTAAAGGACTACGCGATATTTTCTGACTTTATTTAAAGGGAGCTTTATCTATTTTATGAACTTTAATACATCTTCAAAAGCTTTGGTTCATTGTTGGAAGCTACTTATTGCAAGGCTTCGCACTAGAGATGAGCTGCATAAACATGATGTTATTGATGGACAACATAATAAAGCTTGTGTTCTTTGTTTTTGCGAAGAGGAAACTTGTCACCATCTTTGTTCCATCTGCAGATTTGCAAAATCTATTTGGACTGTTGTTTTTGAATGATTGGGCATGTCCACATCTGCTACAGAGGTTGGGGTAGAACATTTCAACATGTGCTACAAAACATTGAGCAAAAACATACCAAAAAGAAGAAGGGGATTGATTTGGATTGCTACAGCTTGGACACTATGGATTATGAGGAACCAGATTTTATTCAAAGAGGGTGTGGCAGATTTTAATCTTTGTCTCTACAATATTAAACTTGTTTCGTGGACTTGGTTCCTTAGCAAATGTTATAGAAACCCTTGTTTAACTTTTTCTAATTGGTATACTAACCCTTTGATTTGCTTGCAAAGGGGTTAATTTCAGAATTTACCCTTGTACTCCCCTGTCATTTGCTCATAAAAAAAAAAAATGGGAAGCCTGGTCAATCGCATGAATAGAAGCTTACCTTGTAACTCAATCCCTTGTTCATGCATTTCATTCACATGCAACAATTTTTTCTTTTAAGTTGTTTCTTATATATTATTATATTATAAGGTGAGAATATGCTATTTTAAGTTTTTCTAAAACTATAAAATAGCATATTCTCACCTTATAATATAATAATATATAAGAAACAACACGATGTGAAACAATTATTGAGTCAAGGACATGATGAACTCTATAATGCTTTATAGCCATCCAAGACTAGAATTTGATAACAACTGAGCTTTTGAATCTAAATTATCGGTTTGACATGATATGTTATGATTGACTGTAAGCAAATGTCAATGACTGTGATAACATATTGCAAGTTGTCTACTCCCATTTGAAATCAAACTAAATAGTTAAAAAGATAACATGTCGTGTTAAGTGCTCCGGATGATGCACTATAAAAATAACTTTCAGGGGAGAGACTGCATTCCAAAGTGTTCCTAGTGCGTAGTCATCAAAAACGAATTGAAATTCTAGGAGATAGGAAGGGAATGATAGACCAAAGGTTTCTCATTCCATTAGCTTCCCTAGTTTTTGTAATTTTTGTTGTCAAACATAATATAGTTGTTGAGCATAAGTGTTTCTCAAAATCATGGGTGCCACCACAATCCGAAACTGAAAATAAGTTTAAGATTGTGTTGCTCACCTTAGTTAAGCGAGAATTGTGGTGATACATCCAACGATTTTGATAAATATTATATTGAACCTAGCAACAAAATTATGTTAAACAACCACCTCGTGAATTCAAATTCAATTTTATGGTGAAGTTCATGACTACTTACAACACACTAGAAACACATTGGAATCCAGTTTTGCAGTAATTATTATGATGCGTCATCTAGAGCATTTGATAGGCCATGCTATTGTTTTAGGCATTCGGTTTGATTTCAAAGAAGAGTAGGTAAATTGCGGTAAATGATCAAAAACATAATCTTAATATTCCATTGGGGGTCAATGGAACAAAGGGAAATAGAGGCATGGATGAAGGAAGCACAATAGAAGGGGATGATAACCTGAAGGAGCTCCTCTCAGCAAAAACATTTGTAACCAGTGGAGGCTTTAATTAATAGTCCGTAAAGAATGAAATGGATTCTTCAATTTTTACATTTTTCAGTGTCAATTACCAACAATGCAGATGGTTGGTGCCTTGTTAAACCTTCTTACCTTCTTTCCATCACACGTCTTTAAATTCATCAACTATATTAGTTAAGAGAAAATTTGAACTACATCAGCTTCGGCATCCATTCAACTAGTTGAGGAAGTATAATAAAAGATTTTTAAGTAAACTCTACCAATAGTGTGCTTGAAGTACATGTGGACCCGCGGAAAAGTGGAATTTGGGTTCTGTTTTTTTGGTGGCTGCAAGAACCTTTATCTTTATGCATTATCCCACAAGAAACTGTACAGTTTGAGCTCAATGCAGACCAATTCGAAAATGCAATACTTGTAATAATTCTTCAATCTATGTGTCCTTTGTGAAGATAACATAAGGTTGGCAACTATATACAGAATGTGAGTGATGACCATACAGCCTATAGTCAGACAGCATAAAACTAGCACAGGGCACCAAAGTTCAGATTTGATCAAACTCAAAAGTCGATAATTTTATCGATAAGAACTCTGAATGTCCATTAAATGTATATGCCCCATCTTCAAAAAGGGAAGAAGGCATTTCAAGCAACAAGGTCAACTTCATCTCGTTCTGGGGAAACCACGTCTAGTCTCATCATGCTCCTATATTGATCAGGAACGGGAGCACCAGCATGCACACAGAGTTCAACCACAGCGGGAGCCTTGCCATAATATCTCTTCAGATTGTTATTCAGAGCAGATCCATTCAGATCCTCAACATGCCAGACATAATTCGGACCAACAAGATCATCTAATATTGCCTCTTGCCATGCATGTAAACCGTTCCGAGACTGATGCTTTGAAGCCTTGCACATTCTTAACTTATGTCCCTTAGGACCAACCTGAACCTCAGGACAATAACCACAAGTATTCACAACATACTTCTCCATGATCTTCTTTGCACCTGATGTCATCTCAAACCATGAGTCCAATATATGTTCACTTAATATCCTTAATTTGTTCCTTTCTTCATCCTTCAACTCATCGACATGGCTTATGTTCTCTACAGGCTCTATCAACATAGAGGATGAATCCATTAAAGGATTGACATTTTCGAAAGAAGGTTTTCTTTCACTTTCATCCTCTTCCACAACGGATTCAAAATCTGCAATTCTTCCTTCGATACAATAGACAGGTTTGGTTCTCCTCTTCGTCGGATATTTTTCAAGGTCTAGACCCGCTTGTATACAGAGTTCAACTATGGCAGGGATACGAGGAACGCTAAACCTCTCATCATGTCCAACTCTTGGCTTGCCAACACGGTCATAGAGGTGAAAGCATTTGGGGAAACAAACGACATCTCGAACACCTCCTCTTCTCCAAACATGAGTTGCATTCCGCGAGAAACTGTTTGGTCCAGTACATGTTCGAATTTCATGACCCACATAACCAATGTGAACCTCATTACAAAGCCTGACAAGTCGAAACCATTAAATGTGAAGCCAACAAGCACAAGCCAATGCAACTTATATTTCCACTCAAAAAACAGTACAAAGCCCAGATCAATGACACAAAAATCCACCACTTAAAAAACCAAATGTTGCTAAGAATACTCAAAATTCATTTGTTTAATTTAAGAATCACACCAGAGCATAATCAGCTCCTTAAACGAGACTATCTATTGTAAGAAAAGTGATATACGGCAGAATGTCACAACACTATTTTTCGCTACTTTTGTCTCACATCCATGCAATCTTGCATGGATCCGTACTAGTTGTCACTAAAACAAGAGCTTGATCACATTGACTAATTTGAATTTATCTAATGACATAAACACATATGAGATTGTTTGAGATAGCTAATATAAACAACTTATGACATGTCCTGATGTCCATAAGTTCTCCAAGATAGCTTATAAAAACAATTTGACTTTATTTTATCTTGTTATAAAGATAGCTTATACATAAACACTTATGTGATAAACGCTTATGCTATAAGCACTTCATTAAACTTCTTATCCAAATACAGCCTAACACATACTTTTCTTGTGTTATATATGCATCGAACATTAACATTTACACTTGATATTTTTTAATCAATGATTGAGAATTGAATTGGATAGGAGCTAAAACCTGGAGACTAAATATCAATTTGTTTCTTATGCAATTGTTCATGCCACCTAATTGTAAAATCTTAATTTCTTGATTACCCTCAATTTCTACTTACAGAATTTTAAAGCAAACAACCAAAGATTCACATGAGAGAGAGAGTGCATACTCGCAGCGCAAAACGGGAATGACTCGGACGAGTTGTCTCAAACCGGAGAGTAGAAACCCTCGAGCTCGATAAACACTATAAGCAACCTCAACAAGCTCCGGTACAAGCAACCCGTTCTCAGGAGGCTCTTCCAAAACCCTACAAGGCTGTGCCTTTCGTGCTTCTCTCTCTGCCTTCGCCCTCGCAATCAGAACCTTCATCGGTGTCACGTACGGCTTCCTCTCAGACTTTATCCGGCTAGGATTCGGCACGTCGGAGTATGGGAATCCGTCGTCGGGATCGTCTGCAGACGGCCAAGCCTCCGACGTGAAAGAGAGGCTCTCATTGAGGCGGAGAGACAGTCGCTTCAGGAGAGAGAGTTGTGAAAAGATGACGGTGGCACGCATGCCTCCGCCGCTGGAACGAGAAATAGAAGTGGCGGAGCAGCGGCGAAGTAACGAACCTATTCCACTGATATTATTGACGGTCCAACTAGAAGTCTCGAACCGCTGTTTCTGTTCGGTTTTTAGACGGGCTTCTTCCCCTACTTTCCTCGTGAAAGAAACACTACTCTTTTTTTCCTTCAATTTTAATTTGTTTTGGATAAACAAAAATTCTAACTAAGTGACCAATTGAGTTATGTCTAGCCGAAAAAGTTACACTTCCACAATCTCGATAAATAGGTTCATATATTTTTTTTAAAATAAAAATTTAAAGTAATATTTTTCAAACATAAAATTTGATACAAGATATAAATATAATATGGTACAAAATATATTAAAAGTTATATTTTATTTTTTATAAAATATAAAGTATTGTATTTGTATCTGTTAAATTTTTTGAGTCCCAGTAATATTATTCTTTTGCAAATGTGATAGGAAATTTCAATGATTGATCAAAGCCAAACCTTTAAGTTAAAAGTTTTAAACTTAAAAATTATTTATTTAGTAAAGATAAAAATCACCAAATTAAATATTTCATAATATTATTAATTATGTTACAAAATTAATTATTATTATTACATGTAAACTCAGTTGAAAAAATGTCAGATTTGGAGTCTTTTATCTATGGTTGAAATTCATACTATACTATTATTTTTATATTTTTACAATTAAAAGATATACATTAAAATAATTTTGATAAAAAATTTTAAAAAAAAATATTATTGTATGTTTTAAAACTCACAGATGATTATAAAAAACTCGTACGTGATATTTACATTAAGTCTTATTCATAATATATATATATAATAAATAATTTATTTATTTATTTTGTAAGATTCATAATTTTATATTTTTATTTCAAGTTAAAAAATAGTCTCATTTGTGTACTAAATTAAATTTCAGGTCATATGCCTTTGAACTTGTTGGTCTCCGACACCTTAAGCTAAAATTACATTTTTGTAAGAATAATAGAAAAAATAAAAAAGATAGATAATTAATGGAATTGATAAACAAAAGGGAGTGTTACTAATAGTCCCTTTTCAACATTAACTCAAACATTCATATTTTTGTTAGATGAAATTTACATATGTTTTATCACTTTATGTGAGATTTATTTTTAAAGTGTAGGATTCACATTGGATTTATTCAATAAAGAAGTGCTAACAACACACTCTTTTCATTCTATTATATGTGTCTCACCACTTTTGGTATGTAATAAAATAAATTTTGATTTAAATATATGTTTAGTTCCTCTATTTGTAATTTTTTTCTTTTAAATTTAATCATGTAAGTTCAATTTTTTTAAATTGTGTTTGTTGTTGTTAGAGGCGATTAAAAAAAGTTGAGATGGCAAACAAAGAATAGGCAGAAAAAAAAAATACTAATTTACAAGAACGAAAATAAAAATAAAAATGCAAATTAATAGAAAAACATATATGCCTTCATTTGATTTTTGTCTTTATAAATTTGCTTTTTTTTTCGATTCCTTCTTCAATTGTCATCTCTACTTGTTTTCTCGGTCATTAACGGCATATGCAATTTTAAAACAAAATTAATTTTATAAAATTAAATTTTAAAATATATATACATATATATATATATTTAAAAACAAAAATAAAAAAATATGTTAATTTACATATACCAAACATATATTTAAACCATAAATTTTTAATAAATTAAGTGCCCCTAGTATCACCTATTAGAGTAGAAACCCAAAACAAAATAAACACGAGCACAATACACATAATCATTAGCAATAACAATTAGCATATACGGTGGCAAATAATAGTAACATTTATTCATTCATGGGAGTCAAATAAGGAATACATTAAGCATAGTAGTCCAACACAGCGCACACACATTTAATCATACCAAGTCATTCACAACTCATCAACAACACTTAATTAATTATGCATTATGCAAGTTTTACACATTTCTTAACACTTCAATGTCATGTATAGTATTAAACTAATCAAAAGAGTTTGGTGAGTAGACACATTACTATGTCACCCACACGTGGATGGACAATCATATATATGGCCACATTTTTGTAGATCTACTTGACTCATCTAGATACTCATGTAAGTAACTTGCAAAGATTAAACTATAGTTATTTGGTAGCTTCCGACTTTAAATTGCTACCTCTACGCCACTTATGAATTCTTCCTAGAGTATTCCAAGGTTTGACTTCCTCTGCATAATTGTTTGTGACCTCCACTATCAAGTGTATTTAGTTGGATTTCCTTAACATTGACTCTCACATTGTTAAAATATGTATGCACTAATGGGTTCAACACCCTCACACATATTTTCCATCCATCGTCGTCTTAAGTCACTTCTTATAAAAAAGATGTCATCATAGACATGAGTCAGATACAACACATTTCACACTTGAATAATGTAGTCACAATTTAAACGTTTCACTCGCAACATAGATCATGCCATACATAATGCACTGTTCATAATATCACAATTAACAAAATAACAATTAATGTCATAGACATATAATGTAGCAATTATCACATAATCTATCAACATAATTTATCGACAACACGGCGTAACATAATAATGTTACTAACCATTTCTACTCGAATTGCTCAAATGGTTTATTTAGTTCATTTAATTTCTTAATAGGGCACGAGCATTGGTTAGTCCCAGACGGTTGAGAAATATGACACTTGATTTCATCTATCTTATCTCATTTATACAGATAACTCAATCACATTAAACCCACTCTTACCTAGATAGTCTGAAATGCTCGATGTCGACAAGTAAAGTTACGCTTCTATCTTAATTCGACTTTACGGTTCAAAGAGACAAAATATTAAGGGCTGTTAGAAATGTTTCATCAATTGGAAATAAATTTAATGTTGTATATGACAAAAGGACATGTAGGAAGGATCAAAAAAAGGTGTTTACTATGTGACATAAAGAAACTTATCTGAATTATTTGTATATTATCTATCTTTACATAATAACCAATCTTGTGTGATTTGTTTGCGTAACTTGTGCAAATGCACACATATTTTGTTAGTTTAGATAAAAAATAATAACCCCTAAATTATTTTAAAACAAATCAATTTATTTTACTCTAAAAAGGACGACCAAACAAAGATAGAGAATGTGTCTTATTCCTTACAATCACGTTGCACAATTTTGGAAACCTAATCGTTTACTTTGTGAAAACATTTCGTGTTTTCATTTTTTAAAATTTATGTTAATTTTACTAGTTAACAAATAAATAAAAGAATTTTGAAGTGAACAACTGTATACATTTCTAGAAACAATAAAAATATCAAAAAATTGTTTTCGCTATTTCAGGAAATGTAACTTCATTAATGATCTTTTCATCTTATCTCTTAGACAACGGTTTAATTCAATAGTTTCTCATCAAGCTACCACTTTTTTATTTCGTTTATCACTTTCATCCAAACCTCACTGATAAAGTGTATCATATCTTTCAGACTCAGAGTGAGTAATTCTAACACGTAAGATCTATTTATTATTTATTTTTTAACATAAAGGGTAATATTTCATTAGAAAAAAATATCATTCAAAGGAACTAAACCCAATTAAGATCTACATCCCATAATCTAACCGTAAAAAGTTTTTTACATATAATCAATTGACAAATAAATCAATAATTTATTTTGAGATTACTCAATCTTTACATTTATTATGATACAAATCATTTTTCAACTTCAAACTCAAAATGACTATATGTGGTATCTGATTTGTCCAAATAAACCATAAATATGATAGTCTTTCGATGAGTGAAGAGGATGTTAATATGGGTGGCAACTACCTTTGCCTCTGAGAACACTACATCAAGATGGAAAAATAAACGTCATACCAAAACGATGAATGACACATCGACACACTTAGACGATGAAGTCATACAAAACACAAAAGAAAATTAAATATGTGTGAAAACCATTTATTTAAAAAAAAGATAGAACAAAATGACTTCAACACGCAATTCTAGATTAAAAATATGATCATAAACCCCCTTCCGATGGATGAATAAGAAGTGAATGAGTTAGGTTCTTTTTAGGCAGATACACCATTTATTCTTTTTTTTTTCTTCTAACATGTAATTAACTTTTAATTTAATTAAAAGTTAATTGTAGTTTTGATTTATTTATTTTCGTCAATTTTTAGAATCGGTACCCTTATTTCAAAACCCGACAATTTTGGTCTCTTCCTCGTATAATTTAACATATTTTAAAAATTGATGTGATATATGATTTAATAATATCTGGATGTACTAATTATTTATATGTTATTAATCTAGTTACAAAGGTGAATCATTTTTAAAGTTGAAACTAAAGTTTTTGGAGTGTTTTTTTGCATTTTTATGGGTAATAAATAACCAACATTATCGTATCGTATGCTACATCGTTTAAATCATTATTTTTTAATTGAAAAATTTGATGGAGGGATCAATTCTAAGAATTGGTGAAAATAAGATATCAAAATTGCAATCAAGTAAATTATTTATTTTATTTAATTGTACTTTTTAGTCATCTATTTTATCACACTCACGAAAATAGTCCCTTTACTTTAAAATCGAAAGTCTTAGTCATTCAATTATCACATTTATTCCAATATTGGGCATGACCGACACAATTTTTACCTCAAACATAATTTTTACATTATAAGTGCAAATGAGTTTTAAGTGGTGTTTACTACTCCATCGACACTCCATCGACGTACAAAATAAATCACAATTTTTATGGCAAAAAATTACCATAAAAAGTAAAAACAAAACTAAATTAGAACTAAAATTGCAATAAACATGATAATTAATTAAGGATAAAAGGTTCCATTTTAAAATTAAGGGTAATAATAAAGTAGGGACCAAAAATTATAATTAAGCAATCTATTTGATTTTGTGCCGTTCCCGGTCTCGTTCGTGTCTAAAACCCTTCTCTCATCTCAGTGAGTGAGTAGATAGCAAAAACCCTCTCATCTCTGCAAATTGCGATCGTTGATAAACTTCAGCTTCAATGGCTAGCACCAAAGTTCAGAGGGTTATGACCCAACCCATCGTATGCTTTCTCACACACTCTTTCCCATTTCGATTTCACTATTCTTTCTCTTTAACCACTTAACCTAATCTATACTTTTTCTTTCCTTTTCTCAGAATTTGATCTTCAGGTTTCTTCAAAGCGTAACTACTTCTTACCCCGAACTCATTTCGTTAATCATTCCTTCTCGACTTTCCCTAATCCCTAATTTATTTATTTTATTTAACTTGTTTTTCTGTCTGATTTTAATATTTTTGCAGAAAGCGCGCATTCAGATTTGGCTCTTTGAGCAAAAGGATTTGAGGATTGAAGGAAGAATCATTGTGAGTTTTATTTTTCAATTCTTTTTTATTTTACATTGGTTGCTTATTAGATAAACTTTAAAATGATTTTGTGAAGAATGAAAAACATTTAATTGGGATTTTGATGTCATGATTTGTCTTTCAAATATCTCGTTTATTGTTAATAATAATTATGTAGTCATATTTTTACCAATGATATGAATGAGTAGTTTATTGTGCTTTGCAATAAGTGTCTATGCAACAAAAACTTTCATGTTGGCCAACATTCAAAATGGTAGTAGTAGTCTCTGTAGCACCGACACCTCTGATCAAAGGTGTGTCCCGGTGTTTGACACGACACCAACACTTTGATTACGTTCAATTCATTTGTTTTCCCAAAATATTACCGGTGTCAACGTGTTAGTATCCGTGCTTCATAGTTGTAGTAGTAGCTTATAAAGTTTCACTAGAAAACTTGTGAAAATAAACTTGTTATTGTTCCTATCATTAAACCGTCTTAAAATCAAAATACTCTAGCCTTTTGAAGGACACTTCCTAAGACCTTGAGACATGTGACACTACCAGTCTACCATGCAGTTTTTATTTCTTACTTGCCTTTTCTCCTTTCTTTGTATATCGTTGCCGGCGGAAGAGTCTATCCAGAGGGTTTGATAACCTTCTACTCTGCTTTGAGTATTGTGATTTGGCTTCCTGACATGTCCAACTGAATTTAAGATTATTGTTACAGTTGGTATGAGTTGTGTTTCAAGAAAGCTGGTATGGTCCAACTGGTAGATCAAAGAAGAAAAGGGCAAATGGTAGAGAGGAAGAAGGGATTTAGTTACGGGGATGGAAGATAGGGAGTGAGGGATAGGAGTTGGCAAAGTTGGTTATAGAGGACAGTGAGTAGGGGAGATTGGATTTTTGGGTGTAATTGGGCTATTATGGCTTGTGGTCTTGATCTGGAAATTGAGAGATTTTTTTCCCGCATTTTCTTTCTGTTTCATGCTAGTATTTGTCCTTTCCCCTGTGGCCTCTTCCGTGGAGATTCCTCTATTTTCATACTTAAGAAGTATTTATATTTTATGCTTTTTCCATGATCAATTCTGTGTTGTCATGGGGAACAGGATTGTGAGCTTTCCACATTGTTGATTTGTTCTCACAGTAGATTTTCATAGGTGTTGAGTTGCAACTCATAATTTTGTGGTAGCTTTTCAATCCTCATAATCTCATGTAATCCATGGGCCATTCATTCTAATTCTGTTTGAGCACTTCTCCTAGCCACCTCATTCTCTTTCTCACGAGGTTCCCTTCAATGAATTTACGATAACCAGAATTTGATCTCCTATCAGTTGACTACCAGCCACTCCACATTAGTATGGGCTTCTATATTCACGTGGCCCTACTTCTTATGCATTCGTCTTCCTGGTGACCTGTTTTGATACATCAAAATCTGTAAACAACTCAAGGTGTTGCAGTCCTGGTGAGTGCTTTAATTGGCATATCAAACTTACTGCAAAAGATATATATGGACTAGTATGATATAGATAAATCAGCCTCTCTCGATCAGTCTTTGATATGCTTCACTATCTAATATCTATCACTTCATCAACCTCTGACATTCCATCTTTGTGTTAGTTTTAATTGAAATTTCTGCTGATTTAGTACATAGTCTCTTTGGTTTATGAGTATACCTTTCTGTAGATCTAGGAAAATCGATTTCTAGAAGATTCAAATCCTTAATTTCAAACATTCTGCCAAGTTTTCCTTCAAGCTCACGAGTCATGTGATGGAGCACAATCTTCAGCTGTGACATCTTGTTGCTGCAATTGTTTCTCTTAGCTTTACACACTTTTTCAACATGCCCAAGCTCCTTGAGAGATCTGCACTGAATATTGGGTCTGTACCAACAAAACTTCTTCAAGTGATTATTATTTTTTTTTTTTTGCAATTAGGACATGGTGGATATTATCCCCTCTTTTCAGTTGCATCCTTTTTATTGCTGCTTTCTAAATTCTTCTTGCTCTTGTCCTTCTTCTGGTGACTGTATTTCTTGCTTACAACATTTTCCTTTGATTTATGATAAGGCCAAAAAGGCCCCTTCTTGTTGATCCTCCATTCTGAATAATATTTTTTGTTCTGTGGCTTCAAGGGAGTTCACTATGTCAAAGGCATTTAAGAAATGTACCTTGAATCCTCCAAAGAGGCAATCTTTGACTCAAACCTCTCTGGTAGGCTTATTAACATTTTCTCCCCTACTCTTTGATCAGAGAACTCTTCACCCATTAGACGAATCTGGTTTACAATCTTCACCATCATACAAGAAAAGTCTTTTGATAGTTTCACTATCTTTCATTTTACACGATTCAAACTCCTTTTCTGAGGTTTAGAACCCGCATTCTTCTTGTCCTCTCACTCCCGTGAAATTCCTCCTTCAATCTGTCCCAAGCCTCCTTAGCTTCTCCACAATCCATAATTCTTATGAGAATATCATCACTGACAGAAGAGTGTATAAGCACTAATACTTTCCCTTCTTTTGCTAGCTCTTCATTATGATTTCTAATTTGCGCAAGAGTTGGGTTGTTTGAGAGTGGTGGTGGCTGAGCACCATTGCTCACTATCTCCGAAAGACTATAGGCTGTAAAATAGCCCTTCATTTTTGCTGCCTCTACTCATAGTTCTCTCCAGAAAATACAGGAGGAAGAAGAGACAAGTTTGCAGAAGCCATTTCTGTGGGTTCCCTTCCAAAGATCCAACGAGCTTTGGTACCACTTTGGCAATTACTTTTGGTATAAAATTGTAGCCCCCTGTATGCATGAGTGTAGAGGGAAAAAGTAAAAGAACTTGCTGTTTTTTCACAACAATAATATCATTCACATAGACAATTAGTGCCGTAGTTTGTCTTTTGGATGAGTGTTAATACAAGAACATATGACCAGCCTAACTTTGGGTGTATCCGTGACTCGTCGCCACCGCTCCAAACCTCTCAAACCATACACTAGGATATAGTTTTCAGTCCATATAATGGCTTCTTTGATGTGCACACTGTTCATTCACCTAATTTGTCTTCAAATCTAAGTTGGAGGTTCTCAAAAACCTCTTCTTTGAAAGTTCGTTTGGAAATGCATTCCTCATGTCTAGTTGATGTAAAGGCCTGTTAAAATTCACTATTAAAGATAGCAGGCTCAAATTGAGTTTATTTTTGTAATTTGGACCAATGTGTCTTGATAGTTTAATGCACAGGTTTGTGTAAAACTCTTATCAGCCTGGCTTTGTATTTTTCTGCACTTTCATCAGCTGTGCATTTGATAATAAACAAGCATTTGCAACTCTTCCATCATTGCCATTCTCCAATCAGACATAGAGCTTTTGTGATATTTGTTTGAACAAATACAGAAATTTGTACTTGAGAGAAAAATGAAAAGCTCTATGTTACTTGACAGGCTATTATATGATATGTTTTGGAATAGGAGGAAGAGCACATGCCTCCATGCTTGTCAAACTCTGGTTTAGTTAACTCAAAATATGCATGTTTAAAGCTCTTGATATCAAAATTGAGTTAACTCAATCACATAATTGTTTCCATGTAAACTTGGCAGATTTGTGAGTTTGCGGAGGATTTAACAAGTCTACGACATAATGGTTATATTTCCAGACATGCTGAAAATGATTTTGGTTTAGTTTTGTTTTTCTCTCAAAAAGCCCGAGATGCCAGCTGAAAGATAATGCTCTGTAGTGCATAAAATAATATCTTATCATTACAGTTGTAGCAATCGACTCCATGTATGCATCTAACATCTCAGTGTGAATGATATAACAAAGGAGGTGAATGTGTTTTATGTAGTCTCGACCCGTAGTGCCCAGAATAAATAAATTTGCACATAAAAATCATAAACAAGTCCATTCTTGTGCGTTCGCACTTAACAGGTTAACAAGGTGAACAGACCCATCTTTGATAAGTTGAAACTTAGCTCCACTTAGTTAACTTCAGCTCTAACACGGGGAATCCAGTCCCACCATTCTTCATTCTCTAGTAATTTTGAACCTGGTAATTTATCGATTTGGCAATCATTTTCGGAATTTGCCCATTAATTTTAAATTCTGATGCTATGTTTGTGGATTGGCAACTCTAGTCTGGTCTCGCTAGACCAGGCCAGCCAGGTCTGCCCAACCTGACTCATAAACTTTGAATTTGTTGACTATATATGAGACTGAAACTATTATAGAAATTTGCCCCATTCAATTGAATTGAAGCAATCTGAATATACGTTGAAGTATTCTTTGGGATCATTTTTCTTGTTTGTTGATGTGGAAGGGATTAATCTAGAATTAATTTATGGACGAGATGATCCAGAATTAGCATCAATCATTGTATTGAGGCAGTACTAGAGTTATTTGTGCCTAGCTTTAAATCTACTTGTAAGATATTTTTCATTTCTAACTGACTACAGAAAAAAAGATGTATTTGGATAGTTGGCTAGATGGTTAAAGATCTTGTGTGATTTCATTTTTGTTTTAAACAGGGTTTTGACGAGTACATGAATTTGGTTTTGGATGATGCTGAAGAAGTAAATGTCAAGAAGAAGAGCAGAAAGACATTAGGTGAGATAAGTTTCTCAATTTTATGCTATTTGTCTTTGCCACTTATGCATTTTCTGAAGGATGTTATTGTTTTGATTAGGGAGGATCCTTCTTAAAGGAGACAACATAACTTTAATGATGAACACGTAAGTGAAATTAAAATTGCATTTTCATCTATTTGTATGGTTTTCTTCTCCTAAATTTAGGTGAATTATTTTTTTGGAATAATTTCCAGGGCGAAATGATGAGCACATTGGTGCGGCGGTTGCATCCAACTAGAAGGCTTATTTATCTTTACCTTTTCAGTTTAATTATGATATCTCCTGTCAACTTGTGGAATATGCTGTGTGAGAAATATTATGTTGAGAATGTGAAATTTTTATGCACCAAGACAAATTCTTGATTTGATGGTTCTCTTAGTTATGCCTTCTTGTTGGCTGTATTAATGCTCAGATTCCAGCATGAAAGGAAACTAACTGTATTGTGATTGAGAGAGTATAACACCATATTATATAACCTTCCTCCATTTATTGTCACTTTGATCCCTTCTAAAAACTCAAATCAACTCTCAAATCATTGTAATGCCAGTCAATTTAGTCCTAGTTTTAGTGGTCATGAACTACTTTGATAGTAGGTTGTTTCTTTTAGAGAATTTTATGATAGTAAGTTGTATCTTAGAAATATTTTTATAATTTGAAGATTAATTTGGGTTTATGATTGAATTAGAGACGAAAGTGACAACACCTACACTACAGTGAGTACAAGAAATGCACAAAAAGTAGATTTGATCATGTTCTAACACACTTCTTAAAACACTTTCTTTTTATAAATTGATATTCTATTAATTCTATTAAATTTTTGTGGTACCACAATTTAGTCATATCCTTTTGCCTACTAGTATCTATGAAAAAAAAAATTGTAGTATCTGAAATCAGATTCATATATGTTCATCAATTCCTTTTGTTTGCTCCTATATATCTTTTCCTTTTCCTAGGCTTCTTTCTTAAATTTATGAAGGATTCTTTTTGTACTTGATGTATTAGTCTAGTTAAAGTAGTTGGGTTGAGGTTAGTTTTCAAAACTTGAGTAAACCATGAATTTCAGCAAATGCATCTCATATGGTAAAAGGTTGTGGAAATATTTCATAGATAGGGATGCAAATATTTCATATATAGGGATGCAGGTTCAAACATGTGATACCCTTTTCGGCATTTAGTGTGCGTATATCTCGCCGCTAAGCTATTTTGAATCAAAGAATTAAATTGCTCAACAGTTGTCATATTTTAACTTGAAAGTTGAAAACAGAAGGCATTTTGAGAACAAAACACGTGTGCTTCCAAATAAAGATCCAATAGACACAAATATGAAAAAGAATAGAATAATTTCTTTTCTCACTTCCCTTTCTAAGTTTCTTTTCCATACACTTTGCTAATGGGCTACAAAGAAACACTTAATCATTTTCCTTTTCCTTTTCAATGCTACATCTTTTTAGGCAATAAATTCTTCAAATCTAGTAGAAACAATTTGACAATAGAATCTGCTATTTCTATATGTTATATATAGTTGGCAGACTCATCATCCCATTTTTTTTCATTCATAAAAGTATCATTCGTCAATTGACGGTCGAGTTGTGTTTGGCAATCTCCTACCATTCACAAAGGAACTAAATAGATGCAATGCTCTTGAAGGTTGTGCATATGGTACCATGTGAGCTGCTCCTCTTACGGTCGCGAAAGTCAACAAATTTCCATACTCAGTTACCCAACCTCCAACCTACACATACGTTAATTTGGGAAACTGAAGTGAATAAAATTTCAAAACCATACCATATATACTGTTGTTAAATAGTTAGTATAGCACTTTAACAAAGCATAATTTGAACAAATTGGTATTGTTATGCGATGCATGCGCTATTTAGTACAAATATTGTCAAATAGCAGCTAAAGCGAAGTAATAGCACTATTGTATAGAGAACTTTAAACAAACTGCTATTTTCCACGGTCAGCAATTGACAACATTTGATCTTTGTGGTTAAACTGTATTAAAAATAAAATACCTGGCCTTTGTGGAACCAAGCTCCATATGGGACTGTAATCTTGAACTTCAAGTCATGAGCTAGTTCACGAATCAGCGTTCGAGAACCTAGTAATGGCACAACAGAATCTTGGTCTCCGCTATCATAATAATTTAACATAAACGATTATTACCAAAATGTATAAATTAAATATAGCCACTGTCTCTCCTTTGTTAAATTTAATTACCTGAAAACCCATACAGGAATATGGTTTTGAACAATCCGTTTCAGAATTGGAAGCATATTAATGTTAGGATCGGTATCACTGTAATTTAAAACACTGCAATGAAGAAAAAGTGCAAATCAGACATTTGATCAATAATGAATGACATGTTTATTATGATTATAGTATTAAACATTTCAAATATAAAAAATTCAACTAGCAATATTACTTTGCTTGTCAATTTGAAAATTAGTCTTAAACTCAATCTCACAAAATCAACAAGTAAGGCAAATGATTGCCTACATATATAAGATTTATTCAAACCATATCTTTATTTTATGGGACTTGAGATTTATCAATATCAAAGTATGTATTATTATTTAAACTTACCCACTGCACATGGACCATGGATAAGGCAAATCGGTACGGTTAGCATGAAGAGCCTTTTGAACCTCAGGGAGGTTGAAGTAGAATCTTCTTTCATAACTCATACAAACATCTATGCCTATATTTATTTTAGTAGCCTGCATTAACGAAATAACCGAATTAATTAGTTTAATAAATTCATCAAAAGTTAAAAATATCATCACAAGAACAGAAGAAATGAAAGAGGCAAAAAGTACCATCTTTTTCAATCTCAACTCTTGTTCAACTATGGATGGATAACAAACATCAAGAATCACATCATAGTTGTTTATATAGTCACCGACAACTTTATTCGCATCATTCATGGCATCATTGCACGATTTAGATACATTATGAGGAGATGCAAAGGTATAATCATCAAAATCACAATCATTCGTAATGGCAAGACCAATTTCATCGGAAATCATTCCGTGTGACCAGAAATATTCATACGTTGCTTGTGAGTCACGATCCAGATTGAGAAGCGGGTTTCCAATCTAACAAAGTCAAGGGAAAAGTAATAAGATTACTTTAATCAACTTCCCAAATTTCTTAATAAATAATCAATAGCCAACTATACAGTATCAGTCTAAAAGTGACACAAATATAAAGTTATGAATAAATTAACAAATGATATCACATGAATCGGTTCTTACCGCGACTCCTTTCGTATTGAATTTGAAACCAGTTGAATAAGCATTATAATCAAGAAGAGCATTAGCTAACTGAGGTATGTAATGTCCTGAATAACATAACAAGTGTTAGTTATAAGAAACAAAAATTTATCAAAGGCAATAGGAAAAAACAATTAACAAAAATAGAAAAGACAAACAAAAAGAACTAAGGACATTCAATTTAGAAAATAAAATAAATTATTTCAATAAACATTTTATATTGCAACTAGGAATGATGACATAGGTTATGTGCATGTGCATAAACAATAGAATATGAAGTTTAATCATATATAACTGAATTACATCAGCCAAACAGAATATTTTGTAAAACGAGACCAACTTTCGGCAATTTCAAAACGATAAATTAGTTTATTATAATTGGGATCTGATTATTGTGTTTGTGGGACGGACCTGCATAGCTTTCTCCAGTAAGAAACAGTTCCCTTGATTTGTATGAAGGAAACTTCTCATACCATTTCAGCAAGAACAAAACCATATCATTGGCTGCCAAAAACAACAAATTAAAGAATTACGTTCATGCCTGATAAAACTAACAAATTATAAGCAAAAATGGTATCTGAAAAATTGATGTATCTGATTAAAAATTAAGACCAAATACATCAACTTTTCATATGGTATTTTTGTTTATATTTCATTCTAGATGGTGTGACTTTTTTCTTTAGCATAGATAATAACTACATAAATTTGTTCCTGCAAAGTTTAATTCAGTACCTGTGGAGGCATCGCCGGAGTTATAATCAGAAGATGTATTTGAGTATGACCAACCAACTCCAGCAGGAGACTCCACAAAGAGGAGATTGGAAGCTATGAAATAAACATATCATGAATCAATGTTCAGCCAAATTATTATTCTCCAATATCAAAACACAAACAAAATAGATACCTCTATTCCAAGACATTGAATTCTTTCGTAGACCGCGTCCATCACCAGTAGGATAAAATGGACCTAATTCAGTAAAGGCACCTCCTCCAATGGAAGAACATCCAGGACCTGAAAAATCAACAAGGTTGCTACTTATTTGTTCTCAATTACAGAAAACCACAGTTTATGAGCCTTATAAGAGGATTTTGAATTTGAAATTGATGCAGCTGTAGCAAGAAATGATAAAAATCTATACAGTTGAAAACAGCATCACATCTTTCATAAAATGTATTGGAAAAAACCCAAGTCCTACATAAAATAAAGATAAGGTCTCAAATGAGTTTATAAAGAGAGATACCCGTTACTTTATAAACCAATTTTATACGGATGAGTTAGCCATATGTAAAAAACCTAATATTTTAAAAAAAAGCCAAATCACCATTTTTGACCCAAAGGTTCAGTTCTTGTCAAACAAACATGATTCTCTCTACAATGCAAGACAACAACAAACACAAACTGAATTGTAGGGACAACACAAACACAAACACAAGGACAAATACATGACAACAACCTATGCTTTTTTCACAAACAACATGTGAAAATAAAAAAATAAAAAAAAAGTAGACAAAATAGACTACAAAGAACAGAACCCAAAAAAGTAAAAAAATAAAATAAAAGATATCAAGAAAGATAATGAAGAGCATGAATGAAAATTGAGTCAAAAGAATAATAATATAATAATGAATAATAATTAGTACTACCTCCATTGAGCCAAAGGGTGAGTGGTTTTTTGTGAGGGTGATGGTCAGCCTCAACAAAATAATAGAAGAGACTTCTACCATGTTTAACATCAATATCAACATAGCCACTATATTGACTGAATTTAACCTTAGGTTGTCCTGGAAGCCTCACAACCAGATCCTCAATTGGGTACCCTTCAACACCCCAAACACTTGTTTCAAGAAAATTACAGACATATGCCACTACAATCAAAACCCCATAAAACCAACACTTTCCCATTTCAATTCCCTCACAACAAACCCACCCACTCTATCCACTTGCTAACTTGTCATTTAAATAATGCCTCCAGATTCAAATTCAAAATAAAGTAATAATAAAAAAATAAATAATTACTATTTTTTTGTGATCAAATATATTATCATTACTATTATTATTACAGAAAATAATCATGCACAGTCAGAATAAATTAATTATACACCGATAATTAGTTAATTAGTAGAAATTATTAATTTTATCATTTCACTGTATCGTCATAATAAAGTAATCACTTAATTAACAATTTTTATTAATTGTTAGTGTAAAATTATTTACTTACAAGACATGTCTATTAAACCTTTATTATTATTATTATTATTATTATTATTATAATAAATATTTTACATTTACGAAATATTAGATTAAATATTACATTATTCATATTTATTATTGTTAAAAAGAAAACTCGCCTTACCCGTTTTGTAGTACTAGTGACGTAGACTTGATGAGATTGTTTACACTTTTGTTTAGTGTGTTTTTCATCGCCATAGCGTGAAAATTGAAATGCCTTTCGCTGTCTTTTTCTCTTCTAGTGTGAATCTGTGGGTTGTAACTTGTTGCTTTCTTACTTTTAGTCTCTTTGAAAAAATCTCCCGGTACTTTTCTTGTCTGGCTTACTAAAGAAGCCAAGATGCTTCTACAAAGGCAGAATCACATGTCATTTTGATACATGAATGTTTAAGATGCTGCTCAGGCAAGTATCTAAATATATTTTTAAGTTTTTTTTTATTAGTAATTTTATGAACTAGATTGATCAATAAACAAATGTATTTGATGACTAAATTGATTATCGAAAAACATATTTGACAACTAAAATTACTAATAAAATAGATATTAGTGGATGTATTTGTAATTTCAATCCATTCAAAGGTGAAGGGAATTTCTAAAATATATTTGAAATTTTTTAATAGTTATATTAATGTAGTAAAATTAAATAATTTAATATATCACTGATCATATGGTTACGATGTTTGAGTTTAATGCATCTCTTAACCATCAAATTAATGTATACGTTAAGTTACCGATGATTACAAACATTTCAAAGAGTTGTTTTCCTTCAGCAAATGACACGAGTTATTCAATAAATAGAGACATTTCAGAGATAGAAAATAGGAACACGAATTTTAAGAACACGATTCTCATGTTCTTGACTCAAATATCTGTAAAAAAATATTTCTGCGTCATTTTTCTCTCTCTCTAGATTCACAATAGTAAATTAAAGAACTTTATTCTGTAAACTATTGTTAACCGATAGACTTGATGTGAATGTGCAATTCGCTTCAAGAATTTCAAAGTATTTTGAAAGTGATTTGTCAGTTTACATGTTTGCATACAATATATATAGATTAATAGTGGAGATAAATCAAATTTAAAGTTTAGTGTAATATTCACGCTTTGAAATTTATTTGTGCAACCTTTATCATCATCAATTTCATCTTCTTCTTGTTCAAGATTTGCAGCATGCCCCCCACAAAAGATCCAATATCAAGAACTACTGTGATAGTGTCTCACACATTAAATGATTAAAATGGTTGTTTACTTTATTTCCAATTGAACTTTTCAATTATTACTATGTACATTGCGTTCAAAGCATTAATTCTATTTTGCATTTATAATAGTAGAAAATATATCAATAATTAATAAAGATAATTGAATAAAATAACTATTTAATTTATTGTATTTTTAAGATATGTGCAAAAATCTTAAAGAAAACTTATTTTGAAATGGATAAAATACTACTCCTTCGGCCTCAATTAAAACAAAATTACTTATTTTTCCATTTATAAAGAAATTTAGTTAATGAATTTTTTTTTAATTTTATGTAAAAATAAAATATAATTAGTAACCTATGGTCACTGCTCACAACATTTAAGAATTAATACAAAATCATTTTTGAAAAAATGACATTAAATGTGTATAGAATATAGATTTGACTAGTAAATAGACGTACTTTTTTGTTTATAATTGAATTGAGAGGAAAAAAATAATAATAACTATCTTAAGAAAATATAATGATAGAAAAAATAATAGTAACTTTAACGAATTATTTTTATTAAACATTGTAATATTTATTATTATTATAAATATAAAGTAAAATATAATAATTTGAGAGTGTAGTATATAATATTAATTAGAGTATATAATAATTAAAAGAAGTATGTCTGTTTTATAATGAATGATTTTTTATCATTTCACACAAATTAAAAAATATATTAACGAATGAGAAAAAATATTACTTTTACTAAATTATTTTTACTAATTATTAAATTATTCATTATTATCATTAATACAAAATAGAAGATAATGAATTAGAAATTATGCATGTAATATTAATTAGATGGTTTAATTGAAAGAAAACAAAATATTATATTAAATATTAAAACAATAATTCATTTTGTAACAAATTTGCTTTAAAAATATGTCATCATTGTGAGACAAGGGGATTAATTAATATTCTTTTTGTTGCATAGGATTTCTCATCTCAATAATGGCTTTGCACGTTTCTGATTTGGCCTCTATTCCCCTATTAGTCAGCATAAAGCCTAGAAATTTGTCCGGCTTGGACACAAAGGAACACTTAGTTGGATTTAAGCGGATATTGTATTTGCGAACCAAGCTTAATATTTCATCCAAATCCTCGTGATGGTGTCTTTCATAGTTAGTTTTTACTACCATGTCATCTATGTACACATCAAGATTTTTACCAATTTTATTAACAAAGACTTTGTCCATTAACCTTCGATATGTAGATCTCACGTTCTTTAATCCAATGGGCATTACTTTGTAATTGTTAGTTTTCAAGCTATTGCTTTAAGTGCAAAAGAAATAGAAAATAGGACAACATATAAATTGTAGGGCTTGTAGAACTTGTTTTTATTGAATGAATGAATTGTGCTATTTATACATGGTTCATTCATATTCATTGTAACTGTTATCTAATTAACTAACTAATTAAGTGATTAGTTAGTTAGTTATCACATACAACTAATGTTTTACTTGAATTACACAAATTTTCTAATACCAAGAACGTTCTTGATTTACTCTGATCAATCTGATTTTCTAGAACATTCTTTGTTTCTAACACTTTTCCTGGAACATTCTTAGTTTCTAACAGTAATGATAATTGCAAGTGTTGGTCATGAATGTTGTTTTGCTTGCATCTTCTAGGTCCATCCTAATCTAATTATAGCTCGATCACGCGTCCATGAAGCTTAACATTTTATTGTCGAATGCACCGTTAATGATCTTCTCTATGCTTGGCAAAGAATACAAGCCTTTTGAACAATCCGCATTTAGCTCGGTGAAATAGACACACATTCTCCAATTTCCATTTGAATTTTTCACAAGCATAACATTTGCCGACTATTTGGGTTATTTTATCTCAAGAATGAAGAAAGCCTCCAATAGATTCTTTACTTCCTCATCAACTGCTAGTTGCCTTTCCTCACCCATACGTCTCTTTTGTTGTGAGATTGGTTTAGCTTCCATTTTCAAGGCTAAGAGATGGCATATTATATTGAGGTATATGATTATTATATCTATCATGGTCCAAGAAAAAAATCAATGTTCTTTTCTCAGCAACGTGATGGTTTGTGTCTCTTCTTCAGTCAACGCTAATGCCCAACTTAGTTGTCTAGTTCGACTTGGTTTCAATCTGCACCTCTTTTGGATCTTCAATCGAGGATATTAACCTTTTGTCCTACTCATCTCAAGGGTCAAAGTCTACGAAATTAATGTTGTGGGAATTGGCTCTTGGGGGATGATTACCTTCTGCCTTGCCATGAGATTTTCTTGGTAGCATCACTTAGTTGTCTCGTGATCTTCTTTCAACACCGTGACTTTTCCATTCTCTAATGGGTCCTTGAGTGTTAAGTAAAGTGTGGAAAGGACATCGCTTATGGCGTTAAGGGTAGGTGGCCTGATGATCATGTTATAAGATAATGAGGTGATAAAGACCAAGTAACTTACTTATATTGTTATAAGATGATGAAGCGATAAAGATCAAATGTAGTTTTCAAGGTTACATAGCCCTTGACTTGGACTTGTTCTCCCGAGGAACTGACCAACAAACCCTTGAAGGGCTGGAGTTGTTCACTAAATAATTATTACCTTTCAAATGCATTCCAATACAAGACATATGCCGAACTCCCAGAATCAATTAAGACCCTTTTAACATTAAAGTTCAACATTTGTATGACTTCTACCATAGGGTTGTGTTGGTGAGGTACCACCCTTTTGAGTCCCTAACCGAGAAATTACCTCAAGGGATTATGGGATTACCAATTCTCTTATGAAATCATGAATATGCATTACTTGTCGCGTTTGAATGCTGGACGTAATTTTTGAGATATCCATTTTGAATTAGTCATTGAATTTCAGCTCTCAACACCCGACATGCTTGGTGCCATGACATCGAGCTCGATGGTAAGTGCACCAGCGATATACATGGTCAGGTGCGCAAGATTTCTTTATAAATATGTCTCTTCTCGTATTGAGTGAGGTTAATGAAGACTCAAAAATCTCTTTGGGGGGGATACATATTTGGGTTGCCTTTCTCCTTTCCTTTTCTAATGCAATTGGGAATGGTGTATACTCATGTCTCTATCTCCAACGCGTTATCAGGCGTCTCAAGCTCGTTTCTTTGCATTACTCTATTCACTCTTTAAATAACATTCACCTCTTGCCATGATCTCTTGCAAATTTTCTGTTGGTTTATAAGCCAAGGATTCATTTAAGTGGTATGCCTTTAAAACATTTTGAAAATCTTCAACAAATATATCTTGGTTGGGGTTGATGATGCGTATTGTTGCTTGGTTGAAACAGCCTAAATATTGCTTCAACAATTCAGAATGTGCTTAAAGGACGTTGAATAAACTCTTCGTAGTGACCTTTTGGTGTTTGCTAGCAGAGAACTGTTGAATAAAATTACTGAGATCATGTTTTGATATTAAGTAGGCTCTAACTTTTAGAACTTGGATCAAGATTTTGGATACCTAGGGCTGAGCTTTTATGGTTACAGTCCAAGTAAGAAATACTATGACATTCTAGTGAGGTTTAAATATTAAGCTAGTTTTTTAAAAGTCAATGGCTATAGTGGGATACAATATAGATGGTCTATTGAAGAGCAAATTTATTTTCAAACTTCACTGTTTGATCTTGTAGAATCACTATATCTAACTGTAATCTCGGCACACAAATTTTTTTACCATTTCATTCCCAATTTTCTAGAAGCTCATATGTTAGAGATTACACCAAGGTCGTTGATGGATTTGTTGGATCATTTATTGAGGGTATACTGCAAATATTGAATAAGAAGAAGATGAAACTAATGATGATGAATGTTGCACAATAAATTCCAAAGCGTGTGTATCACACTAAGTTTTAGGTTCAATTTGCCTCCACCAATCAATATATATTGGATGCAAACAGGTTAACCGGCAAATCCCCTTCATGATACTTTGGAATCCTTGAAGTGAATTGCACATTCACATCAAGCCTATTAATCAATAATATTTTACATAATAAAGTTCCTTCATTTACTCTCGTGCACTAGATAAAAGAAAAAATCACTCAGAAATATTTTTGACAAAAATTTGACTCATGTAACATGAAATTTTTCTTGTTCTCCTCTATGCTTCTAAATTATCTTTATTTATAGAGAAACTCATATCAATTGGTGAAAGAAAACAATTCTTGAAAAAGATTGTAACATCTAGTAACTTAACAGATGCATTTGTTCAATGACTAACAGATGCATTAAACCCGAACTTTGCAACTACTTGACTAATGATACATTAAGTTATTTAATTTTGCTACATTAATATAGCTATTAAAGAAATCCAAATATATTTTGGATATTTCCCTCACAGACTTCAATTTCATCACCACCGCATTGATTCATTGCATATATTTTTAGAGGAAAGGGTGAAAAAGAAATTTTTTGTTTATTTATGTCTGATCTGTTAAATGTATTTCAAATTCATTTGTAATTAAATAAAAAGGTTAGAATATAGTTAAAATTCAATTAAGTTTGTTGTAACTTGTATTGTAGCAAATTGTTTGATATAAAACTTTTTAATACCAAGAAGATTCTTGGTTGTGATTGATCAATCTGCTTTTACCAGAACATTCTTGATTTACTCTTTCAATTATCTTCTTCTCATTTCAATTCCTCTAAGTAACACAACTTGTTCTAACATGATCATGGTGTCACCATGAATGACCTCTACTGCATCGGTTCACCCATTCAAATACAAATCGATTTCGATAGAAATTCATCAAGATAACCGGACCAACCACAACAAGGTGTCGTTGTTTCATGGAGTTGCAAGCGCAATGGTACAATTTGTAGTTAGAGGATATTACATGTATTCAATGACCAATAGTGTGCTCATAAAAAAGACAATTTGTAGTATGAGAGTAACAATGATTGTTAAGAATAATAACGACAAGATTCACCTTTTCTAATGACAAGAGATGACCAAAAATTGAAGTGTTGATGAGACAAACTTGGAGATTTTTATAGTACATATTTAGAAATTATTTTTAAATTTTTTAACGAAAAGTAGAATCTATTTTGTGTTTGTTTAAAATTATGAAAAAAATAATAATTTATATCTCTCCTATTAAAATTAATTTTCTTTTAAAAGTAATTAAAATAGCTTTTCATTTTTAACATAAAAATCATTTGAAAAAAACTTACACAAATATAATTAAAACATGTAAAATGATTTTTCTATCTAAATAATCTTAAACAAACACACTCTTAGCATTTTTTATTTTGTCTTACGTAAATAAATAAAAAAATTATAGTTGTCAATTTTGATCAATGCTTGATGGGGCCGACCTTATACATCTATGTTTTAGTTTGGGTGAAACTCCTTAGTTACAAGATCTAAAATTTTTTTGACCATTTTGGTTTGGGTGAGGTCTAGGTATGACCCGTACATTATGCACTTTGTTGTTGTTTAGTGGCCTAAAAATAATTTGTTTATTTGGTAGAAATGTTAGAACTTGATTAGACTTGTCCGTGTGTTAGTTTGAAGTGAACTACAAAATGTATACCATAATACTAGCGGAAAGACGGGTACATGCATTTCTACTGTGCTTAGTTGTGTACATATTTTGTCGTGTTTTTAGTGTAGTCCAAATTTTTATATAATTATTTTATTCAAAAGTGCTTGTAAAACTTCATTATTAATAATAAAATCATGAATATAATTTAGAATATTTAAAAAGATATGAGGATTAATTATAGATGTGGTTATCATTGTTAACGCATGAGCCGTCTCAGTTGTTAGCAAGGTCGACATGAAGATAAGAACACTAAAACAACCGTTTTAGATCTTTATGAAAAACAAAATTTTACTTAATCAAAAGGTCTAAAAAAAATTTACTTAATAAAAAGACCTCAAATTTTAATATTTTTAAAATTAAAACATATAAGTCTTTTCTAAATTTAATATTATTTCAACAATATTAAATCAATTGAAAAATAATATATTATATAGCATTAATTATATTAATTTAGTGACGTCATGCTAAATTTTAAAAAATTCGATGTAGGTGTTACATCTTGCACATTTATGAGTTTATCTTGAGTTGATATGTACAACAAAATATTCCTTTTGTTTTTAAGATTCTTGTTGGAACCAAGTTGGTTCTAAGTACTTAGGATTTTGATGTTTACAAAAGCACTCCATGTAATCTTATTTTGAACCTTGAATTATTACATTAAATGCCACCAGAAAATGAAGTTTCCAGAGGCAGAAGATGAAGACACCAGAAAATGCATCCAGAAGGTACCAGAGGATGCATCCTGGAATTACCAGAGGATATCTTTGCTGGCTCAGATCAGAAGGAAGCAAAGTCAGAAGAAGACCTGGACCAAACCAGAAGGAAGCCTGCCAGAGGGAGAATTAATCCATACCAGAAGGAATCATAATTCAAACTTAGTCCAGAAGTTATTCTGACCAGAAGATGGACTGACAATGAAATGATAAACGGCCCAGACTTGATCCAGGCTTAATCAGAGGATAAGTTAATGGGTCCAGAACAAGAGAATCAATCCAGATTTGACCTATACCAGAAGATAGCATGGTTCAGGGTATGAAACTAAGTCCAGACCAGAAGAAATGATCTCCAGATTTGATCCAGAACTGATCCAAAATAGAAGGTAAAATGTCCATATTGAAATATTATTTGTCCAGATTTAATTTCAGTTTAATCCAGACCAAGTCCAGAATTGGTCCAGATCAGAGGGAAGATATTCAGATAAATGGTCCAGATTTAAGAATATGGCCCAGTGTTGGCCGAGATCAGAAGATCAGACCATGGCCCAATGTTGGCTGAAATAAGAAGGTCAGAATGTATGGTCCAGCATTGGCCGAGATCAGAGGATCACAGCAGATTAGTTTGCTAGTCCAGGTTAGCCGAGATCAGAAGATCAGAAAGTGTGGTCCAGGGTTGGCCAAAATCAGAGGATCACAGCAGATCACTTAGTATGGTCCAGATGTGGATGAGAGCAGAAGATCAAATGGTCCAGATTTAGTCATGAGGATTAACGATGGAGATTTAATTTAATTTGATCAAAGTATTAAAAGGATTTGTTACAAAAATAAAGTGAAGTCGTATGAGAGTTTAGAAGCTGTTGGCGGGAAGAAACTAAAGACATGATTGGCCAGTTATTTTTGAAAGCAAATATGAAGCTTAAAAAGATATGTTTTTTATTTAAGTGAAGCCCGATCGGTCAAGATATTTTTGCAAGAGAATCCAGCAAGGTACAACTCGAAATTAAGCTTGGAAGAGACCCTAATTCGCATCTATAAAAGGAGGCTCAAGGCAGAATACTTAGTATCAAAAATCACAAAAGAGTCATACACTTCCAAAAGCAAACACTCAAGTTTTCAGTGAGGTTGATTGTGAGTTCCAGCTTTCCAGAAGCAAGCACTCGTGTTATTTTCTTTCCCTTGTGTTAGATCTAAGTTGTTTGTAAGACCCTTAAATTTAAAAATTAAATTATGGATTTAATATTAAGTGTGTTTTGGGATATTTGTAAAATATTTAATATATGTATGCTTTGGGTGAATATATATATATAAATATTTATTTTGGGAAGATGAATTAAAATGATTGGATGAAGAGTAAATTAATTTAATTACGAGTAATTAAATTATCAGACAGTTAATTAAGAGGTTATCAGCTAATTGCGACGAAACCGGTTAAGTGCTGGAGGGTCCAGCAATATTATAGTATTATTTTTTATGAGGTGGCATCCATATATGCCTATATATAGGAGTGAGAAGGAAGAGCAAAGACAGAAAACACTTCCTCATCCATACTGCATGTAACAGTAACGTTCTCATTCTTCCTTCCATTCTGATTTCTGTTTCCCGTTTAAAAAAAAAAAAGAGTTGCTCAAAAGTGAGATTACTTGGAAATCCAAGCACCGAAACACCAAGTACCAAGAACAAACGTTGTTCCTATCCTCACTACGGAGCTAGAGAACCCACTTTGGTAGAGGCAAACGCAAACGAAAACTTCACCGATTTTTTATGCAGAAACGTGAACAGGAGCAGAAACGTAACAGGGGTAAGGGCACCTTCCACTTTCTAGATTGCATTAGGGCTGTAAATGCATACTGTTATGGCATTAATGATGTTTCATTATTGTTTTTGAAGAAAAACTGTTTTGCATGTCCTTTTGAAGGATGAAAAATGCATTCTGTTGATGTTTTAAACGATCTGTGATGTTTGCTGTGTTGGTTGATATATCAACGTTGTTCTGTTTATGTGAGAAAGCTGGAAAATGCTTTGCATGTCATTTTGGGGATGATCAAAATGCATGTGTTGATAAAATTGTTGTGCATGTTGTTATAAAATGTGAAAATGCATTTTGTTGGTGTTTTGGTGATATGTGATGCTTGTTGTTTTGGCTGAATACATCAGTGTTGTTCCGTTTGTGTGAGAAAGCTGGAAAATGCTTTGCATGTTGTTTTGGTTGTGTAAGAATACTGGAAAATAATGTGCATGTTGTTTTTGAGAAATGATCAAAATGTAAATGTTTAAAAATGCCTGTTTGTGGTGGTTGACAATCTGTTTTATGTCATGTTAATGATAAACTGGTGTTGATGATGGTTTCAAAGGAAAAGGATTTAAAAGGGTGGAAATGTTTTTCTGGAAAATCTGTTATTTGATGAAAAATGTCTGAGTTTTGTGTTTTCAAAAGAGTGGTGAAACTGTTTTGGGGTTGTGTCGGTTCTTCAAAGGAAAAAGTTTGAAAATGTGTTGAGGTTTTCAGGAAAATTTCACTGACTTCGAAGGTGTATTCGAATACAGCATGCCAAGCTTCTGTTTTACTCAAATTTTCGAACTTGTATTCGAATACGGGCCTCTGTATTCGAATACAGATGAAGGATTTTGCTTCTGAATTAACATTTGTATTCGGCTACGACCCTGTCGTATTCAAATACAAAATTGAAATTTTATCACTGTATTCGCATCTGTATTCGAATATAAAATACAGAATGCTGATTTTCACTATCTTAGCTTCTGTATTCGAATACAAGGGAGTTGTATTCGAATACAGATTCGTGTTTTTCCAAAAATTCAAGTTTTAGATACTGTCATGTGAACTTTAAGTGTTGGGGAACATTGGGAAGGTTTGTAATGATTTAAAGTGGAGTTTTTGAAGTAATCTTGAAGAGGAGATGATGAGGTTCTGGAAACCTTTAATGATGTTGGGAAAATGCTGAGTTTACACTGTTTTGCCTTCTATATTCAAATACAAGGATGATGTATTCGAATACAGAATGTTGAATTTGCATTGTTTTCAGCTTCTGTATTCGAATACAAGGGAGCTGCATTCGAATACAGATTCGTGTTTTTTCAAAAATCCAAAGTTTTAAACATTGTTTTATAAACCTTGAGTGTTGGGAAACATTGGGAAGGTTTATAATGAATTAAAAATGGAGTTTTTGTGATAATTTGAAGTGGTGATGATGAAGCTTTTGAGATCTCTACTGATGTTGTGAAAAATACTGATTTTACACTGTGACATCTTTTGTATTCGAATACAAGGAATCTGTCTTCAAATACAAAGTGTTGATTCTACACTATTTTGGCTTCTGTATTCGAATACAAGGAAGCTGTATTCGAATACAGATTCGTGTTTCCCAGAAATCTCAGTTTTAAACACTAATTTATGGATTTTAAGAGTTGGGGAAACATTGGCAAGACTTATGATAAATAAGAATGAAGTTTTTGAGATAGTGTGAAGTGGTAATGATGAGGTGCTTGAATGTTTTTATTGCTGTGATGATAATGAAATTATTTGGGTTGAGATGGTTTTGGGGAAATGATGGAAAGGCTGAATTTTGCTGATGTTTGCATACTGTTTTCAGTGAAGAGAAAACATTGCATGTCCATGCATTGCATAGTCAGGTGGTGACCGCGATGGACCACAGAGTAATGCGGTAACCGTGATGGTCTGCGAAGTTAAGTAGTAACCACCGTAGTGGGCTACGGAATGGCCGCGTGTTCGTGGTGGTCCATTCAAATACGTAAAACGTGCTGGTCTGTTGAGCGACTGCACGAGTGCTGATCTGTTGAGCGACTGCACTGGTACTGGTCAGTGAGCGACTGCACTGGTACTGGTCAGTGAGCGACTGTACCTTGGCATATGTAAAACGTGCTGGTCAGTTGAGCGACTGCACTGGTGCTGGTCTGTGAGTGACTGCACCTTGGTAATTCCAAGAAGTTGAGTACATGAGCATATACATATTTCATCGGGGTGGTTGACCAGTGGGTCACGATCTGGATATATGATGATGATTGGAGAGTGATATGTGTAAGTACTTTATAAAATCTGAATTTCTGATGGATGGTTGTGATTGCTGAGTTGATGGTTGTACTTACAACATGTTTTTCATATTAATTGATTGCTGTTTGAAAAGGCATACATGTCATGAAATTTCAAAATGAGCATCCTTATTTATCATCATTGATTTATGATATGCCATGGATATAATTGTTACTGTTGATATAAATGCTATGTGTTAATTGTTAATTTCGTTCGGTGACCCTTTACTATTATTGTGGAAATTGGGCTTTGCCCTCAGATGATACCCAAACCCGTCCCACCAACGGTTACACTAACGACGGAGACGTCGTTAGTTTCCCCTGATCCTTACGTACAGAGTATTTGTAGACCACGCAGAGGGGCGGACAGCTGGGTGAAGACAAGACTGGCAGAGGATGCGGTGTAGACCGTGCTACTGTGGCTTAGTGCATGATCAGACTAGACTTTTGTATAGGGTCTTGAGTTTGGGAAATGTAATTGGTTATTTTGGGAATTATTGTATAACTTTTCTGCTAATATTTTTCCGCACTCTGATAATATTTTGGTGGGTCCAGGATACAGCTGTTGGATGTATCTTTATTTTGATATATTTTGAAGAATTAAATTCCCAAATAAGTTACTTAATTAATCGTGATGTAATTATTTAATTACTTCTCTATTTTGGATTACGACGTCGAACGATATTTAATTTGAATTGATTTTAATCATTCTGAAGCAAATTGAAAAAAAAATTCTTTTATTTATTTTGGTTAAAAAAAAATACACTCGCGCTGTGTTTTAAACTCGGGGTGTTACATTGTTGAAGTAGAGTGTACAATATGAGGGAGTCAAAAGGGGTAGCAGAGTACTTGGCAATTAGATTCAAGGCGTTGTAATTCCTTCTACAATCTGGGGTTGTCAGATTGGTAGGAGAAGACTTGACTTAGGAAGTCAAGGTGTTGTATTCCTCAAGAGTCTAGGATTGTTAGACTGTTTGAGAAGACTGACTTGGAGGGTTAGTGGAGTTGTTGTAATTCAAGGTTTGAATTAGTGAAATCCTTCAAGGTGAAGGGACTGGACGTAGCCTCGTTAACGGTGAACCAGTATAAAATTCTGTGTTTTTATTTTTACTTTATATCCGCTGCTAACTCTATTTTTATTCATACATCAAGTTTTGTTTTAAAACTGCAAAAACAGAAAAAGTATTCAAGTTAGTCAAACACAATTCAACCCTCCTTCTCGTGTTTGCACCTTCAATTGGCATCAGAGCTCAGTCTCAAGGCTGAGCACTTAACAGTGTTTGAGAAAAGGTCCAAGGGGTTCAACATGGCAGAATCCAAAGATGAATTGGGAGGCATCATCAACACACCACCACTATTTGATGGAGAAATATTTGAGTATTGGAAGGACACAATGAGAAGTTTCTTCACATCTCAAGATCCTGAATTATGGAAGATGGTAGTCAAAGGATACACTGCACCTACTGTTCCAAAAGATCCAACTAAAGAACTGGACATAGATGATATGAAACTAGACCAGAGCAAATTATTCAAACTGCATCACAAGTCCAGAAACATCATGATTAGTGCCATCGCATTCAAGGATTTTGACAGATGCACAGATAAATAAACAACAAAGAGCATATTCGACTGTTTGGTTCTGTCCTATGAAGGAAGCCAGCAGGTTCAAGAAGCAAGGGCTAACATACTGATCAAACAGTATGAGATGTTGAAGATGGAAGATGATGAAAACATTGATGGAATGTTCTGCAGATTCTAGACTCTGATATCTGGAATGAAGGTCTTGAAGAAAAGCTACACAACAGCAGATCATGTCAAGAAGATTCTAAGAAGCTTACCAACCAAGTGGAGACCAATGGTTACTGCAGTTCAGCAAGCCAAAGATCTGAACAACTTAAAACTTGAAGATCTGATCAGCTCACTCGGGTCTCATGAAATAGAACTAGAAGCAGATGAACCAAAGAAGAAGAAGAATCTGGCCCTGAAGTCAAAACAGAAAAAAGCTGCAAGGGCATCATCAGAATCAAAGGATAGTGACAGTGACTGTGATGATATGGCTTACTTAACCAAAAAGATGGTTAAGATCTGGGAAAACAGGAAGAGAATAAGCTTCAAGAAGAAACATAACAACAAAGGAAAGGAAGAATCTGACAAGAAGAGTATCGTTTGTTATGGATGCAATGAACCTGGATATATCAAGTCAGAATGTCCAAATCAGGAAAAAGGCAAACAGCACAAATTGAATTCCAGATTCAAAAAGAAGGGTCTGATGGCAGCTTGAGATGCATCAGAATCAGAGGAAGAATCGTCAGATGAAGAAGAGGCATAAACAGCAAATATGGCACACATCAGGTCTGCCTCTGGACTTCACAAAGGCAAGAATTCAGGAAGGAAAACAGGCAGAAGGAAGAATGATCGAAGTAGTCATTCAAGCAAGTCTGGAAGCACATCAGAGGGAGCAATTCTGGCTCTGATGGCTCATAAAAATTCAAGTTCTGAATACAGCTCAGGCTTTGGAACAGATTCAGAAGATGAAGATGATGAGGTATTTTCTGATCTCTCTAAATCTGAGTTAATCGATGCTTTAAAAGATTTTTTAAATGCAAACAATAAGATGGCTTTAAAACTGAAAACTCTTAGGGAAGATAAGAAAAATCTGACCAAAGAAGTCCAAGTTTTAAAGAATCAAAATTCTGAGTATGCAACTGAAAACAAGGATTTTAAAACTGAAGTTGCAAGACTTAAATCTGAAAACCAAACTCTCAAAAGTAATGTTTGTTCCACTTCCAAAATTGTTTGTGAATCTGACATGCATGAGAAATTTTTTCAAAACTTTATTTCTAATGGAATGGAAAGAAGTAAATATGCATCAATGATTTATGGAAACACTAACATTGGAAATAGAGGTCTTGGTTTTACAGAAACTGTTGCTGAAATTAAAAATGTTCATTCTGATGTTATATGCATTGTTTGTGCTAAGAAAGGTCATTCTGAATTATCTTGTCCAATGGTAAAATCTGAACAAGATCAGAGAGCTGTTAAGACTAACAAACCTGGACCCAATCAGTTCTGGGTACCAAAAGATCAAATTGTCTATGTTGCAGATATTCTGAGCAACCAGAAGGAGACACCATCAATGGTGCCTGGACAATGGATGTTGGCAATGCACAAGCAGAAGAAGGTTTATGTTCCTGCTACAACAAGACAAAGGCAATCTGAGTCTGATGGAAGAAGGTCTGGTCAACTCAACCAAAACAAGAATCAGAGTCATGATCAAAACCAAAACTGGAACCAAAATCAAAACTGGAACAAGAATCAGAACAGGAACTGGAACCAGAACCAACTCTGGAACCAGAATTAGAATCAGTACTGGAACCAGAATCAGAATCAACACAGGAACCAGAATCAGAACATGAATTACCAGAATCACCATAATTACCAAATTCATCAAATCACCAGAATCACCAAACATACCAGAACCAAAACATGTTCTAGAATCATCAGAGGAACATGGTTTATCGACCAAAGCAGAATCAAGGAAACTGCTCAAACAGGGCAGAAGCAGAACTGGCTTTGATGGCTTGAATAGAAGCTGAGTCTAACTCTGACTCTGATTCTGATAGAGAAAAAACAAGGTCTGATCAGCAACACAAAGCTTGGTATCTTGACAATGGATGCTCTAAACACATGACAGGAGACAAGTCCATGTTTCTAAATCTGACTATGAAGAATGGAGGCAAAGTTTCCTTTGGAGGAAACCAGAAAGGTCAGATCATTGGTACAGGAACTATTGGTAACACTTCTTCTTCCCTGTCTATTAAAAATGTTCTGCTAGTTAAAGGGCTAAAACATAATCTTCTGAGCATAAGTCAATTAAGTGATTGCAATTATGATGTTATCTTTAATCAAAAAACTTGCAAAGCTGTTAGTCAACTTGATGGGTCGGTTTTATTTACTGGCACTAGGAAGGATAATGTTTATAAAATTGATATGTTCAGTCTTTCTAAGCAACAAGTTAAATGCTTATTGTCTGTGAGTGAGCAGAATTTGATTTGGCACAAAAGGTTAGGGCATGCAAACCCTAGGCTTATATCCGAATTGAGCAAACTCCAGTTGGTAATAGGGCTTCCCAAGGTAAGTTCCAAAACTGAGATTCTGTGTGAAGCATGTCAAAGAGGTAAACAAACTAAAAGCTCTTTTAAAACTAAAAAATGTGTTTCTACCTCTCAACCACTTGAACTGCTTCACTTAGATCTGTTTGGTCCTGTTCAAACAGCTTTTCTCGGTGGTAAGAAATATGGTTTTGTGATTGTTGATGATTACTCAAGGTGGACTTGGGTAAAAAAATTTAAGAACAAAGATGAATCTCACAGAGTATTTATTTCTTTTTGTAAGCAAGTTATGAACGAACAGGGTATTAAGATCATAACCATCATAAGTGATCATGGAGGTGAATTCGAGAACAAGTATTTTGAAGAATTCTGTGATGAGAATGACATCTCTCACAACTTTTCATCCCCCAGAACACCTCAACAGAATGGAGTGGAAGAAAGGAAGAACATATCACTGCAGGAGATGGTCAGAACCATGCTGAATGATATGAAGGTAGCCACCTACCTTTGGGCAGAAGCTGTTAACATAGCCTGCTACATTCAGAATAGAGTCTACATCAGGTCCATCTTAAATAAAACTCCCTATGAAAATTGGAAAGGTAAGAAACCCAATATTTCCTACTTTAAGCGATTTGGTTGCATCTGTTTTATGTTGAACACTAAAGATAACCTAGCTAAGTTTGATTCTAGATCTCAAAAGTGTATCTTTATTGGCTACTCTGAGAGATCAAAAGCTTATAGAGTGTTTAACAAAGAAACTAACACTGTGGAAGAATCAATCCACATTAAGTTTGATGATAAACAGCTTGACTCTGAAAAGTCAAAGCAAGATGAGGAAATTGCAGGTGAACCAGAGGCAAAGGAACCAGAAGCTGAACCAGCAGCAGAATATAAGAAAGATCAAGATGAAGAAGAACATGTTGATTCTGAAGACAAGTCAGAGGGAAAGAATGGATGGAAGTACAAGTCTTCACATCCCGAATCTCTCATTATTGGCAGTGCAGCAGAACATTTAAAGACCAGATCATCAAGTAGAGAAGCCTGTCTGTTTGGTTTACTCTCAACAATTGAACCTAGCAATGTTGATGAGACTTTGGCAGAGGAAGGTTGGATACTTGCAATGCAAGAAGAGCTGAATGAATTCAAAAGGAATGATGTTTGGGATCTGGTATCCAGACCAAACAAAAACATTATTGGAACCAAATGGGTTTTTAGGAATAAACTCAATGAAAAAGGTGAAGTGGTAAGGAACAAAGCCAGATTAGTAGCTCAAGGATACAATCAACAAGAAGGTATAGATTACACTGAGACTTTTGCTCCAGTGGCCAGGTTAGAAGCAATTAGAATTCTTTTATCATTTTTTTCTAATCATGATATAATGTTGTATCAAATGGATGTTAAAAGTGCATTCTTAAATGGCTATATAAGTGAGGAAGTCTATGTCAAACAGCCCCCTGGATTTGAAAATTCTGATTTTCTAGACCATGTTTTTAAACTTAAGAAATCTTTATATGGTTTAAAACAAGCACCAAGGGCATGGTATGACAGACTTAGTAAATTTCTGCTTAAGAATGAATTTGATTGAGGCCAGATTGATAATACTCTATTTAGGAAATCCATTAAAAATGATATTTTAATTATTCAAGTGTATGTTGACGATATCATCTTTGGATCGACTAATGGCACTTTGTGCAAAGAGTTTTCTGACCTAATGCAGAAAGAGTTCCAAATGAGCATGATGAGAGAACTTAAGTTCTTCTTGGGAATTCAGATTCACCTAGGTAAACCAGGTATACTCATTCACCAATCTAAATATATTAAAAAACTTCTCAAAAAGTTCAACATGAGTGACTGTAAGCTTATGGCCACCCCCATGCACCCAACCTGCTCTTTTGAGAAAGATGAAACCAGCCAAAAGGTAGACCAGAAAACATACAGAGGTATGATTGGATCCCTTCTTTATTTAACTGCTTCTAGACCTGACATTTTGTTTAGTGTTTGTGTCTGTGCCCGTTTTCAAGCTGACCCTAGGGAATCCCATTTAACTGTTGTCAAACGAATTCTAAGATACCTTAAAGGAACCACCAACCTTACCCTGTTATACAAGAAAACCCCCACCTACAAACTCAGAGGTTTTTGTGATTCCGACTATGCTGGAGACAAGCTGGAAAGGAAAAGTACATGTGGCAACTGCACTTTCTTAGGTGATAATTTGATCTCTTGGTCAAGCAAAAGACAAAGCACCATTGCTATGTCAACAGCTGAAGCTGAGTATATATCAGCATCAGGATGCAGCTCACAGTTACTCTAGATGAAACATCAACTTGAAGATTACAACATCTTTGAAATCAATATCCCTTTGTTCTGTGATAACACTTCAGCCATAAACCTAACCAAGAACCCTATCTTACACTCTAGAGCCAAACACATTGAAATAAAAAACCATTTCATTAGGGACCATGTTCAAAAAGGGACTTTAAGCATTCAGTTTGTGGACACTGATCATCAATGGGCTGATATCTTCACCAAAGCATTACCAGAAGATAAGTTCGAGTTCATCAAGAAGCATCTCAACATTGTCACCATATCTGACTAACTCAAGTCGTCTTCTTAGGAGTTTTTTTTAATTTTCTTGTAATTTTAATTTTATGTCTTTTATTTTCTGTTTTTACTTTCTATAATTTGTAAAGAGAAAAACAAAAAATACAAAAATAGTAGGACCTCTTTTTGGGTGATGACAAAAAGGGGGAGAAAGAGAAAAAGGAGAAATAAGTAGAAAAGGAGAGATAAAAAGAAAGGAGGAGCGAAAAAGAAAGAGATGAAAAGAGAAGGAGTTGAAAAGGAGAAGAATCAGGGAGAGAGAAAAATTAAGAGAGAAAAAGAAAGAGTGAAAAACAGAGGAGACGTGAAGAGAGAAAAGAAAGAGAGAATAAAGAAGGAGTTGAAAAGGAGAGGAAAAGAGAAGGAGTTGAAAAGGAAAAGAAAAAGTCAGTATCAGACTTTGGGGGAGAGATTGGTCTGAGGGGGATTAATTCAAGTCTTCGAGTTATAAGCTAGCAAAATAAGTTAAGGTTTTGTCATCATTAAAAAGGAGGAGATTGTTGGAACCAAGTTGGTTCTAAGTGCTTAGGATTTTGATGTTTACAAAAGCACTCCATGTAATCTTATTCTGAACCTTGAATTATTACATTAAATGCCACCAGAAAATGAAGTTTCCAGAGGCAGAAGATGAAGACACCAGAAAATACATCCAGAAGGTACCAGAGGATGCATCCTGGAATTACCAGAGGATATCTTTGCTGGCCCAGATCAGAAGGAAGCAAAGTCAGAAGGAGACCTGGACTAGACCAAAAGGAAGCCTGCCAGAGGGAGAATTATTCCATACCAGAAGGAATCATAATTCAGACTTAGTCCAGAAGTTATTTTGACCAGAAGATGGACTGGCAGTGAAATGATAAACAACCCAGACTTGATCCAGACTTAATCAGAGGATAAGTTAATGGGTCCAAAACAAGAGAATCAATCTAGATTTGACCCATACCAGAAGATAGCATGGTTTAGGGTATGAAACTAAGTCCAGACCAGAAGAAATGATCTCCAGATTTGATCCAGAACTGATCCAAAACAGAAGGTAAAATGTCCAGACTGAAATATTATTTGTCCAGATTTAATTTCAGTTTAATCCAGACCAAGTCCAGAATTGGTCCAGATCAGAGGGAAGATATTCAGATAAATGGTCCAGATTTAAGAATATGGCCCAGTGTTGGCCGAGATCAGAAGATCAGACCATGGCCCAGTGTTGCCGAAATAAGAAGGTCAGAATGTATGGTCCAAAATTGGTCGAGATCAGAGGATCACAATTTATCAGTTTGCTAGTCCAGGTTGGCCGAGATTAGAAGATCAGAAAGTGTGGTCCATGGTTGGCCGAAATCAGAGGATCACAACAGATCACTTAGTATGGTCCAGAATTGTATGAGAGCAAAAGATCAATCGGTCCATATTTAGTCATGAGGATTAACGGTGGAGATTTAATTTAATTTGATCAAAGTATTAAAAGAATTTGTTACAAAAATAAAGTGAAGTCGTATTGGAGTTTAGAAGTTGTTGGCGGGAAGAAACTAAAGACATGATTGGCCAGTTATTTTTTAAAGCAAATCTGAAGCTTAAAAAGATATGTTTTTTTATTTAAGTGAGGCCCGATTGGTCAAGATATTTTTGCAAGAGAATCCAGCAAGATATAGCTCGAAATTAAGCTTGGAAGATACCCTAATTCGCATCTATAAAAGGAGGCTCAAGGCGGAATACTTAGTATCGAAAATCACAAAAGAGTCATACACTTCCAAAAGCAAACACTCAAGTTTTCAGTGAGGTTAATTGTGAGTTCCAGCTTTCCAGAAGCAAGCACTCGTGTTATTTTCTTTCCCTTGTGGTAGATCTAAGTTGTTGAAGTAGAGTCTACAATATGAGGGAGTCAAAAGGGGTAGCAGGTTACTTGGCAATTAGATTCAAGGCGTTGTAATTCCTTCTACAATATGGGATTGTCAGATTGGTAGGAGAAGACTTGACTTAGGAAGTCAAGGAGCACCTTCAATTCAACCCCCCTTCTCATGTTTGCACCTTCAATTCTAACGGCTAAAGTCACACATATTAAGTACATATAATTAAGGTATTGCGAGTTTGAATAGCGTTCCAACACATCAAATGTCTTTACAACCTTTTACCATTTTTTTGAAGAAGCTATAGAGAATTCATTTAAAGCTTTTGAAGTACAAGATGTGCCAACAAAAGAAAAATAATTACAATCTCAACAACATAAGTTTATATATGGAACCACCTAACAAACCTTTAAAATACTAAAATCGCTTCTAAATAAAATGTCTAATAATAATCTTTACAAGAACCAAGACAAGGACGGAGATTAAGCCACCATTGATTTTGATCCAACTCAAAACATGTAGAGCTAGCTTTAAGCCACCAACAAGAGACAAACTTGATTTGATCAATTAGATAATCCAATAAATTTTCATTATGACAAAAAATCTGGCTATTCCTCTCTTTCAAAACTATCCAAATTACAAGAAGTTTCACGCGATATTTTATTTTTCAAAAGATGTAAACCATAAAACCGTTGAACGTGATTGATTACACTCTATGACAAAGCACTACAAATTCCTAACCACTGTAGAATTGTGTGCCAAATTTGACTAAAACATACAACAATAAAAATATGTTATGAAGTTTCTTACTTGCCACAACTCGCAAATAAAGAGTAGAATTGTTGGACAAAATGTCGCGTTTTGCCCAATTAACCTTTGTGGGCACCTTATCACTGAGCAATCTTCAAGTAGATAAATGAACTTTTATTGGTACCTTCTTATTCCAAATGAAATCATATACATGTAATCTATAAGCCTCCTCCTAATAGATAAGTAGTTTGTATGCACTTTTGACATTGTACATCATCCCATGCTCAAATCCCCACATCCACTTGTATGGAATATTTTCCGGCAATGACACGTTAGCCACGAAAATACAACACTCCCTTACCAAATACCCTCCCCAAGCAAACAAGTGTCTCCTCCACCCATTCGTTTCAACCCCCCACCCTAAACTAGTCATTTCTTCCTTTTATCAACCTGAACTGCGATTACGAGACAATTTGTTTAAGTTCTTTAAAGTTACAAATTAATTACTTTCTTTCTTTTTTTTAACGGTAAAATACTTCATTCATATGATAAAAATAAAGACCATTACATCAAATTGTTTAAGCAGTGCAGAAACATTTTCCATTTCATATAAGGATCTAACACTAAAAGTTAAACCAACCAATACATTAGCTAAATAAAAAGATACAAAATGTCCAACTTAACTCTTTGATTTCGAAGGCCTTTTCTCAAACAACCTTGTGTACATCTTTTGGCCATTCTAAAACTAGGATCCAAAAATGTCAAAGCCTATATCTTGTGGTTTTGGTTGCTTCATAAATATACTTGCCAATGAAAGAGCAAGAAAATCCACTTTAAGGGTTGAAAAAAACAACCTCCAAAAAGGAGGAAGAAAATCCAGGCAGTCTAGCACAGAAAAATAGGCACATCATTCATTGGAGTTGATTACCAATAAATGTTTTTCTATAGAACTTCATATGTGAAATTTTAATTTCATATGTTTCATTTATTATTTATTCTTAAAATAAGTAGCTGGTTGAAAATTGAAATAGAAAGAAAGCGATTAAGAGAAAAATATTTTTAATAGAATAGCACTATATAATGTCCTTATCAAGATTCTAGAGCCAATCGTATTCATTTTGATATTTAGTTGGGCTACTTCAATTTAAATACGACTTCATTCCCAATTAATTAATATATTCAACTGTTTAATTAATCAAATAATTGTACTACATTATCTTCAAATTTCAGTATTTTTGCAATGCCGCCAAAATCATAGACCACTAAAATCCCATCCAATACGTTTTCATATTGTCCAGAAAAACAACATCAATACTTAAAATGGGTGAACCAAAAGAGAGCACATAAATCATTGATTATATATTCACTCAATCCTGATCACTAACAAGTAGATACCGATGGATAACACAATTATCTTTACGTGTACTGTAGGTGCAATTTTTTCCTATTTTCAATTACCCTCCCAAAATTACAAAAACATCTTATAAAGAGGTGAGATCAAATTAAACCGATAGATATAAATATAAATTATTTTAAACCGATAGTACATTTCCATTAAACTTTAAAAATAAAATATGAATCCATTAAAAATGATGGCATTATATATATATATATATATATAAGCAAAATTAAAAATAAAAAAAAAGCAAGGGTGGCTCGAGATCCTATAACTTACAACATGTTTCCGCCGCTCATCACAATTCTTCATCTTGCTATATTTACACTCACAATGCATTTTCTCTTTTCTTATTATTTATATTTAACATTAGTTATACACTTCCTTTTATATGATTTTTTATCAGAAAAATATAATATCTTCTTCAAAAATAAAAAAAAATATAATATAACATGTATAAATCTTTATTAATCAATAAAAAATTTCAAAACACCCCTATAAAATTTGTTTTTACCTTTTGAAACACCCATTTTTCACATAGATAAATTCAAATCAACAATTTGTTTCTAAAGGTAGATAAACTTTTTTATCCAAAATAAAAAATAGATAAAATTTTCAAAACGAAGTTTGATAAAGTACATATCAAAATAATATTTATATTTTCAAAACAAAGTTAAAAGATAATTTTGGCATCAAAATAAATTTCCTTTTTATAGCGTCAGATTGTACCTTTTATTGTGGGATTCTAGTATTTTTTACTCCATATGTGTTGAATGTTAATTATACAGAATATATCCTCCACATTTGTCGAGGATGTAAATCCACAATATATATATATATATATATATATATATATATATATATATATATATATATATATATATAAAATTTACCGTATGCCAATAAAACAAGTTAGATGAAAGATTTGATGAAATTATCACAAAGGTTAAGCATAAGAATTTTGACGAGTAGAGGTTGAGCACAAGAATTAAAAAAGCAAATCAATTCTGATTTTTAAAAAAGAATTAAATTAGCTATACATACTTAATAATTATATTTAACTTTATAAATATAAATAGATTTTTGTTTTTACTCAAATAATTAATATAAATAGATTGAGCATAGATAAATTGAGATATGGAACAACAAATTTAATTCCAAGAATTTTTCTAGTAATCAAAGTTGCAATTAATGATTCATAAAGTTACACATGAAACGGCAGTACTCACAACAGCTTCTATGTCGTATTGTATGAAACGACAGCCTTATTATCATTACTATCAACTATCGATTTTGAGCGTGGAGTAGTGGTTGATGAGCTACGATGTAAACGACAACGGAAAGAACCTTCATGTGTCGTTGGAGAACACAAACACTGAGCTTTTTGCAACGATGTTTTATCACTACCCCTTTCACTTGTTGGTGATGTTGAAATTGTGAGTTTACTTTGAGATTCATATCTAGATGCCATGATGATGATGAGGAAAGGATTTGAATTTTGAAGCTCCAATTTGATTGTGGAAAATCAAGAATCTTTCTTTCTTTATATATATATATATATATATGAATGGTTAACATCAATTCATACCATAGTGTCAAATGTCAATTATGACACCTCTAATATTTGTAAACGCTTAATCCTATTATAAAATCTTTTGTTAGATTGAAATACATTATCACATAGATATGTATATAAATTTTATTTAAATTTAAAATTATTTGATATATATTAATGATATAATTTAAAATTAATTTCTCATAAACTTTTATTAAACGAAATAATTTTGACAAATCTCGTTGACGTAACAAATGATTTTAGATCAGAGTATAATGATTATATATTGACGATGCAAAATAATCTTACAATATCATCTAATATGAACCAACCATCTTGTCATACTTATATAAATTGTAACCATCTTGTTTACACTCATGTTGTGTGTCCCTTTTTCTTTTCAAATTAATGTCAAATTTTATAGATATAATCTATGGAATCATAGCTTTCAATCCAACGATAGCTTTAAGAATACTGTTATGCATATTAAAGTTATTAGAGGTTTCATAATATGAAGTTTGACACTATGGTATCAATTGATCTTAATATTTGATGATCAAATGAATTGTTGATATTATGTGCACATATATGACCAATTATGAGTTATTAGAGGTGTCAAAAAGGGTCAAATTCGTCGGACGATTTGTTTTACACACCATTTTAGATGGGTCAGGCTAAAGTTTTGAACTTGTCTAACTAAGTTGGTTGCCCCGTTTAACCCGCCAAAAAAATGAATGGGTTGGTCGTCGGCCAAATTAAAAAAAAAAACCTAGTTTTTTTTAAATGTGACTTTAATTGGTTTTTTCTCCAATTTTTTTTATTAACTCAACCAAACTAAAAGACTAAAATTGACTCGTTAACTTATCCAACTCAAACTAAAAGACAAATGTATGAAACGTTCTATTTTGAAATATTGCTATTAACTTATTGATAATTTACTTATATTTTTTTGTTAATAAATTTAATTATTGATAGTTTGTTACAAATGTAAATTTTATTTTATTTTTTCAAATTACATAATGTAAATTTACTTATTATAAGTTTAATTATGGTTGATAAAATTAATTAAATGTTTTTCATTACTAAAAATGAGTAATTAAATAGGCAGTTGACATATAATTTATACACGGATAAATGTTTTTCATTAGTCATTAGTTAAATTTAATATTTTTACATATCTTCTAAATAAAAGGAGAATAATTAAAATATACTAATTATAAAAAATATACATGAGACAAATATTTGCCACTAAAAATGTTAAAATTAGAGTTTTTATATCGTCGTAAACATAATAACAATTGCAATATACTAACTATATCATTACCACTCAATAAAAATTTCTAATTTAATAGTTAAAAAAATAAAATTTATAATTTATATTGAATTATTAAACTAACTAACTAATATTAGTGAACTAATTTTAATTTTCATCTTATGTATATATAAACAGAAAAGCAAAGGTTTCGGAATTCAACAACAAAACTATAACTAATCTTTAATTAATTATGTTTCTATGCACGTGTAATAATGGGCTCTTTTGATATAGATATTTTTTAAAAAAAGTGATTTAACTTTATATTATTAATAGTAATTTTTATGAGAATTTATTTAAAAATAATCAATTCAAATTCATTTATTTTCGATAAAAAATCAATTTAGATATTATTTATTAAATATTTTTCAAAAAAATATCTTTAAAAAAATGACTTTTAAGAAGAATTTTTTAAAATAGATTTTCATTTGAATTAATTAATAAAAATTTAGAAAAAAAGTTGGCAACATCTTAGCATTTTATAATAAAAAATGAAGAAAAAAAATAATTTGCACACTTTTTAAAAGAAAAATGATTTATATATAAAAAAGACATAAGAGTTACAACTAAATAAGATAAAAGACATATATATATAATTTTGCCTATACTTGAAAATAGAGTTTTATGGTGGACCACTTTTATGGACTAATACTTAAAAATCATCGGAAATTCTAATGACAATTGACGATATCATTCAGAAATAATAGCTCATGATCCTAATTGTTTTTATGAATAAGATGATGACCGACAGTGGCTGACCTTCTCAGGAGCATGCAGGGGCTATAGCATCCCCTATATTTTATTTTTATTTTTTTGTATAAATAATAATGATAGATTATTAAAATAATAGTGATAAGTTACTAAAATATCTCCGATTTTGAGAAATTGACATCGACTCTCTCCTTTCCACCTTTCTCCATCTCTTCTATTAATTCTCTGCTCAGATTGCTCTCCCTCTCTTCTCTTGGACTCTCCCTCTCCGTCGTTGCGGCGGTCAGTCGCCAGCGTCGCTTTTTGGTCTTGATCCTCAGGCTATCTCAATATGCTTCTTATATTTTTCAAGTTCTTACTATTTGCCTTTTCTACTTAAGTAATTTTTTTTCTATGATTAAAGTAAAAAACAAATGTCAATAGTTCTTGTCAGCAATAATATTCTTCTTATCTTTACCACAATGTAAAAGAGATTATTCAATGGTTCTTAAATCACAATCAAGTTGTTGATATCGTATTAGAAATTACGTGATTGAAGAGATAAACGAGAAATGAGGCAGACATTAATTAGAATATATATCGATAAAATATAACAAAATTAATAGAACGAGTTCTATATACATATAATCTACCTAATATCGAATGATAAACTAACTAATATCGAACAAATAAACTCTAACACCCTATTTAGCAACCCAACGACTAGTAAGTCTACTACCTATTAACAAACTTTTACAATTTTGGCAGTTGATATATGATATGGTGCGACACTATTTGTTAATTGTGAATTGTTTTAGTTAATTTGTGAACATTTTTAATTAATTTGTGTATTTTTTAGGAATGACACGATATTTAAACATAAGAAAATGGATGCATTTTTCATGAATAAATTTTTCGACAAAGATAAAAATTGCAAAGCTTCAACATCGACACTTGAAAAACATCCTTCCAGTGATTAGACAGTTCAACCAGATGATTAGCCTCATAAGATTCAAAAAATACCATGGATAAATTTGACGTCAATTTTTTATAACGTGACCCCGAAAAGCGTCTCCAATTTTGGGAATATTCGGTGAATCAAATAGATGAAGTTCAAAGAGCTTATCTTAACTAGGGGTCCCTATCAATGTGTAATTGAAAAATATCCCTTAAATGGAGACAAACATCCAAGACGATTTCAAGCATCTTTTTTCAAAATATTCCCTTCATGGCTAGAGTACTCTTCAACTAATGATGTTGCTTATTGTTTGTTTTGTTACTTGTTCAGTACAAAACCAAGTGGGAACCCTACCACTAACGTCTTCACTAAAAATGATTTAAATAATGGAGAAAGGTCAATGCCGGAAAGTGTTGTGCTATTTTTAAACATATTTGAGAGAGTCTTTGTTTGTTTCACAATCATGCAATGAAAACATGTCAAGATTTCAGCTTTGTTGGAGATTGGTGAACTTGAAAGTGACAGTGAACAAAATTAAATTTGCAATTTGAAATGAGCCGGAGATACTCGTTGGAGCTCACATTTTTCTTCTGTTTGTAGTATGATAAATTTGCATAATCCAACTTGTTCGGTTCTTCAAGATATTAGAAGAAATAGAACATGTTATTCTACACGTGGTAATGTTAATGCTGCTCATAAGCTTATGAAATCATTTGTTTCATATTGATTTTGCACATCATGAAAGAGATTATGGGAATTACATATCATCTTTGTCAAGTTTTACAATAGAAATATCAAGATATACTTAATGCAATGCAATTAGTCAACAATACAAAAACATTAATTCAAAAGTTGAGAGATGATGGTTGGGATGATTTAATGAAAACTGTTATATTATTTTGTGAGCAGCATGATATTGATTCAATTCAAACACGAAAGTCGCGTTTGTCATCAACATGATCACATCATAGTGGGTCAACAATATAGAGTGAATCTCTTTTGTGTTACAATTGATCAACAATTGCAGGAATTGAGTCACAGATTTTGTGTGCAAACAATGAAGCTTTTGAGTCTGAGCAGTAGCTGGTTCCTAAAGATATTTACAAAGCATTTGATATGGACAATATATGTGCTCTTGTAAATAAATTTTATCTTCTAGATTTTAATTATCAAGAAAATATTAATTTGATATTTCAATTGAAATACTTTATTCTTGATATTGTTAGTCATCCATATTTAAAGAACTTGTCAACTATGTCTGAATTGTGTTAAGCTCTAAAAAACAGGGAAGGTGAATACATATTATTTGATTGATCGGCTAATCCATCTTATCTCAACTCTTTCGATTTCTACAACTATTACATAAAGATCATTTTCAGCAATGAAGATTATCAAGACAAAACTGCGTAACAAGATGGAAGATGAATTTCTTGTGTGACGATATGATGCTTTATATTAAAAAAGAAATAATTTAAAGCTTCAGTTCTAGTTCTCATTCAATTATCGATGATTTCAAGACTTTAGGTGAATGAATGATACAACTTTAATTCGATGTAAATGTCTCTTTTTACAAATTATATTTTTATTTTGTATTGATATTATGTTGAATATTTGATAAAACTATATGATTTTTTTTAATTTTAGTTATAATATTTTAGTTAATATTTGTTGCTCCTCAATATTTTGTGCAAGATCAGCCACTAATAACCGATATTAATCCAATACGAAATACATATTTATTTTTCTTTATCTTTATCAAATAAGTATAATTTAAATAACTATTTCAGTCATAAAAATAACGATAATCATTAACATATTTACCCGTCTATCGTGAACCATGTTAGAAATTGTCCTTAAAAATATATATCTTAAATTTAGAAAATGCGATCTCGATTCATCGTGTATGTATCCATGAACAATGTATTGGATTACTAATTGTTGTTTTTTAAGTTTCAAAATCGTGTTTCAAAATAAATCGTGTATGTATTCACTATATCAGATTTAAGACGTTAGTGAATCAGAAACCGTGGCGATAAAAGCCTAATATAGTACTATAAATATGTATATAGTGATGAAAATTACTAACATAAGATTTTTTCAACGCGACCCTTTAATAATTTTTAAATTCACATATTCCAACATTAATCTTTGATATTATTCACACACTATGTTCTAACGTTAATTTTTTATAGGTTAAATAGCACTCGCGGTCCCTTAACTTAATTTCAGTTAACGATTTAGTCATTTATCTTTTTTTTTCCCATTTTGGTCCTTTATCTTTTTAAATAATTTCAGCGTTACCCTTTAAGTGGGGTTCCGTTACAAAAAAAGTTAAAAAGTTACCCCTCCGTTTCCTTTTTCCTGGGTTTTCTCTCACGTTTATGTTTCTTTTGTTTGGTTTAGGGTTACCTTTCTTCTCTCATTCACTTTCTCCCTTCATCTTCTTTCTTCTCTTCTCCCGTATCATCTTTTTCCTTCATCAACAACTTTGAACCAACATTATCCCATTCCCAATGAAAGTTTAATCTTGTAAGTCTATTTTCTTTTTCGCTTAATAAACTTAATTTTTCTCAATTTTTGCTTTTATGCGAAGAATATTGATTTCATTTCATGGAGCCTAAACAATTATTGCTTTCTTCTTCACCCAAACTCTTTTTTTTATCATCATCTTCTACCCCCTTTATCATTCTTCATCTCAAATAAACTTCATTTTCTTCAAAAACCTAACTTTTCTCTCAAACTTCATTCCTCCCTCCAAAAATCCCAAATTTTCGGAACCAATTTGCGTTTGTTTCAGTCTGAATCATCACATTTCGGTGGTCCCAGATTTCAATTTGTGCCTATAAGAGCAGCCGTGAAGAGAAGGAAAGAGCTTCCATTTGATAATGTCATACAAAAAGACAAGAAGCTCAAATTTGTTCTCAAGGTGAGGAAATTGCTAGTGAGTACACCTAATAGGGTTATGTCTCTTCAAGAACTAGGTAAGCATAAAAGAGAATTAGGGTTAGATAAGAAGAGGAGATTAATTGCAGTGTTGAGGAAATTTCCTGCTGTGTTTGAGATTTTGGAAGAAGGGTGTTACTCTATTAAATTCAAAATGACTTCTGAGGCTAAAAGACTTTATCTTGAGGAATTGAGGGTTAGAAATGAAATGGAAGATATGGTAGTTACAAAACTTAGTAAATTGTTGATGATGTCGTTGGAAAAACGGATTTTGTTAGAGAAAATTGCACACTTGGCAAATGATTTGGGACTTCCGAGGGAATTTCGCGACACTATTTGTCAGGTATCCACAGTATTTCAAAGTTGTTGAGACTTAAAGAGGCCCTGCACTTGAATTAACACATTGGGAGAGATGATACGGGAGAAGAGAAGAAAGGAGATGAAGGGATAAAGCGAATGAGAGAAGAAAAGTAACCCTAAACCAAACAAAAGAAACATAAACATGAAAGAAAACTCAAGGAAAAGGACTAAATCGTTAACTGAAATTAAGTTAAAGGACCTCAGGTGCTATTTAGCCTTTTTTATATCATTCACACACCATCTAGATTTGGCAGTTAGCAAAGGCAACAATAGTCTCTATACCAACATGTGGAAGGTAGTTTGCGTCACCGGCGGCAGTGGTTGCATCGGTTCATGGCTCGTCCATCTCCTTCTTCACCGTGGATACACCGTTCACGCCACCGTTCAAAATCTCAGTTACCTTACATTTCACACTCTCATTTCCCTTCAATTCACTACAACACTTCTAAATTCTAATAACTCACTTTCCCTTTCTTCTCAGACGATGAAACCGAAACGAAGCATCTAGAAGCTCTCGAAGGAGCACCAACTCATCTCCGTCTCTTCCAGATCGACCTCCTCAACTACGACACCATCCTCGCTGCTCTCCACGGTTGCTCTGGCGTTTTCCACCTCGCTTCACCTTGTATTGTCGATGAAGTTCATGATCCTCAGGTATTATTATTAGATACAAAGTTAATGACACCAACACCAGTTAATTAGACTAATTAATTAATGTAATTAACAACTAACCTATTAGTCTAACTAACTTGTGCTACTAATATGTATTTATTTCTCTGTATAAATTCCAACTTTTGAACTCCATTTTGGTTTTGAAGCTATTTGGTTCCTTCTTGTAGAAGGAGCTTTTAGACCCGGCAATTAAAGGGACCTTGAACGTCCTTAATGCGGCTAAGGAAGTTGGGGTGAAGCGCGTGGTTGTCACTTCCTCTATCTCTGCGATAACTCCTAACCCTAATTGGCCTTCTGATGTTGTCAAGAGAGAGGATTGTTGGACTGATATTGAATATTGCAAGGATAAGAAGGTTTCTTCACTATTTTCCTTCTCTTTCTTTTCTTCTTTTTGTGTTTTTGGTTCAACATTTTTGCATTTTCATCTATGAAGCATGGATATTGACACCAAACACGACACTGGTAATAATTTGAGAGAATAAAATAATTGAATGTAAATAATGTATCGGTGTTAGACACTGCGACACGCCTTCGATGAGAAGTGTATGTGTTGTAGAGATTTTGATTGAGTTGATTTGTAAAATTGATATTTTGTTAAAAGTGAGTTTAAGTTAAAGTGATGTAAGTTTGGATATCAAAGTTAGTTGAATAATAAATTTGAGTGGAAAAATCATGTTTAGATGCAAAATGCAAAAGCTACATACAAATCATGATTCATGTTAGAATGAATTCTAGGCAAAATGAATTCTAACTGAGAAACTCCAAATCCAAATATACCAAAATCAATTTTTTTAGTCTTTAGAATCACTTCATTACTAAAGTCGTAGGGATCTAGATTCACTGTTGTAATTGCATCACACAATTACACGCAACAAATAATCTCAACTATTTATTTGAAATCAGATGACTTAGATTACACCTTTACCAAATTAATTTCAAATAATACTCCATCCGGAAGAATTATAAGCAAAAAGAGTATTTGAAAAGTTGATGTATCAGATCTAAAATTTAAATTAGATACATCAACTTCTCATATACATTTTTATTTATATTTCATTTCGAAGGAAGTATCTATCATTGATTTAGAGGAGAACTACGTCATATAGTTACAAAAGAGAATATGATTCCATGTTTTCAAGGTATAGAGACATATATTTCTAAAACTAGTGATATAAGTAGACATTTATACATTTAAAACTTTAGTAATGGAATATTTTTATTTCTTTTGAAAAATGGAGATGTTTTTTACTTGTGTATGTCTAGCAATGACTTTGGCCGATTTGAAATAGTTGTGGTATCCATTGTCTAAGACGTCGGCTGAGATAGCTGCTTGGAATTTTTCCAAGGAAAATGGTTTGGATGTTGTTGTGGTGAATCCTGGTACTGTGATGGGCCCTGTTATTCCACCAAGGCTTAATGCAAGCATGCTCATGCTTCTGCGACTTCTTCAAGGTGACATAGACTCTATTTTTTTAAAAGCTTCTCAAGAAACTTAAAAAAACATATTAAAAACTTGCAATAAGTAAAAATCATTTTAAGCAATAGCTTACATTATATAAGTTCAAAAATATTTTCTTCATACCAATTGTTTTTTATAACCTCTATTGTTAAACTTTTTCATGTATTTACACCATTACTAATGTTGAACTTAGATGTTAAATAATCTCATTTTATAACTTTTAGGGGTTACTAAGATTTGTGATTTTGTCTCTATTCTGCTGAAGGCTGCACTGAAACATATGAAGACTTTTTCATGGGGTTGGTCCACTTCAAAGATGTAGCATTGGCACACATTTTGGTGTATGAGAACAAAGAAGCAACTGGTAGACATTTGTGTGTTGAAACTATCTCTCACTATGGTGACTTTGTGGCAAAAGTTGCTGAACTTTATCCAGAATATAATGTGCCTAAGTAAGTAAGCCACATAATTGCAACTAATGAATAATAGTAGTGGTTATTGGTTCTTGAATGAGCTGTTGTAACTAATGAATAATCAAATCTATTATGCCATAAACTATAAGGAGGTTGTTATGAAAATTATAAAATTTACTCTATATAGTTTTTTTTTTGGATAAACCAATGTATCATCTGTGCGCAACAGAGGCTAATCACTCGAGTTCACTAGGATCAATTTAAGGGATTGACCTCTCCCAATACATGTTTTTCCATAAGCACCAGGCAGATATTGAATCTCTGACCAAATGGCCCAAGGACCCAAATATCTACCACTTGTGCTGTACTCTATATGGCTTTTTGTTGTAATAGAAATAGTGTATGTCGTACATGTTTTGTTTCCTTCTCAAACATGCAAAAAGAGGAAGCTATTTGCAAGTTAGAGTAGGATTAGGATTTGAAGCTGAACATGTCTTTTAGACTGACTTGTGTGTGACTCAGAAATTTGCGCGTGTTCTTCCTGCTTGTTGTGTTGCTGGCTGTTTTTTTTTTTGTTTTCATTAGTGCTGGTATAACTCTTCAAGGCTTCTTAATGTGCTTGTAATTCACAACAATATATGGTTGATGTAACCCAAGTTTTGCTCATATTGTGTGTCATTTTCCTTTTTATTCATAGGATGCAACGAGATACTCAACCAGGATTATTAAGAGCAAAGGATGGATCAAAGTACCTGATGGATTTAGGATTGGAATTCATTCCAATGGAGCAAATTATCAAGGATGCTGTAGAGAGTTTGAAGAACAAAGGATTCATTTCTTGAATGATGTTGTTAGGTCAGATTATGAGTACTAGTGTTATGCCATGAGTTGAGTCTGTATAATCATGTATTCTCAATCTTTATATGCAAAATGTCTCTAACTTGAATAAAAAAAATGCTGAAGTAATAAATTTGGAGACATTAAGGACTTGCAATTATCATCATGTGTATTTTCAATATTTTCTTGAACATTTCTTTTTGCATTAAAGATGCTTGGAATCAAATAATTAAAAAATTATCTTCAATCACGGTGAGATTCAAATAAACATACAAATACCCATTTTACTCTATCAGTATGGTTTAAATTTAGAATCACAATCACTCTAAGAACTTGCAAAAATGTATTCAAGGCAACACATCTCAGACATATTCTTATGTAGAAGACATTCTGAAAGTGTGCTCCCACTTGCTCTGAATGCACATTCATTGTGCATCCCACTACCCCTAAATTAAGGTATTTTCGTGCGCAACTGCGAAGATTTGTATGTTTTGTATGATGCTTAATTTACTATAAGGTTAATTGTGGATTATTTTACTCTTTCAATTGATAAGGTATCAAATGACACTTGTGTTCGTTCGTCTTACTTGAAAACGCTAGACAAGTTAAGTTTTGTTTGCCACAGCAATGAACGTGCCAGTTCATTTTGTGGAAATTAAAAATACGACATTATACAAATAAATTTTAATTGTATATAGAAAATTTTCACGCTTTTATCTATTAGATATTCAAAAGACATTAATTGATAAATATGAATTCTTCTATTAACTAATTAACCCATAACAACTATCTATAACTATGATTTCATCTAATAACTAATTGATTTGTAATAGTTGTCTATTAAATAATTGACCTGAGTTATTTATAACTATGAACTCATAGTCAAATATGAATCTATCTATTAATTAATTGATCCAAAAAGATGATTCTCAATCTCTTTTTTTTATAAATTAATTATCAATCTTTTCTTCACTTAAATTTAATGATCTCGTGGAAAAACAGAAATAAATGAAATGATGATAGTGGTTAATATTTGAAAGTACATGTTAGAGGTTGATGAATTTAAATTTAAAATACTTACATTAATTCGGTGGTAAAAGCTTAGTCTTGTAACTATAGGTGTCAATTTCACAAGTCCACTAATTATTGGTCTCAACCCCATGTTGGAGGTGCAAAAAAAATTTCATAGTCAAAAAGACCTTAAAAACTAAAAACCCCTAAAATTTTGTGAACTCAACTAGATCTATGGACTAACTTTTTGAATTTCCAAAAAAAATTTAATTTTTTTCTTCAAAATTTTCCAATAAAAAGTTATTTACAAACTTTTTATTCGAGAAAAAAAAATTCAATTTGTTTTTCAATATTTTTGGGTGGAATATAAATTTCGAATATTTTTTAAGAAAAAAATCTTAATTAACAAAATATTGGACCTATGAGCCCCTCACTTAAACCCACAAATAATGAAATAATAGGTCCGGACTTTAAAAAATTTATTTTAATAAGGGGGTTTAGAAGGAGATTTTTTAAACAGACTTTGTAATTTGAAACTTATTTGACAGATCTACTTGTAATTAGAGTTGTCAATTAAGCTCCAAAGTCTAAAAAAATCCCCTACTAAGCCTCTAATATTAGGTCCCATTGAAATAAATTTTTTAAAATCCCGACTATTATTTCATTATTTTTCGTGGAATTAAATGGGAGCTCGTAAGGCCAATGTTTAAAAATTTAGATTACCAAATAGGTTTTCATTTTTTTTCATCTTTAAAACTGTTTTTAAAATAAGTATCTCAAACAAGTTTTTTCTTTAATTCAATTCTTTAAAATAATTTTTAAAATCAAATTTATAAAATAATTTTTAAAAACTAAAATGCAAAAGTATTACAAATAGACCATTTGAAATTTGAATTTAAAATTTAAAAAATAGAATGAAATGGAGGAAAAATAAAATTAAAATGACTAATTTACTCTTAGTGATGTGTTAAAAATTATAATACATGTATTTTTTATTTTTCTTCTAGACATTTATTATATATATATATATGTGTGTATATAATATTAATAGATATACAACAGAAGTCTGATACAAAGAAAAAACCCTAAGAATTTGAATATTAATTACAAGGATTTCAAACAAACACATAATTTTTTTGACATTAAACGAACAAATATTAGGATTATATTTAAGTCTTTTTCAGCTTCTTGTTGACTATATAGAAAGCTACTATAATCTTTTCTGGTTGAAACACATGGTAATTAAGATATTTGACTTCTTAATAAATCTACATAATATTTAACTTCCTAAGGATATTATTCAACAAAATTTAAATAAGGTAATTATTCATTAAAAATATAAGAATATCTCTTTTCAATAATTTAAATACACAACTTACCATAAACAACTTATTTTCTCAAACTTGTTAAACAATGCCCCTATTGAACTCATTAGTATTTGCCGATGTTTAATTCACGACGCTTTGCCACATCATTTTGTTCTTAATATTTTAGTTTAATTTGAATAATTAAACAAAATAAAAACAATCTTGTTTGAATAGTCTAACTTCAATTTTGATGATATCCTATGAAAAAAATATTTTTTAATATTATGATACATACCTTAATATATAATTCAATAATACAATACTCATCATCGAAATATCAATGATTAATATCATGAAAGAGAGACTAATATAATAAAAATAAAGTTTAACTAGTGTGATTATAGACAAAGAACACAAATACAATTTTGTTTAAATTCTAAAATTTTGCTTAGCATCGGAGCTTGAACTCTCCCCTAATTTATTTTTCATAAATAACAAATTATAAATTTTTGTTTAGAAGAGTGATGCATCAAACCAAAGTGACTCCTCAATACTCCAATGATTTATTTGAGTGTGAAATCAAAAAGCCAAACAAAGTGGCCGTGAGAGTGAGTAGTTAAGAGAAGCATAGTAAATACAAATGGCAGGGCGCAAACATCATCACCATCATCATTTACACTCATCTCTCCCTCGCCGCGAAGAAACTCGCCTCTCTCATTCTTCCTCCACCGCCGCCATCGAAGACCGCATCGACGCCCGCCACCGCGAAATCCAATCCCTCCTACTCGACAACCAGCGTCTCGCCTCCACGCACCTCGCCCTAAAACAAGACCTATCCGCCACTCAACAGGAGCTCCGTCAGCTCTCCGCCGCCGCCGCCGATGTCAAAGCCGAACGAGACGCTGAAGTGCGTCGGATCTATGAGAAGTCGCTCAAGATGGACGCTGAATTACGCGCCGTCGCTGCGATGAGGTCGGAGCTCGATCAGATGCGGGCGGATGTACGTGAACTCGCAGCCGCACGAAAGGAACTCGCGTCGCATTTGCAGTCCGTTCAGAATGACCTCGCTTTGGCTCGTAATGATTCGAAACCCTTGCTGGCTATCAAAGCTGATATTGAGGCCTTGCGCCATGACATTCAACGAGGAAGGTAAAATTTTCGCTGCGTGCGGATCAATTCATGTTCTGCTTCTTATTTTGTTTTATCATTCATTTCGGTACTTGAATGTGTAAGAGATTGTCACAATAAATTTTTTTATATGTAAATGTTAGTGGTTAATATATATGTTAGGGGAGCGGGAAATGTTAGTGTTAAGGATTAAACCTTGTACCTCCTGCGTATAACTCCTTTGATACTTTCAAAATTACAAAAAATACTTATAAGACAATTTCTTAGTTTGGTCATCGGATGTGTTAGTCAATTTGATCGGTAAAGTTACTAATAAGACACTTCGGTTTGTTTTCACAATTTTGATACTTTAGAGACTATAGTGACGGCGCCTCACATATTTAGGGAAGAATATGATGGTTATCATTTGTGTTGATGACTTTGGGTTGTTATTGAATTGTATCATGTGTGCGTGATCTTTCGAATCTCAAATAGATGTATTAATTTGGGTTCTGAATGTGACTGAGAACTTGCTCTTATAGTGTTGTGAAGTGAGAACAATTATTCCTTTTTTTTTTCTGCTGTTGTTGGTGCAGTTGGTAGCATGTGGAAATATTGAGTTTCAAAAACAAGGGTTTAGATATAGAAGAACAATATTTGAAGCTTTTAGATGTTTATTGTTGAATGAATTTGTTTTTTTTTTTTTTTTTGGTTTAGTTCTCTATAGGATGGATAAATTTTGGACAATTTACTCTCGAGGTGCTACAGACTAAACAGTATAAGTATTTTTTTATGTAATTTTCTTATCAATAGTTAGTTCAAAACCTTGCTCATGATACTAACTGGATAAAGCGTGGTTGTTATTATTGTCTTGTATCAGACAATCAATAGATAATACTTAGATAGCTTACTAATGCCTATGCATTTAATTTAGTAACTTCAAAAGGGCCCTTGCAGTGTTAGTTTGATACGTAATAACTAGTGTTGTCGATTGCGGAATACAGGAAGCAGGATTTGTTCAAATTCCATTACGCTACAGTACTAAATAGCTTATTGCTGAATAATAGCGATTTTGTTCAAATTTCGCAACAATATATCCGCTATTTGACAACATTGGTGATAAGTTATCTTTTATAATAAAATTAAACAATAAATTGAAATATATATGGAAATTTTTCTGATTCATGGGTTTACCATACAAGATGGCACACAGTAAGGTGGTCCTTTTGGCATTGAGAACTAATATACTAGACCTTATTAAATCACAGACTTGGTTCTGGATCAAAGTATAGGCTGATGATCCCTCATTACCTTTTTCATGCTGGTGCATGAATCCTATATTTTGTATTCTTCAATATGTTAAGTAAGATTGCTGGGTTTCCTGGGTTGAATATTCTGCAAATTAGGATGCTGGTTTTTTTTTTTTTTGTAGTTTGGATGGTTGTATCTAAGCGGTCCATCAAATTGCTGGTGGTTTTGGCCAAGTAATTATTCAAGTATTTGCTACTGTGGGATGACTTCTAGTGTTTCTCATGGTTATTTTCCTTATTAGGCCAATGGGGTGGCTTGATATCCTAGTGTAGTTGGTGTCTGTCATATGCTTTACCATTTGTAGGAGTGTCTATGCTTGGTTAGTTTTGCATTGTTTGTTGTTACTTTAGCTATGTGGGGGTATTGTGCTCTCTATTGTTGAGTTGCACCTTTTTTTATTAGACTTCTTGTATTATTTACCCTTGCTCTGTGGCATTTCTTATGCTCAGTTTTTTGGGTGCCACTCAATGAATTCATTTACTTACCAAAAGAAACCATTCAAAACTGTACGACCTGTGATATTATATAGGATTAAATGCTTGGCTGTAAATAGTTAACTAGAAATTACAAGGAAAAAACTTTACAATTGATTACCGGACAGTGAAAAATAAGGTAGGATTAGAATCGAATGTCGGAATGTGTAAAGACAGAGTTGGTGCCGTACTTGCTATGGGAAAGATGGTAGAATGTCACATTAGATTGATTGGGTCCGTGTGTGAGAAGATCTATATAAATTCGGGAGAAGAGAGTAGATCAAATGGAGGTTGGTTGAATAGTTAGAGGGAGACTTGTAAAAACTATAGACTAAATTATTAAGAAGGATTTAAACTTAAATGGTTAATCATTAGACATGATTTATGGTAAGACATTATGGGATCCATTGAGTGATCTGTATAGTCAATTCCACTCAGTGGAATACAACTAGTTGTTGTCTTGTTTCGTTTACAATGTTAGAGGCATGGCTGAGTCTTGATTCAATTATCTGATTACTGTCGATCTTATTCACTTTGTCTTATTTTAATCCTATCAAATTAAGAAAACTATTTCCCCCCTTCAATGAAGAACCTATTAACATGATATTCTGTGTATCAAGTTACAACTTATTGTCAAGTGTTTGGAAGCAAGTCTGATTTATATCTCACATTTTATTTGTTTGCTCTGATTTCTAATATTGAATCATGCACTCAGTTCAGTTGCTTATCAAACTCTAATCAAAATGAGATTTAATTTGAACATCTAGATGTTGTAAATATATGCACACCTCCCTATTGATCCCAGCTACCAAATATACCTACTGTGTTTTCTTTCTTGCACCTAGTCCGATGCTAGGGAAAAAATCACTGTCTGAAACATTGGACATGTTTTAACTTTGATTACTGATGCATGTAGGAATGCTATTGAATTTGAGAAGAAGACACATGCTAAGAACCTTGAGCACAAACGGGTAATGGACAACAATATGATGATTATGACCCGTGAGGTTGAAAAATTACGTGCTGAGCTGGCTAATGCAGAAAAGAGAGCAAGGACTGCAATTGTTGCTTCTGCTAACCCAAGTAATTTGACTTTCTTTGTTGTTCACCTTGAAGTGCTTATTTAATAATACAACAGAAATATAAATAGAGACTTTGGATGCAGATCCTGGATATCCTGCAAACAATCATGATATGGGGTTTGGTGGAATCACATACCCTCCTGTTTCTTTTAGCATGCATCAGGTATGTTGCATCTTACTAATTTTGTTTACTTTTCATGTGAGAAATATAGTCTCAAAATAATTATGTCATCAAATTATACATCAAGTATACATCTGAAATATTATTTACTTAAACGGGGGAGAAAAGGAAGCAATACTAAGGGCCTGTTTGAAACACTTTTGCATTTTAGTTTTTAAAAATTGTTTTATAAATTTGATTTTAAAAATTGTTTTAAAGAATAGAATTAAAGAAAAAACTTGTTTGAGATACTTGTTTTAAAAACAGTTTTAGTGATGAGAAAAAGAGAAAACCTATTTGGTAATCTAAATTTTTGAAATAGTTTTTTACCAGAGAATTTAAAAAACTGAAAACTGAGAAGTAAAACATCATTTATCTGTTTTGCTTTTTTAGTTTTAAAAAGTATAATATTAAAAATAGTTTTACAAAATAGTTTTTAAAAACAAGTAATTCAAACAAGTTTTTTAGTTTTTAAATTTTAAAAAACTAAAATAGAGTTTTTGGGAAGAGAATCAAACATGCCCTAATTATTCTTGAATGTTAACATTGTTTTTAATTAATGGATGAAAAATATTGTGATGTTTGTTAACATACTTTATCTGAAGTCTAACCTACTAAATGTAGTCATGAGAAGAGACAATAATAAGTAAATTTACAAGGTATCACTATCCAAGTCCCTTATTATAAGCCCTTTTTGTGATTTTCACACATATTAAGAAAAATAGGTAGTGTATTTAATGTATATTTTGTTAAAGATTTTCCAAAAACACCCTTTTGTATATGGATGGTGTTCAACTTTTGTAAATGTATCTAGTAATTTGAAATGAATCCCATTTTTATGACCTTTTTTTAAAGGGAACTTACATTTAAGAAAAGTGGTAGTTGCAGCAAGTATGCTCTGTTTCCTCTCTTCTTTCTTTCATCCTTTTTTTTTTCTTCTTTTTCTGTCATCATATTTCTAGTAACGAAAACTTGCTTCCTATTCGGAGTACGTAACTGTTAAATGCATGCATGAAAATGAGATATTCTGTTTTCAAATTGGTTAGTCTTTTCGCTCAAATCATGAGACACCTTCTATAAAAACAAATGATAGGCGTTTGAATAATTTAAATCTGCAAACCTTTTCAGATCCAAGCTGGGGTTGAAGTTCATCCACAATATGCTTATGGAGCAACATTACATCATCCCTATGACAATCAACATACACAAGTGCCAAGATAGGTATCCAGCTATGCTTTATTTTATGAAAGTGAAAGGAAAAGAGTGTAACATTGTAACATAATTGCGAAAAATTCCCCTCTGAAATTATCATCTATTCAATAACACGTCATTTTTCTGATATCTGAAAATGGTAGAAATTAGTATGTATATATAATTTTGTACGGGAAACCATGATCTTGGTTGCTGTGACGTAGATATGCTAGAGCTAACAACATTTATTTGTTCTTCTAACTCATTTACATTTCTTCCAAATTGGCCAACTCATGCTCATCAACTTTCAATATTTAGCTATTATCTTGCCTCTATTTTTCTTCCTTATATGTAGGTAATCCCAACTCCAACAAGCAAACTGTCTTGAAACTTCTAGTCTACTGCATGTAAATTGGTGAGGTAGTATATGATAACCGGACATGGTACTCTGTACTCATCAAACCTTAACTACTACTAGAAAAAGGTGAATTATTAAATTTTTTTTTTGGAACTGGAATTATGATTGAAGTTAAAGATGGAAAAAATAAAATTCATTTCTAAAGTTGAGTTTTCTTTATTCGAATCATATTTGATGAAGATAATGAATGTGGAATCTCATAATAGATACATAGGCTTGCCCGTTGTTTTTAAAGGTTAAAGAAAGATTGTCTTTTCTCTTAAAGTAAGTTAAGAACTTAAACTATGATTTTTTATTGGAGTAAAAATGGACAAATGTTCTTAAATCAAATGTGGTAACTTGGGGCTCACTAAAAGCAACTTATGAACATCAAAACATTGTTCTTAATCTTCTTGTATTGGAGATGCCCCCAACATTTTGAAAATCATGCAAATAACTAGCACCCCATTTCTTTTAAACTCCCTGAGGATATGCATGGAGAAAATGGTATATGATCTATAAAATCAACTTACCATATGATGTATGGTGCCCTAAATGAACACCTCCCTGGCCCATTCTGTGTCAAAGTAGTGGAAAAGAATGAATACTTATTTATGCATTGTGAAATACCAAAAAGCTCATTTGGTTTGTTTCACAAGAGTGCTCAAGTTCAAAAATTCATGGACCTGAACCAATTGTTTGTTGTCATGGCTGGCTGTGAATCAAGCTGTCTTCTCGCATAAATCAGTTGAGCGAGCCTATTGAAGTGGCTTGCTTAGGTTAATTAGGAGTTTGCCCAAGAATTCAATATTGCCAATAATGGAAGGCAAAACCAAATGAACTAAAATATGCAGCATGACATTGAAACCCATGAGTCAGATTGGAATTCAGCTTTTGTTGATGCAGGGTGTTTTATGGTGTTACTGGCTAGGGGCTGATGATCAAAGATCAACATGGCACTGGGGTGCTATCAGCTTGCAAAAGAGAGACTTTGTATGTTGATCCTATACTTTTACTTAAGCTTTGAGTATGAGATGGTTCCTTTGCACATATACATTGACTAGCTGAAAACAACCGGTCATAAAATGAGCTAAATCAATAAAGATTTAAGGTAAACCATATAAATAAATAATTTATAAAGTTATGAAATTTCAAACTTTTTCAAATAAAAACTGTATAATCAAACTTGTCTGGTCTGATTGGTAGGCAACTTAGATCTCTTAAGCTGGTTAGATGTACGATCTTTGACTGACATATATGAATGTCTCAAATCTTTTTTTAAAAAACTGGTCTATGCAATTGGATACAGAGGATAAAGACATGTTTGAAACACTTTTGTATTTTAGATTTTAAAAAATATTTTATAAATTTAATTTTAAAAATTGTTTTAAATAATATAATTAAAGAAAAAATTTGTTTGATATACTTGTTTTTAAAAACAGTTTTAGAGATTAGAAAAAGAGAAAATATATTTGGTAATATAAATTTTTAAAACAGTTTTTGACTAGAGAATTAAAAAAATTGAAAATTGAGAAGTAAAACATCATTTAACTGTTTTGTTTTTTTAGTTTTAAAAAATATAATGTTAAAAATAGTTTTACAAAATAGTTTTTAAAAACAAATAATCCAAACAAATTTTTTAATTTTTAAAAAGATAAAGTAGAGTTTTTGGAAGGAGAATCAAACAAGTTATGTCTCTTCAAATTTGCGAGATTTGAATTTCATATAAGTTGTTTAACATTTTTTTTTATTGTCCAAAAATATGTGATGGTGCACTTTTCTTTTTCAGCTTATGTGTTCTCAAGTTTGAACACAATTTATACCAAAAGAACTCAATTGTTAAGTTATTCATTGTTAATTCACTTATTATTTTAAACAAGTCAGTACTAAAAATTAAAATTAGTGACGGAATTATGAGAGGAACATATAATCATAGGGGTTTCAATTTTTGTCGCAAATTTTACTTTTTATAGCACTGAGTCTAGTATCTTTTACACGTCCACAAGTCTGATTTTTTACACGTTGGCAAGTTATACAACTTCAATACTTTTTTTAAAGTTAAATATATTTTAATCCTTAAAAAATTATGACACTCTTAATTTAATTTTTAAAAAGTTTTTATTTATTTTTAATCTCTATTTTTATTTTATAGAAATTTTTCTAGAAATTAAAATATCAATTTTTGTTGTATTAAAAGTAAACTTAGAACAAATATATTCTATTGCAAAAATAATGTAAAAGACTATTCTATCCACACATTAATTAACTGATACAAAATTAATTAATATTATTTATTATTTAAACAAACAGTAATACTTTAATTGTTACTATAACGAAATAATAAAAGAACAAATTATTAAAATAAAGAACAAAATTATAAATTAATGGAAAGAAGCATATAGTCACATATAGTCAGGGTTTCAATTATATTCAAATTCATTTATTTTGATTTAATTGGCGATCCATTTACTAAAACTACAAACATTTATAGTCTCAATTATTTTATAGATTTACAAATTAATTAGAGTATGATCTAACAACTAATTGATTAAGAAAATGCGATAAATGATCAATTATAACAATAGGAACATTTACTAAAACTACAAAGAATTCAAATTCAAGAAAAACATAGGGCATAAAAAAACTGAAAGAATGAAAAATTAAAATTAAGTTTGATAATGCAATAATTTATAGTCTCAATTATTTTATAGATCGACAAATTAATTACAGTATGATCTAACAACTAATTAATTAAGAAGATGCCATGGATGATCAACTATAACAATAGAAAATTTAATTAAACAAGTAATTAAGATAAAAGAACATATAACTAAGACATAATAAAAAAATATCTCAATTGTAAAATCTACCAACGAAACAACTCTAAAAAAAAGTTTAATTACTTATAAAAAATAATAATATTCATCAAACTAAAGAAAAAAATAAAAAATATAAATAAAATAATTTTTATTTCAAAATTTGAATACTTGCTATCCTTTCTCCTCTGTGGGGCAATCCTCTTTCTAAATTTGATGCCATCGACCTTTATTTTCCACCCATGTGCCGCTAGTGTTTCCATTTTCTCTCTATCTGCTGCGGTCTCCTGTATATATGCTGGCTCATTATTTTTTGCATATTATATATTTTGTGCATGATGATAGGTAACAACACAATTTTTGTTTCTAATTTTTTCCAATGTATTTAATCTTTTAAACATATGAAAAATTCTCTAAATATATATAATAATTTATATTTATATTACAATATAGTATAAATATAAATTATTAAATATTAATTTAATTATATATGATTTAAATGTTAGACTTTTTTGCATTAAAAAATAGAAGATTCTACGGGTTTATATTATTTTTTTATTCATAATCAATTATGCAAAAGTAAGAAATAAAAAAGGATAAATAGGAATTAAATATACAAAATAAAATCAAATAAATGGTGAACATATGCACTCTTAAAATTCTACGAATAAAAAAAAATTTCGTGACTAAAAAGTTAATAATTTTCTATAAGAACTAATTTTTTTTTAAATTTAATAGAGAATAAACCTGATTTTTTTCCCTTTTTTATAAACATATTAAAAAAGAAAATGAAATATGTTAAAAATAATTAAAATAATGACGAAATTCTTAATTCTACTATCTTAATAACATCTTTACTAAACCTATGTACACACAAAATTTGCGCTTTTAAGGGAAACTATTTCCTTCCTTTACATAATAATGTATATGTACCCTACACAAATAGTTACATATATAATGTCCATATATATCATTGTAGTAGCACGAGCATTATTATGCAAAATACAAAAACAAAAGTGTAGAGAAAAATTCAGAGACAGAGAGAGAAACTTCTTTGTAGAGATAAGATGAGATACACTTCATCCCTTAGAAGTCCAAAAAAAGAAGAACAAGAAGTACCAGAATCTATCACACCAAACTTCAACAAATCTTACACTCATGAAGATTTCTATCTTTTGGATGAACTAGAAGAATACTTGAACATTGAGGAAGAACAACAAAAAATTTCACCACAAAATAGTAGTGGTGAGCTTCATTGGGATTTCATGGAATGGGATGAATTTCACCGTGTCGGCGAGGAAGCAGAAGATGGTGAAGAGAAGAAGATAAAGAGAGAAAACAATGATGAATTTGGTGAAGTGAATGATGAAAAGAGTGTGGCTTTGAAATTGAATTTGAATTATCAAGAGGTTTTGGATGCATGGTCTGACCGTGGATCTCTATGGGCAGATGGTTGTTCTTCATTGTCCATCAATCATTATGGTTCCTATGTTAGTGCTTGTTTATCCAATCTTCACTTTCATAAGTTTTTAATATATTATTTTCTAATGTTTTAATTTATATTTTTTCATTTGTTTATAAGTAGTAACTCTTTTTCTTTTAAGGGCCTATGAAATAATATCTATTACTATATTAGTCTTCCTTTTATTATTTCAAATTAGTAGAAAAAGTTCAGTTATAGACAAAAAAAAATAATTAATGACGATTCTTACTAATAATTTAGTACACTCTTTGTTATTATTATAGAGTCATCAAGTATATGAATATTTTATCTGTTGATGTCAATTAGGTGGTGTGTGGACTTTTGTTGCTCTCCACGACTTTCAGTTAATAAGTTTATTTTCATTTTAATTTAAATTTGTTCGATTTGTTTAACCGTGTAATTCTATTTTTTTAGTAGTTAATTTGTTTATGCTTTTTAGAGACCTAGTAGCAACAATAATAAAGAAATAGTAAGGACTTAAGATTTATTGATAATATGTTTATTTTGGATAGAATTTCCAAGATATTTATTTTATTTGAACTCTCACTTGAAAATGAATTTGCTAGAATGATTAGATTTGATTTGGATTCTCATTTACTTTTAGATATGAATTATATAAATAAGCCATGTAAACAATTTTTGTATAGATGGGAGAAGTGCCAATATTGGAAGAAGAGAGAAGAAGAAGAGAAGCAAGTGTTCTTAGGTACAAAGAGAAACGTCAAAACAGATTGTTCTCAAAGAAGATAAGATACCAAGTTCGGAAATTAAACGCTGATAAAAGACCAAGAATCAAGGTCACTCACTTTTTGAATAATTTTTTGTTTCTTTTTTTGCAATAGCATGGTTATTGTGTTTTGTAATGAAAACATCTTTTTGTGATATTTTGGATGTAGGGTCGTTTTGTGAAAAGACACTAAGGTCACTCAAGAGAAAATATCTCAATTCCAAAATATCTAGGACCACTCCTCTACATGTGCTTTTAATTGGTTTCAATTCTAATATTCTTGTATTTATCTATTCAAATTATATATTTATCTTTTTGTTTTAATATTTCTTTTCATAAAGAATTTGAAAAGAATGAATTCCTAACAATATATATATATACTCCTAATTTATGGATAAAATTCCTTCTGATTTTTAATTAAATTGAAAATATATTTTGGATTTTCAAGCTTGTGTCACCAATTATCTTTTCTCAGCAGTGGTTTTTCTATCTTTCTTGTTTGCTTCATTTATTTTATTTATTTATTTGTCAAAAAAGCGTTGTCTATAATTGCCTTCTCTAGTGATGGACTTAATCACAAGGTTCATTGGGTGGATATAATAATATACCCCTCCAGTCATTATTACAATAATACCTTCACAATTATTAAAAAAATTAATTAAGTACAATTAATATTATAAATTTTATATAAAATACAAGTGAAATTAATTAAATTATTTATTTTAATGTCAAATGTTCAACTATCCACATTAAATATTTTTGAATAAATAAAAAGTATATTACAAATATAATTTAAATTAATTAACTTTTACTTATAATAGTAATTAAAATTGAAATCTTTTTTTTTTTTTTAACTTATAACACGGACCATGTAGTATCATCCATTTTCTTTTACATTCTTTACCAAGTGGTTATGGTGGTGTTTAGCACATTTAACAACTTCAAACTCCAAAAAATCATCAATATTCCAATTTGTTGGAGGCTCTTATAGGACAAGCTCATTTGATATTGGGAGAGAGATGAATGTTATTTAGTTAGATCGATCTATCATATGCTACAAGGGAAGAGAAGAACATAAATATTATTGAATCATATAATGCAAACCGTCATGGCTTATGGTCAACCATTTGGAAAGTTTCAATTCTTAATTGTGTAAAAAAATCCTATGGAGATTGGCTAAGTTCATTCTCCCTAAACCTTAATTAAGAAAGAAGAGAAAAATCAAATTTATTGAATATACTTTGATTGATTAATGAATGTTACGAAGAGAAGACTTGAAGTCCTATATACACAACCCCTCTGCATAACTTGTAACAAGAAAGATGTAAGATTATGGATCATTATTACTTTGACTTACTACCCTTCATTTTAAATTCTATTTTCATTGATAATATTAACTGATCTAGTTGTTAAGGATTTTAGTCAAAACTTGATGGGAGTGAGAACTTTCTCGTGAGTAAAATATAAGTATTTCTGTAAACATTCTTTTTTTGTCCTTGCAACTTAACTTGCTCTTAGATCCCTAGACCAAAATTGGATTTGGTTGTCATCTCAAGGTCGGATCACATATGAACAATTGAGATCGTTTAGAATTTTTATTATTGTGAAATTTGAATTGTTTAATATCAGTTTAACGGTCGAAATTAGTTTAATGCATAAAATTTCTCAAATTCACCAAAATCACATAAACTTTAGATTTATTTATTTGGTTAAATTACACTTTTGACTTTTAAGTTATTTTTAGTTTTTATTTTAATCTCTTGAATATTATGTATATAATTTGAATTCCTTAGTTTAAAAATGTTAAAATTCTTTAATCCCTCAAGTTATTTTCGTTCTATTTAGTTATTTAAATTATAAACATTAAGTATTTTAGTTTCTTAAATTACAAAAATTAGTTATTTTAATCTCTTCACTTATACAATTAAACACTATTAAAAAAGACAAAAGTATATAATATTTATAAATTTAAAAATTAAAATATTTAATTTTCGCAATTCAAAAAATTAAAATGAAACAAAAATAATTTAAAATGATCAAAATGTATCACGTGTGTGAATTAAATATCAAAATAAAACTTTAAAATAATTTAAAATCAAAAGTAAAATTTAGCCTATTTATCAATAAGAAAAATAATAATTTGCTTTTTATAGAGAGAAATGTTAAAAGAGTTATATTACTTCGAAGGTCGGCTATTTATAACTACTTTGAAAGTCACCCATAACTTAACTTTTTGTTTTGAAATTCAAACCTTTTCCTAGTTCTTACATAAAATAATTCAAGGCAGTTTTTTAAGAACTTTATGACATGTAATTGAGTCATCAATCCAAAACAAAACAATTTTTAAATAATTTCCTCCATTGTTTTATACCGCAATTGTTTACTCAAAAGAATCCACAAACCACTAAACACACACTACACTAACCCATTTTCTCCATCAATGAATTTCTCCGGCGACAACTTCCACGTGGTGGCGATGCCGTTTCCGGGAAGAGGACACATCAATCCCATGCTAAGCTTATGTAAAATCCTAGCATCACGAAAACAAACAAATATTCTCATAACCTTTGTGGTAACCGAGGAGTGGCTCGGCTATATCGGCGCCGATCCCAAGCCGGAAGCCATCCGCTTCGCTACTATTCCTAACGTCATCCCATCGGAGCGCGAGAAAGCAGCCGATTTTCTCGGTTTCTATGAAGCCGTCATGACGAAGATGGAAGAGCCGTTTGAGCGGCTTCTTGATCGGCTTGAGCCGCCGGTTAATGCAATAATTGGTGACGTTGAGCTGAGGTGGCCCGTTGATGTTGCTAATAGACGGAATGTTGTGGTGGCTGCGTTTTGGACTATGTCGGCGTCGTTTTACTCTTTGTTACATCCCCTTGATGTGTTCTCACGACACCACCATTTAACGGTCGATACACTCGGTAATTTACTTTTTTATTTTTACCACTGTGCTTAATAACTTTACTTCCTAATTTTATTTTTATTTTAGATTTACATATGATTTTAGTTGGTATAATTATAATTTTTTTATTTTAGTTTTATGTAAAAAAAATTTAAAATTTGGTCGTCACAAATTTAAAATTAAATATTTTTAAGTCTCTCGTATCATAAGTGATCTAATAAAATCACACTATATTATCTAATAAGTTAGTGTAAGAAATTAAAAGCAATCCTTTTAGAATTTACATAAATAAAATTTAATTAAAAGAACTTACCAAGAACAAAATAAAAAAGACTGTTATTACATAGACTCCATATTTATAGCTTTATTTTATTTTTGGTAAACTAGTTTGTATTAGTATATATTCAGTACAACAAGCTATAGAGTTTCTAAATTTCAAACAACTTAATTTGTTTTTGGTACATCAAACAAATTTTTATTAAAACAATAATATATAGTTCCTTCATTTTTTGTGTAGACCAATATTTGTGTTAAATTATGTTAGAACTATATAAAGCTGACAAATTCATTGTCATTCTCTCTTACTAATTATCAAAACAAGATGGTAAATTACTAACAATATAAAATAGCAAGAGAATGAATTGTAAATTTGAGATTTAGCAGTAAGTAATCACAGAATATTAGTCTTATTAGTATTTATTCTTCAATCTTATATATGGTGTGTTTTAAAATGATGAAGCAGATGAAAAAGCAGAGAACATCCCAGGAATTCCTTCGCTTTATATACAAGACATTCGAATGGTACTTCGTAAAACCAATCACCGAGCTTTGCAGCTTGCATTGGAATGCATTTTCAATGTGCACAAAGCAAATTATCTTCTTCTAACAACAGTCCAAGAGTTAGAACCTGAAACAATTGATTCCCTTAAAGCTATATTCCCTTTTCAAGTCTATCCTATTGGTCCTGCAATACCTTATTTAGAACTCGAAGAAAATAATTTGGCGAAAACCGATCATAACCATGACTATATAATAAAATGGTTAGATTCTCAACCATCTGAATCAGTATTATACATTTCATTAGGTAGTTTCCTATCAGTGTCTAATACTCAAATGGACGAAATCGTTGAAGCGTTAAACAATAGTGAAATTCGATACCTTTATGTGACTCGCGGAGAAACATCGAGGTTGAAAGATAAATGTGGAGATAAAGGCATGGTGATACCATGGTGTGATCAATTGAAGGTTTTGTCACATTCTTCTATAGGTGGATTTTGGAGTCATTGTGGATGGAATTCAACTTTGGAAGCTCTATTTTCTGGTGTACCAATGTTGACATTTCCTCTTTTTTTGGATCAATTTCCTAATAGTAGTCAAATTGTAGATGAATGGAAAAATGGGTGGAAGGTATCAAAGTTGGAGAGTGAAGGGTTGTTTCTTGCAAAAGAAGATATAGAAGAGTTAGTTAAGAGGTTTATGGATGTTGAAAGCCAAGAGGGAAAGAAAATTAGAGATAGAGCAAGAGACCTCAAATTTATGTGTCATAAAGCAATTGGTGAAGGTGGATCTTCGTATACGAACTTAGATGCATTTATTAATGACATTTCATTTCAAGGTCACTGATGTTTTATTTATATTTAGTGTCTGATAGTGATACGAATATGATTACCTTCAGTAATGAACATGTGAAAAATAAATAAGGAATGAATTAATGGGTGAAGGATATTGTAATTGCATGTAAGATTAAGATTGTATTTAATAGATAAGTAACTTTGTAAAATGTCATAAAATTGTAACTGAAATGCTCTTTGGAATATATGAATTTGTATTTGTATATTCTGCAATTTGATCATATAAGCAAAATGCAGTTTTCTGCATTATGTGTAATTATACTCATCAATGTTGAATATTAGGGTTACTTTTCTTTTAGAAGGATTTAGTTTCAAAATTTGCAAAGATAATGAATGATCTGAATAGCACAGTTTTGTTACTTAAACATGCTCAATGGATGAAGTTATGTAATTTCAATCAAAGTCATAAAAGAAATTGAAACTGTAGTTGGATAAAGCTATTGACTGGACAAATTTCATCATTGGAATACAATTGTATTTTTCCCCCTCTTTTCTAGACATCTAATGACATTGTTAAAAATATTGAGTCCCAATTAATTTGATCTAAGTTGATAAAACTTTTCGAAAACTTTTTATTTTTGTCTGCAGATGAAATGGTAAAAAAATTCACACTCAATTCCGAGTTTGAACTCGGGACATAGTATCAACCTAACAATTTTAATATTTATCAATTGAGTTAAGTCTTATAAATTAAAATGGCTCCAACTTTTTTTTTTAATTCCCGTAAATATGGATTACTATTGGTTATATTTGGACCAATTAAAATGTCACCATATGGTGAAGTAGATGGGTACACAAGTTATAGTTTTTATGTTTAGATATTCCATTTAATTCAAGTTGAAAACAATGGTATAGCTTGGTAATCAGAAGAAGAGTTTATTGAATAACATCTTTTATTATTAACGAAAAGAATTGAAATACAAAATACAAAAGGGTAAGTTTTTATATAGGAAACCCAAATTGAAGGTTAAAGGTACAAATGATTAACAAACTCATCTGAAAATAAACTAATTGTTAATAGTCTAATAATATCCCTATATTGACTATGACCAAGTCAAAATATGTTTGACTAATATCCTCCCTACTGATGAATATACAGAAGTGATTTTAAACTTGGAAAGAAAATTGTGAAATGGTTTGGGATCCAAAGCTTTGGCGAACAAATCTGCAAGTTGAAGAGAAGATGAAACCAGTAGAAGATGAAATAACTGTTGTTGAAATTTTTCGCAGACAATGTGGCAATCGAGTTCAATGTGTTTTGTTCGTTCGTGGAATAAAAAATTGAAAGCAATATGTCTTGTTGATTGATTATCACAGTAATCAAAGTCGACTTGGTATATGGAACTTGAACTTCATCAAGAAGATAAGTGAGCTATTGAATTTGACAAACGGTGGAGGCCATGGCTCTATATCCATCTTCAGTCGAAGATTTTGAGACAATTGCATGTTTATTTGATTTCCATGAAATGAGTGAGTCACCTAAGAAGATGCAAAAACCTAAAATTGATTTGCGTGTATCTGGGCAGCTGGCCCAATCTAAATCACAGAAAGTCTTAAGCTAAAGTGGAGAGGAAAAAGGATAGAATAATCCTTGGGTTGGATGAGGTATTGAAGAACTTGGATAACAACTTGATGATGTTGAGAATTAGGAGCTTTCATGTACTGGCTTAGTTGTTGAACTGAAAAATTGATATCAGGACAAATGTTGGTGAGGTAAGTTTCCAACAAGTCTTCGATAGGCAATCGGGTCTGGAAGCAATTGGCTTGCATCCTTTGAAAACTTAATATTCTTCTACATTGGTGTAGTTGCTGGTTTGAAAGCAAGAAGGCCAACGTCATGTCTAAAGTGTATTTTCTTTTGGAGATATGTAAGGCAACCTTGAAGCGTGCTACTTCGAGACCTAAAAGATATTTCAAGTGTCCTAAGTCTTTTATTTTGAATGATTTGTGAAGAAATGCCTTGAGGGATTGAATCTCTGCAATATCATACAATAATAATGTCATCAACATATGATCAGAAAAGCCTTGGTGAATAAGGAATGATCAGATGCAGACTGACAATAACTTACAAAATGTAATGTAGAAGATAATTTCGCAAACCACTTACGACTAGGCTGTTTTAAATCTTATAAAGATTTTAAAAATTTGCATACATGATTAGGATTAGTGCTAGAAATTCTAGGAGGTAATTGCATGCAAACTTTTTCTTCTAAATTACCATGTAAGAATGCAGTGTGGACATTTAATTGATGAAGGTGTCAATTTTGAGATGAAGCAATAAAGAGAAGTAATCTTACAGTAATAAGTTTACCCCCAAAGAATAAGTATAAAAAAGTCTATACCTTCTATTTGAGTAAAACTCTTTGCCATTAAACGAGTTTTATATCGTTCTAAGGTACCATCAACTTTATACTTTACCTTATATACGCATTTACATCCAATAGGCTTCTTACCATGGGGGAGATTAGTTAAAATCCAAGTTTTGTTTTGGTTGAGGGCAGCAAGCTCATACTGCATTGTTGTAATCCAACAGGGGTGTTTAGCAGCCTGTTTGTAAGTAGTAGGCACTTAAAATAGACGAAATTGCAGCAACAAAAGTAAATTGTGCATGAGATAAACTGTTGTAAGATAAAACAGAAGAAACAAGGTATAAGGGGTTGAGCATTGTATCTATAATTGCAACATTACATTGAAAATCCTATAGGTAAGCAATGCGTTTTTTATGTCTTGAAGACTTTTCAATTTGAGAAGGAATAAAATCAATTGAAGGACTTGCACTAGTAGGGGCATGATTGGTATCAAATACAATGTCCATATTATTAGGAATATAAGAATGGAGAACATTAGAATATCCTGCACTATGAGAATCATTGTTAGAATGTACAGGATCATCACAAGACAAAAAATTAGAATATGTTATATTATTACAAGATGTATTAGTAGTAGATAGATGAATAGAATTATAAGGGAATATAAGTTCATAAAAGATAGCATTCCTCGAGTATTCAAATCAAATAAAAAAATAACCTTTTGTAGCAAGTTTAAATCCAAGGAAAATACATTTTCTAGTCCGAGGGTGTAGTTTGGAACGATGATTAAGTAAGGTAGAGGAAAAAGACAAACAACCAAAAGCCTTGAAATCAATAAAATGGGTGGCATGTGACAAAGCAATTCAAAAGGAGTTTTAAATTGCAACACAGGGGTGATTAATCTATTTATAATAAAAGTTGCATGATATAAAGCAAAAGACCCTAAATTTTTAGGAATTTGGAATGAAAAAAATAGAGATCTAGTGACATTTAACAAATATCTATTTCCTCTCAACAATTGAACTTTGTTGAGGGGTCTCTACACAAAAAATTTGATGCAAAATACCCAAATCAAAAGAAAAATGAAGCATATTAAACTCAACACTATTATAACGCATATAACTTTAATTTTTGCAAACAATTGATTGGATATAAAATTTAAGAAGTGTTGTAGATTAGGCCGAGCTCCTTATTTGGATTGCATAAGAAAGATCCAAGTAAACTTAGTGCAATCATCAACTATTGTTAAAAATATTTATAGCTATTAATTGAAATATCACTGATGGGTCCCCAAATATCAATATGAATCAAATCAAATCAAAAGCATGTAAAGTTTGACTAGAACTTAAGAAAAAAGGAAGCCTAGAAAATTTACCCAAATGACAAGAATAAAAAATGACATTCTTTTTTATTAAAATGTAAGAAAAATGTTTACACATTTGAGTCAATACAGAAATAGAGAGATGATCTAGTTTTAGATGCCATATATCAAAATAATCATAATTCAGATTTAATACATGTTTATTACTAGAAACGTAAATGTCGTCATAAATAACAAGTGAACATATAACATATTGTTTGTTGAGAATATAAAGATTGTTATGATGCTCCATAATCTCAATCATCTTCTCTGACTATGTGAATCCTGAAGATTGCAAGAATTTTTATTAAAAATTAGTTGACCGTTTAAATCACTAGTTAATTTGAAAACATAAATTAAGCTGAATTAAAACTGAGGTATGTAAAAAATATTGTTCAAAAACAAAAATTTATCAAATATAATAGAACCAGAAAAATATGCAAGGATCTTGTTTCCATTAGGGAAAGTGATAGAAACATGTTTGATCCTTTTAATTTTGGAAAAACATTAATGAAAGGACTAACATGATCTGATGCCCGGTGTCCAAAATTCAAATAGTAAGTTTATAATAAATAGAACATGTATTGGAGACATTAGAAATCAAGTGGTTATTGGCCTCAATAAATTGTGTGTAAGACTGTTTGGATGAACAAAGTAGATTGACCAAGAAATTGTAATCTTCCTTTGAAATAGAATTGGAATTGTCTTCAGGATCGGAAGAGGAATTTATTGAATAACATCTTTTATTATTATTGAAAAAAATTGAAATACAAAATAAAAGAGAATGAATTTTTATATAGTAAATCAAAGTGAATATGACGAAGTCAAATATGTTCACTAATAAATGAATGCATAAAAAAAAGATAAAACTATCAAAATATATAAAAGACTCAAATTGGATTCTCTAAAACTATAGAGTACGTTGAATCTAGAACAGTAAAATAAAATCCACAAAATCTATCGTACTTCGTACTATTGTAGGATTTCATCCACAAATTTTACTTTAGAAACTAAACATAACTTATCCCCTGAACCAACACGAAGGATTGATATAAACATTTTGATGTAGTCTATATAGCATGTATAGACCAGAAATTTATTTAAAAAAAAAACCTAGAAATCCACTATTGTTATGAAGAAAAAATCATCATCTTCACCTTTGTCTTTTGAATATTCCCAAGTTCCAATATTAGAGTAGCTCTACAAAATACAAACTCAATTATTTCATGCACAAAATTAGAAATTCATAAGAACCAAAAAACAAGAATACATCATTTAACTTCTCTAAAAAAATATCAAACTTCACAACAATTCCTCTCCCAAAATTCAAATGGAACCATCACCAACATCCCTCTGCCACGTGGTAGCCATGCCTTACCCTGCAAGAGGCCATATCAACCCCATGATGAACCTATGCAAGCTCCTTGTTTCCAAAAACAACAACATCATAGTAACCTTTGTTGTCACTGAAGAATGGCTAAGCTTCATCTCCCCCGACCCTAAACCCGACAACATTCGCTTCCGTTCGATCTCCAACGTTGTTCCCTCCGAACTCATTCGAGGTCAAGACCACCCTGCTTTTGTGGACGATGTCATGACAAAGATGGAAGAACAGTTTGAGAAGCTACTTGACCTCCTTGAACAGCCTCCTTCAATTATTGTATATGATACTATGTTGTATTGGGTCGTTGTTGTCGGAAACCGGAGGAATATTGCGGTCGCATCGCTTTGGACAACCTCAGCTTCTATTTTCTCTGTTTTCCTACACCATCATCTTTTGGAACAAAATGGTCACTACCCTATGATATTTTCAGGTAATTCATTTTAATTTATTTTTATTCCATTTCAAATAGAGTATATTTTTTTAAGAAAGAAATTGAGCATGTGACAAAAAATTTGCTATTTAGTGTTTGATTACGAGCTGGCTGATTTTTTAATGAGTTTGTGGGATATTTATATATAAATTTGCCAAAAGAAAAATAGTTAAACCACACATTGTTAATGCTAGTCACAAATTTTACATTTTATTTTGTCAATCCATTTTTTTAGCATATTTAAAAATCTATTTGAAAATATAGAGTTCAAATTCTCTACGGCTGATATATACTATAATGAATCGTAGAACCTTTAGATATAAGTACAAGTTCATTCTAAATTTGAATCTAATGATTCTAGGGTATGTTGTATCGTCCGTGCAACGAACTTATACAATTCTAATTCAAAATATATAGATTAAATAATACTCGTGATTCTTTAACTTAATTTTAGTCAACGTTTTAGTATTTTATCTTTTTTTTCTCGATTTGGTCATTTATTTTAATTTTAAGTGACAATTTGATCTTTTATGTTTTAAAATGTCAATAATATTATCTTTTTTTTTACAAAAATTCAAAAAATTCATCAAAACTTTCAATGAAAACTCATAAAATTAATTATATTCTTTAATAAAATACAAATTTTATCAAATTCGTAACTCAAATTTTCAAATAAACTCATATTTTCATTGTCTATTTGATGTTGTTAGAGATGGAAATATGAGTTGATTTGAAGATTTGAGTTTCGAATTTGATGAAATTTGTATTATATTGAAAAATATAATTAATTTTATGGATTTTGGTTGAAAATTTTGTAAAAAAAAAGGATAACATTGTTATTTTAAAACATAAAAGATCAAATAATCACTTAAAATTTAAATAAAGACTAAATCGGGAAGAAAAAAAAAAGATAAAGAACTAAAACATTAACTAAAATTAAGTTAAGGGACCACATATGCTATTTAGTCAAATATATAATATTTTTCATCTAGTTGTGAAATTTGGTGATATTAATTTAATTTTGTATGTCTACTTGTACTTGATGATGCAAGATAGAAAATGGAGACAAACGTGTGGATTATATTCCTGGAATTTCCTCAACACGCCTAACTGATTTCCCTCTAAATGATGATAGTAGCAAAAGCAAGAGAATGATGCAAATGTCTTTGAAAGGTTTCAAATGGATTCACAACGCACAGTATCTTCTATTCACTTCAATATATGAGCTTGAACCTCAAGCTATTGATATCTTAAAATCAAAATTGTCTATACCAATTTACACTATTGGCCCTACCATACCTTACTTTAGCCTTAACAAAAAAAACAGTCTAAAAACAAATGCTTATCATAGCTACATTGAGTGGCTAGATTCACAACCCAATGGTTCTGTTCTTTACATAGCACAAGGGAGTTTTTTCTCTGCCTCAAGTGCACAAATTGATGAAATTGCTAATGCTTTGTGTGAAAGCAATGTTAGATTTTTATGGGTAGCACGTAATGAAACTTCAAGGTTGAAAAAAATTTGTGGGCAAATGGGCTTGGTTTTGGAATGGTGTGACCAATTGAGAGTGTTGTCTCATTCTTCAATTGGTGGATTTTGGTCTCATTGTGGTTGGAATTCCATAAAGGAAAGTGTTCTAGCTGGGGTCCCTTTTTTGACTTTTCCAATTTATTTGGACCAACCATTTAATAGTAAGATGATTGTAGAGGATTGGAAAGTTGGGTTGAGAGTGAAGGAAGATTTTAAGGGAGATATTTTGGTAAAGAAATGTGAAATTGTAAGGATGGTGTGTAAATTTATGGATTTGGATAGTGACTTTACAAAGGATATTAGGGAAACAAGTAGAAAGGTTAAAAAGATATGTCTTGATGCAATTGGAAAAGGTGGGTCAGCTGATACAGATTTGAATGCTTTCATTGCTGATATAATGCATTCTTCACACATGCTTAAAGGTCCACTTTTAACTTTTTAGTCTCTTCGGTCTTTCAACTTTATGTGTGTATGTTTAGATTCACGGTGAGAATAAAAATTACACTCATTTAAATATATAATTAATAATATTTATTTGTGGGTGAAATTTCGGAATTAAATTTCAGTTACCAAGGTGGTGTGAGTATAGAGAATTCAACGAGTTGGCTACTAGTTTTCTTTTTAGGTCATTTGATTGAGATGACCATGTTATATTTTGGACTATGTAAGGCATTCATTCTATTCTTGTTTGGTTATTTAGTTTATGATTCTTAGTCTAAATATACTATATTAATTACTTTCACACAAATAATGAAAGAATACCAAAGAATTTCATCACAAAAAAATACCCAAAGAAAAAAAGGATGATTTTGTCAAAATATCAGACAAACATTCATAAATAAAAATTTAATCATCAATATAATATATTAAAAAACAAATCTACAAGTAATTATGTCATATAATTCAATAATATGATGTAACACTTTCAGAGTTTTATTCTTTATTTTTTATTATACTACTTTATTTATATAACTATAATTAAAAAATCAACAATAAAAAATATACTCTCATTACAAACTTGATTTAATTGTCACTTATTTTTTAAATTCATTGCATATAAATATATCACGATATTTTAAATATATTTTAATAAATTAAAATATAATAACCATAAATTATCACAAAATTTATAAAAATATAATCTATCACATCTGAAAAATCAATAAAAAAATTAGACACAAACAATCTAATGAAGTTTAAAATAAAATAAATAAAAATGTAAAATTATTCGATGAATACTTTCAAAGTAATATACAATTTATATACATTTTTTTAATTATTGTCCGAGTATATATTATATTCCTCTAATATAAAAAAAAATATTTATCTATAAAAATTGTTCATGAAAACAAAGACAATCATTCCAAAATATTAGATTTATTGGATGAACTATAAATCAGAGTATACTTTCATTTGACAATAAAAATAATCAAAATCAAGTAGTCACGTTTTATTATTGACAATATTATTTCGTGTTTTTATCGTAAATAAAAAAGTACTTTGAATTTCTTTATTATTAACTGTCTTAAAAATGATACAATCAAAATATTTTTGAAAGAAACGCATAATATAACAGCTCTAATTAAAAATTAGTTATTCAAAGTTTAAGTAAAAATGAGATACAAAACATAAGATACAAGAAATAATAGTGCATAAAAAAAATGAAAAAAAAATAACAATCATATAAAAATCAATACTTATTTTATATATATATATATATATATATATATATATATATATATATATATATATATATATATAATCAATGCTTACAAAACAAATATTTAACCTTTTTTTATAAGAAAAAAGTATTGAATGATAGATATTTGTATATCTAGGATGTGACATTCTAAATAAGAGAAATTTTCTATAAAGTCGTATATCCGTCCTACGACATTCTAAACATAAAAAAAAAAATATTAGTACAATGTTTTCAAACTAAAGTATTTTTAAAAAAATTCCAAAAAAAAGATAATTTTAAAAAAAATCCATTTTCCAAAGTGAACCTACTATTTTGAAAATTAAAATATTTTTCTAGTCATCACATCGGGTTTTGCAAATTTTTATAAACAAATTTGTAAGCAATCCGTAGTTTTTATAAATGAACAAACTCACCTAATTTTGTATACATTTCAAAACGACCTGCATCAAAATGTTGTGAGAAAAAGCAAACAACAATACTAACAAACCAATAAATGGACGTATTTTTTTTTAAGGAAAATGTTGTTTTACGGTAAATAAATTCCATTCAATAAGTAGAAATATGGTCAGTACAAATATAATGAATGTGTTAGGACATTTTCCATCCATATTTCAAGAGCAACACAAAAAACTAAATCATATAAGACAACAATGCACGTTGAAACAAGAGTCAAGAGGGCAAAACTAAACCAAAAATCTAATCTTATCATCCAAATCAATGGCATTCACCAATGTGCACAGATCAATGAGAAAGATAGCTCTAGAATCTTTAATCTAATCTAATTAAAGATCATTTCTTTGGTTTGTGTATGCTTAAATCGTCTATTAGTGGTCTCAGAAATAACCAATCTAATCACATGTTCAGAAATAATAGTGGTCTCAGAAATAACCAATCTAATCACATGTTCAGAAATAATTTGTAGGGATGATGGAATGTTGAGAATTGTAGCAGCCACCAAAGACTTCCTCAAAATGAAATTCCAAAAGGTCAAATACTTTAGAGGTTTTTTAACAAACTTGTTGCACGTGGTTAAAACAACCTATAAAACAAACAAAGCACCAATAAAGAAACAAAGCTTGAGAAATAGAAAAATAGTGTTGTTTCTGAGTTTTGAAAAAACTGTTTGAAAATCAATTTATGCCACCGAAAATATTACTGGGTTAAGTCGCGGACTAGGTTGCTCTCTTTAAGACGTTTCGTGGCAGGACCCAAATTGTGCAAGACAGACTACCAACCACGAAGTCCCCATGATAAAATAGTCTAGATACACTGTATCGGAGTTCTACTGCACCGTAGAAAACCGTTCTAGAATTACACCCTCAATATGGCAGTCGAATGGTTGTCACTACTAACATGGTACTACGACCACTCGAAAAAGAGAAAAGAAGAAGACAAAAATAAGAGGGAGAGCAGAGAAAAGCCTCAAAATTGGAGAGCTTTTGGTGTGTCTTTCCAACTGAACAAAACCCTTTATTTATAGAGGAGATCTGAAATTGGATGAGAGAAGAAAACGAGATCCATAGAAGAAGAAGAAGAAAACGTGCGCTTGACCAGAAACTGTTGCGCGAAATCGGGGGAATGAGCTGACCAGATCAGATATTCAGTGTTGACTCGGTGAAGGGCAGACACATGTACAACTAAGAAGATAAGTGAGCTATTGAATTTGACAAACGGTGGAGGCAATGGCTCTATATTCATCTTCAGTCGAAGATTTTGAGAAGATTGCTTGTTTATTTAATTTGCATGAAATGAGTGAGTCACCTAAGAAGATGCAAAAATCTGAAATTGAAGATGCAGCTGGCCCTATCTAAATCGCAGAAAGTCATAAGATAAAATGGAGAGGAAAAAGGATATAATAACCTTGGGTTGGAGACAATTTGAGGTATTGAAGAACTTGGATAACAACTTGATGATGTTAAGGAGTAGGGGCTTTCATGTACTGGCTTAGTTGTTGAAATGAAAAATTGATATCAGGACTAATGTTGGTGAGGTAAGTTTCCAACAAGTCTTCGATAGGCAATTGGGTCTGGGAGAAATTGGCTTGCATCCTTTGAATACTTAATATTCTTCTACATTGGTGTAGTTCCTGGTTTGAAAGCAAGTAGGCCAACGTCATGTCTAAAGTGTATTTTCTTTGGGAGATATGAAATGCAAACTTGGAGCAAGCTATTTCGAGACCTAAAACATATTTCAAGTGTCCTAAGTCTTTTATTTTAAATGATTTGTGAAGAAATGGCTTGATGGATTGAATCTTTGCAATATCATTACCTGCAATAATAATGTCATCGACGTATGATCAGAAGCCTTAGTGAATAACGAATGATCAGATGCAGACTGACAATAACCAACAGAATGTAATGCAGTCGCAAACCACTTACAACTAGGCTGTTTTAACCCATATAAAGATTTTAAAAATTTGCATACACAATTATGATTAGTGCTAGAAATTCTAGGAGGTAATTGCATGCAAACTTTTTCTTCTAAATTACCATGTAAGAATGCATTGGGGATATTTAATTGATGAATGTGTCATTTTTGAGATGAAGCAATAAAGAGAAGTAATCTTACAATAATGAGTTTATGCTCAGAGAATAAGTATAAAAAATTTTATACCTTCTATTTGAGTAAAACTCTTTGCCATTAAACGACCTTTATATCGTTCTAAGGTACCATCAACTTTTGACTTTACCTTATATACCCATTTATATCCAATAGGCTTCTTACCATGGGGGATTAGTTAAAATCCAAGTTTTGTTTGGGTTGAGGGCAGCAAGCTCATAATGTATTGTTGTAATCCAACAGGGGTACTTAGTAGCCTGTTTGTAAGTTGTAGGCACTTAAAGTAGAAGAAATTGCAGCAACAAAAGTAAATTGTGCATGAGATAAACTGTTGTAAGATAAAACAGAAGAAACGGGGTATAAGGGGTTGAGCATTGTATCTATAATTGCAACATTACATTGAAAATCCTACAGGTAAGCAAGAACAACGTTTTTTTTATGTCTTGAAGACTTTTGAATTTGAGAAGGAATAAAATCAATTGAAGGACTTGCACTGGTAGGGGCATGATTGGTATCAAATATAATGTCCATATTATTAGGAATATAAGAATGGAGAACATTAGAATATCCTGCACTATGAGAATCATTGTTAGAATGTATAGGATCATCACAAGTCAAAAAATCAGAATCTGTTGTATTATTACAGTATGTATTAGTATTAGACGGATGAATAGAATTATATGGGAATATATGTTCATAAAAGATAATACAGGTTTTTAAATTTGCATATACTAAAAAATAATACACCTTTTTAAAATTGAATAAATAAATAATTTATTAATTTTCTATATACTAAAAAACAATACAACACTCAACTCAGGCCCAGCCGGGCGGACGACAGTTGCGCGTGCGCGTGTGGTGGTCTATTTGCATGCGCGTTATCACCCCTTTACAAAAGTGGGTACCTTTGGGGCACACTCCAACTTCTATACCCTCACCTTATAAACACTACTATAATGTGTAATCACTCATATGTGGAACTTCCTTATTTTTCAATTCACACCACTAGCTCAAACTATCATAATTTCCAAAAACTAGATCTCATAACCAGTCAACAATAAAGAGACTCAATTGCAAGACTCACACAGTGACTTTGGAGGACAATGTTGGAACCACGTTGGTTCTAAGTACTTAGGATTTTGATGTTTACAAAAGCACTCCACGTAATCTTATTTTGTACCTTGAATTATTACACTAAATACCACCAGAAGATGAAGTTTGCAGAGGCAGAAGATGAAGACACCAGATAATGCATCCAGAAGGTACCAGAGGATGCATCCTGGAATTACTAGAGGATATCTTTGCTGGCCCAAGCAAAGTCAGAAGGAGACCTGGATTAGACCAGAAGGAAGCCTGCCAGAGGGAGACTTGATCCAGACCAGAAGGAATCATAAGTCAGACTTAGTCCAGAAGTTATTCTGACCAGAAGATGGCCTGACAGTGAAATGATAAACAGCCCAAACTTGATCCAGACTTAATCAGAGTATAAGTTAATACGTCCAGAACAAGAGAATCAATCCAGCCAGACCAGAAGATAGCATGGTTCAGGGTATGAAACTAAGTCCAGACTAGAAGAAATGATCTCCAGATTTGATCCAGACCTGATCCAAATCAGAAGGTAAAATGTCCAGACTGAAATATTATTTGTCCAAATTTAATTTCAATTTAATTCAGACCAAGTCCAGAATTGGTCCAGATCAGAGGGAAGATATTCAGATCAATGGTCCAGATTTAAGTATATGGCCCAGTGTTGGCCGAGATCAGAAGATCAGACCATGGCCCAGTGTTGGCCGAAATCAGAAGGTCATAATGTGTGGTCCAGCAGTGGCCGAGATCAGAGGATCACAGCAAAATAGTTTGCAAGTCCAAGATGGCCGAGATCAGAAGATCAGAAAGTGTGGTCCAGGATTGGCCGAAATCAGAGTATCACAGCAGATCACTTAGTATGGTCCATATGTGGACTAGCGCAGAAGATCAAATGGTCCAGATTTAATCATGAGGATTAACGGTGGAGATTTAATTAAATTTGATCAAACAATTAAAAGAATTTGATTCAAAAATAAAGTGAAGTCGTATGGGAGTTCATAAGCTGTTAGCGGGAAGAAACTAAAGACATGATTGGCCAGTTATTTTTGAAAGAAAATCTGAAGCTTAAAAAGATATGTTTTTTATTTAAGTGAAGCCCGATTGGTCAAGATATTTTTGCAAGAGAATCCATCAAGATACAGCTCGAATTTAAGCTTGGAAGAGACCCTAATTCACATCTATAAAAGGAGGCTCAAGGTAGAATACTTAGTATCGAAAATCACAAAAGAGTCATACACTTCCAAAAGCAAACACTCAAGTTTTCAGGGAGGTTAATTGTGAGTTCCAGCTTTCCAGAAGCAAGCACTCGTGTTATTTTCTTTCCCTTGTGTTAGATCTAAGCTGTTGAAGTAGAGTCTACAATCTGAGCGAGTCAGAAGGGGTAGCAGATTACTTGGCAATTAGATTCATGGCTTTGTAATTCCTTCTACAATATGGGATTGTCAGATTGGTAGGAGAAGACTTGACTTAGGAAGTCAAGGTGTTGTATTCCTCAAGAGTCTAGGATTGTTAGACTATTTGAGAAGACTAACTTGGAGGGTCAGTGGAGTTGTTGTAATTCAAGGTTTGAATTAGTGAAATCCTTCAAGGTGAAGGGACTAGACGTAGCCTCGTTAACGGTGAACCAGTATAAAATTATGTGTTTTTATTTTTACTTTATATCCACTGCTAACTCTGTTTTATTCATACATCAAGTTTTGTTTTAAAACTGCAAAAACAGAAAAAGTATTCAAGTTAGTCAAACACAATTCAACCCCCCTTCTCGTGTTTGCACCTTCAATTGGCATCAGAGCTCGGTCTCAAGGCTGAGCACTTAACAGTGTTTGAGGAAAGGTCCAAGGGTTCAACATGTCAGAAGAATTAGGAGGCAACATCAATAGACCACCATTGTTTGATGGAGAAAAGTCTGAGTATTGGAAGGACAGAATGAGAAGTTTCTTCATATCTCAAGATCCTGAATTATAGAAGATGGTAGTCAAAGGATACACTGCATCTACTATTTCAGATGATCCAACTAAAGAACTGGACATGGATGATATGAAACCAGACCAGAGCAGATTATACAAACTTCATCACAAGTCCAGAAACATCATGATCAGTGCCATCACATTCAAGGAATTTGGCAGATGCACAGATAAAGAAACAGCAAAGAACATATTTGACAGTCTAGTTCTGACCTATGAAGGAAGCCAGCAGGTTCAAGAAGCAAGGGCTAACATACTGGTCAAACAGTATGAGATGTTCAAGATGGAAGATGATGAAAACATTGATGGAATGTTCTGCAGATTCCAGACTCTGATATCTGGACTTAAAGTCTTGAAGAAAAGCTACACAACAGCAGATCATGTCAAGAAGATTCTAAGAAGCTTACCAACCAAGTGGAGACCAATGGTTACTGCAGTTCAGCAAGCTAAAGATCTGAACAACTTAAAACTTGAAGATCTGATCAGCTCTCTCAGGTCTCATGAAATAGAACTAGAAGCAGATGAATCAAAGAAGAAGAAGAAGAATCTGGCCCTGAAGTCGAAATAGAAGAAAGCTGCAAGGGCATCATCAGAATCAGAGGATAGTGACAGTGACTGTGATGATATGGCTTACTTAACCAAAAAGATGGTTAAGATCTGGGAAAATAGGAAGAGAAGAAGCTTCAAGAAGAAACATAACAACAAAGGAAAGGAAGAATCTGACAAGAAGAGTATCGTTTGTTATGGATGCAATGAACCTGGAAATATCAAGTCAGAATGTCCAAATCTGGAAAAAGGCAAATAGCACAAGAAGAATTCCATATTCAGAAAGAAGGGTCTGATGGCAGCCTGGGATGCATCAGAATCAGAGGAAGAATCTTCTGATGAAGAAAAGGCAGAAACAGCAAATATGGCACACATCAGACCTGCCTCTGGACTTCACAAAGGCAAGAATTCAGGAAGGAAAGCAAGCAGAAGGAAGAATGATCGAAGTAGTCATTCAAGCAAGTCTGGAAGCACATCAGAGGGAGCAATTTTGGCTCTGATGGCTCATAAAAATTCGAGTTCTAAATACAGCTCAGGCTCTGGAACAGATTCAGAAGATGAAGACAATGAGGTATTTTTTGATCTCTCTAAATTTGAATTACTTGATGCTGTAAAAGACTTGTTAAATGCAAACAATAAGATGTCTTTAAAACTGAAAACTCTTAGGGAAGATAAGAAGAATCTGACCAAAGAAGTCCAAGTTTTAAAGAATCGAAATTCTGAGTATGCAACTGAAAACAAGGATTTTAAAACTGAAGTTGCAAGACTCAAATCTGAAAACCAAACTCTCAAATGAAATGTTTGTTCCACTTCCAAAACTGTTTGTGAATCTGATATGCATGAGCAATTTTTTCAAAACTTTGTTTCTAATGGAATGGAAAGAAGTAAATATGCATCTATGATTTATGGAAACAGTAACATTGGAAAGAGAGGTCTTGGTTCTACAGAAACTACTGCTGAAACTAAAATTGTTCATTCTGATGTTTTATGTATTGTTTGTGCTAAGAAAGGTCACTCTGAATTATCTTGTCCAATGGTAAAATTTGAACAAGATCAGAGAGCTGTTAAAACTAACAAACCTGGACCCAATTAGTTCTGGGTACCAAAAGATCAAATTGTCTATGTTGTAGATATTCTGAGCAACCAGAAGGAGACACCAACAATGGTGCCTGGACAATGGATGTTGGCAATGCATAAGCAGAAGAAGATTCATGTTCCAACATCTACCAAACAGAAGCCAAGTGACTCTGGTAGAAGAAGAACTGGTCAACACAATACTTATCAGAACCAGAACCAGAATCATAGGTGGAACAGGAAATATCAAAGATATCACACGAATCAGAACAGGAACTGGAACCAGTATCAGAGGAACAGGAACTGGAACTAGAACCAGAATTGGAACCAGTATCAGAGGTACAGGAACTGGAACTAGAACCAGAGCTAGAGAACCCAGTTTCGTAGCAGCAAACGCAAGTGGCAGTTTCACCGGTTTTTGACGTGTAAATGGGAACGAATGCAGAAACGTGAGCAGAAGCAGAAAACGCAACAAGGGTAAGGGCACCTTCCACTTTCTAGTTGCATTCTAGGACTGTAAATGTATGTTTGAGGTGTGGTTATATTTGAGTTTCTGTTTTGAAAAAGAAACTGTTTTGTATGACATTTTTAAGATGAAAGAAAATGCATTCTGTTGAGGTTTTAAATAATCTGTGATGTTGTTGTTTTGCTTATACAACATGTCTGTGTGGAAAAGCTAAAAAATGTCTTGCATGTTATTTTGAAGTTGATCAAAATGCATGTTGAGAAAATTGTTTGCATGTTGTTTTAAAACCTGAAAATTTCATTCTGTGATGTTTGATGATCTGTGAAATACAACATTGTTGTTCTGCTTGTGTGAGAAAGCTGGAATGTGCTTTGCATGTTGTGTTGGTTGTGTAAGCATACTGGAGAATACCATGCATGTTGTTTTGGAGGTGCATGTTCTGGTTCTGGATGATTCTGATGTTGATCATTCTGTTTCTGTTTCTGGATGATTCTGATGTTGATCATTCTGTTTCTGTTTCTGGATGATTCTGATGTTGATCATTCTGTTTCTGTTTCTGATGATTCTGGTGTTGATCATTCTATTTCTACTTCTGATGATTCTGGTGGTGACTATTCTGTTTCTGTTTCTGGATGCTCTGGTGTTGATGATTCTGCTTCTGTTTCTGTTTTGAGTGATTCTGGGGATGTTGATGTTTTCAAAAGAAAATGGATTTTAAATGATGAAAGTGTTTTCTGGAAAAGTGCTGAATCTGTTTTGATGTTTGGTTTTTTTTGTAAAGAAACAGTTTGAAATGTGTTGAAGTCTCAGGAAAAATTTCACTGGTTTTCAAAGGTGTATTCAAATACAACATGTGTGTATTCGAATACAACCTGTCAAGCTTCTGTTTTACTTAAGTTTCAAACTTGTATTCGAATACGAGCCCCTGTATTCGAATATAGAGGAAGGATTTTTGCTTGACTTAGCATCTGTATTCGACTACGACCATGTCGTATTCGAATACAGAAGTGAAATTTTAACACTGTATTTGCATCTGTATTCAACTACAGGCATGCTGTATTCGAATACAAAATGCAGATTCTCACTAGTTTCAGCTTCTATATTCGAATACAAGGGATCTGTATTCGAATACAGATTCGGGTTTTTCTTGAAACTCGGTTTTTAGCTTCTGTATTCGAATAGAGCTTCCTTTGTATTCGAATACAGATTCGTGTTTTCCAGAAAATCAAGTTTTAAACTCTGCCATGTGAACTTTAAAGTGTTGGGGAAGATTTGAAACGATTTAAAATGAAGTATTTGAATAATTTTGAAGAGGAGATGATGATGTTTCGGAAACCTTTAATGACCTGGGAGAAAATGCTGAATTTACAATGTTTTGTCTTCTATATTTGACTACAGGCATGCTGTATTCGAATACAGAATGATGAATTTGCAGTTTCATGCTTCTGTATTCGAATACAGATTCATGTTTTTCAGAAATTCCAAATTTTCAACATTGTTTTATAACCCCTAAGTGTTGGGGAATATTGGGAAGGTTTGTGATGAATTAAAATGGAATTTTTGTGATAGTTTGAAGTGGTGGTGATGAAGTTTTTGAAACTTTACTGATGTAGATAGGATGGCTGAAGCAATGAACAACATGGTTGCGTCTGTTGCTGCACAGACGGCTGCAAAGACTCAACAAGATCTGGAGAAGAGAGAAAGAGAGATTCGCGCTGCTGAATCTAGAGGACTAGAGGATTTTCGTCGTCATAATCCTCCCAAGTTCAAGGGTGATGAGGGTCCAGAGAGAGCGGACCAGTGGATTCAAGAGATGGAGAAAATCTTCAAGATGATTAATTGTCGGGCAGCGGTGAAAGTCAACTATGCCACGTATCTGCTGATAGGTGATGTAGAGTATTGGTGGAGAAGCACAAGACTACTGATGGGGTCAGCTCAAGAAGAGGTGAATTGGGAGTCGTTCAAAAAGAAGTTTTTGGACAAATACTTCCCGATGAGCACTAGGACCAAGTTGGGTGACGATTTTTTGAAATTGCACCAGGGAAACATGACGGTGGGAGAATACGCAGCTAAGTTTGAATCGCTGTCAAGACATTTCAGATTTTTCTAGGAAGAAGTTGACGAACAGTTTATGTGTCACCGCTTTCAAGATGGACTGAAGTATGAGATTCAAGACTCAGTCACTCTTTCATTGTTATGGACTGTGTGAATCGTTTGAAGTTGTCTGTGTCTGCTTTGCCTTTTGATTTGGTTGTTTCCACACCTGCTAAGACTTTGACTGTAAACTCTGTATGTTTACACTGTACTGTAACGATTCAGAATAGAGATTTCTTGGTTAATTTAATCTGTCTACCCCTACAATCACTCGAGATCATGCTCGGCATGGATTGGATGACATATAATTACGTAGTCTTGGATTGCACTCGAAAATTAGTTCTTTTCCCCGAACCTGGAATCGTTCGGTATTTGGCTGCTAACAAACTCGAAGTATCTCTGAGAGAAGGAACTCAGGAATTTTTATCAATGGCTAACGTGGAGATCAAGATGGATGTGAACATAGAAGATGTGGTGTTAGTCAAAGAATATCCGAACGTATGTCCATCCGAAATTCCAGGATTACCCCCGGTGAGAGAGGTGGAGTTCTTCATTGATTTGCACCCAGGAACTGGACCAATTGAGGGGAGCAGCGGTGTTTTCAAAGATTGATTTTAAATCAGGATACCATCAGATTCGGGTAAGAGAAAGAGATATTCAAAAGACTGCTTTCAGGACCCGTTACGGACATTATGAATATCTCGTTATACCGTTTGGAGTTACGAATGCACCAGCGATTTTCATGGACTATATGAATAGAATCTTCAGCCCATTCCTGGATAAATTCGTGGTGGTGTTCATCGATGATATTTTGATTTACTCAAAGGATGAAGAAGAACATGAAGAGCACCTACGCCAAGTTCTTGAAGTCTTACGCGAGAAGCAATTGTATGCCAATTTGTCGAAGTGCGAGTTTTGGCTAGAGAAAGTGAACTTCTTGGGACATGTGATAACAAAAGAGGGAATCGATGTCGATCCGGCAAAGATTGAGACAATTCTTGCCAGGAAACAGCCCCAGACTATCACAGACATACGAAGTTTTGTCGGACTAGCAGGATACTACAGGAGATTTATTAAAGGATTTGCTAAGATTGTAGCTCCTTTGACACAACTCGCCAGAAAGAATCAGCCGTTTGCATAGACAGAGAAATGTGAGGAAAATTTTCAGTTGCTAAAGGAAAAGTTGACAACCTCACCAGTATTGGTCTTGCCACAACCAGAGGAACCATATGAAGTCTACTGTGATGCATCTCACCAAGGTCTGAGATGTGTTTTGATGCAACACAAGAAAGCTGTAGCCTACGCCTCAAGACAGTTGAAAACTCACGAGCGGAACTACCCTACTCATGACTTAGAGCTTGTTGTTGTAGTGTTTGCGTTAAAGGTCTGGAGGCACTACTTATATGGATGCACGTTCACGGTGTTTAGTGACCATAAAAGTTTGAAGTATCTGTTCGATCAAAAAGAATTGAACATGCGTCAGAGAAGATGGATGGAGACCCTCAAGGATTTTGACTTTTCATTGCAATACCACCCTGGAAAAGCCAATGTGGTGGCTGATGCGTTACGTAGGAAAAGTGTGTCGGTATCTTCAATGATAATGGCTAGACAACAAGAGTTGTGGGAAGCATTTAGAGATCTACACTTGGACGTAAAGTTTGCACCAGGAATTTTAAAGTGTAGAATGATAACCATTCCGAGTGGTTTGCTTGAGGAGATTGCAAACTTGCAAGATGACGCATTGATCCAAGAAAAGAGGAATCTGATAGCGCAAGGACAGACCACTGAGTTCAGGGTCGGACCAGATAATATTTTGAGATGTAATGGAAGAGTTTGTATACCGGAAGTTGCAGAGATGAGAAGAGCGATTTTGGAAGAGGCTCATAAGAGTAAGTTGAGTATTCATCCTGGAGCGACCAAGATGTACCAGGATTTAAGACAGAATTACTGGTAGCCAGGAATGAAGAGGGACGTAGCGGAGTACGTATCGGCTTGTTTAACTTGTCAGAAAGCGAAAGTGGAACACCAATGACCTGCTGGGATGTTGCAGCCTCTGGATATACCGGAATGGAAGTGGGACAACATTTCCATGGATTTTATAACAGGACTGCCCAAGACAAGGAAGAAGAATGATTCAATTTGGGTAATAGTGGATCGATTGACAAAGTCCTCACATTTCTTACCAGTAAGAACCACTTATAAAGTAGATAAGCTGACAGAAATCTACATCGCTGAGATTGTGAGGTTACACGGCGTTCCATCGAGTATAGTATCGGACTGTGACCCAAAGTTCACATCTCATTTTTGGGGAGCGTTGCATGAAGCTTTGGGAACGAAACTGAAATTGAGTTCCGCTTATCATCCACAAACAGACGGACAGACTGAGAGGACAAACCAGTCCTTGGAAGATCTATTAAGAGCATGTGTGTTGGATGACAGAGGAAACTGGGATGAGGTGTTGCCATTGATTGAGTTTACTTATAACAATAGCTTCCACGCAAGTATTGGAATGGCACCCTATGAGGCTTTATATGGACGCAAGTGTCAGACGCCTTTATGCTGGTATAAGGACGGAGAGAGTATGATTGTTGGACCCGAGATGGTGGAATAGACTACAGAGAAAATCAAGAGGATACAAGAGAAAATGAAGATTTCACAGGATCGTCAGAAGAGTTATGCGGACAAGCGTCGCAGACCTTTGGAATTCGAGCAGGGTGATCATGTATTTCTAAGGGTTACGCCTACAACTGGTGTTGGCAAAGCTATTAAGTCAAGGAAGTTGACTCCGAAATTTATTGGACCATACCAGATTACTGCACGTATTGGACCATTGGCCTATCGAATTGCTTTACCTCCTATACTGTCCAATATTCACGACGTATTTCATGTGTCGCAGCTAAGGAAATACATTGCAGACCCGTCACATGTAATCGAACCAGATACAATTCAACTGAAGGATAACCTATCATTTGAAGTATTCCCTGTAAGGATTGAAGACAGGAAGATGAAACAGTTGAGGAACAAGGAAGTCCCACTAGTCAAAGTGATTTAGAATCCGACTACTGGAGACACAACTTGGGAACTGGAGAGTAAGATGAGGGAACAATATCCTCAGTTGTTCAGCGACATGTAGTTTCGAGGACGAAACTAATTTAAGGGGGGTAGTAATGTAAGACCCTTAATTTTTAATTAAAATTATGGAATTAATATTAAGTGTATTTTGGAGATATTTGTAAAATATTTAATATATGTATGTTTGAGTAAATATATATATATATATATATAAATATTTATTTTTGAAGATATATTAAGATTATTGGATTAAGAATAAATTAATTTAATTACGAGTAATTAAATTAACGGACAGTTAATTAAGGGATTAGCAGCTAATTGCGACGAGATTGGTTAAGTGTTGAGGATCGGACAAGTGTTGGGTGAGGTGGCAGCCACACAAGCCTATAAATAGGAGTGAGAAGGATGGTGAAATCAGAACACCATTCCTCCTTCCTCACTGCCCATACTGCATGTAACAGTACCTTTTTCCCTCCCATTCTGTTCTGCTTCCAGTTCACGATTTCAAAAACAAAAGAGGGAGTTCCTCAAAAGTGTCATTACTTGGAAATCCAAGCACCAAACCAGAAAACCCCCAGTACAAAAGTTGTTCCCCACATCATTACGGAGCTAGAGAACCCAGTTTCGTAGCAGCAAACGCAAGCGGCAGTTTCACCGGTTTTTGACGTGTAAACGGGAACGAAAGCAGAAACGTGAGCAGAAGCAGAAAACACAACAAGGGTAAGGGCACCTTCCACTTTCTAGTTGCATTCTAGGACTGTAAATGTATGTTTGAGGTGTGGTTATATTTGAGTTTCTGTTTTGAAAAAGAAACTGTTTTGCATGACATTTTTAAGATGAAAGAAAATGCATTATGTTGAGGTTTTAAATAATCTGTGATGTTGCTGTTTTGCTTATACAACATGTCTGTGTGAAAACTGAAAAATGTCTTGCATGTTATTTTGAAGTTGATCAAAATGCATGTTGAGAAAATTGTGTGCATGTTGTTTTAAAACCTGAAAATTTCATTCTGTGATGTTTGATGATCTGTGAAATACAACATTGTTGTTCTGCTTGTGTGAGAAAGCTGGAATATGCTTTGCATGTTGTGTTGGTTGTGTAAGCATACTGGAGAATACCATGCATGTTGTTTTGGAGGTGCATGTTCTGGTTCTGGATGATTCTGATGTTGATCATTCTGTTTCTGTTTCTGGATGATTCTGATGTTGATCATTTTGTTTCTGTTTCTGATGATTCTGGTGTTGATCATTCTATTTCTACTTCTGATGATTCTGGTGGTGACTATTCTGTTTCTGTTTCTGGATGTTCTGGTGTTGATGATTCTGCTTCTGTTTCTGTTTTGAGTGATTCTGGGGATGTTGATGTTTTCAAAAGAAAATGGATTTTAAATGATGAAAGTGTTTTCTGGAAAAGTGCTGAATCTGTTTTGATGTTTGGTTGTTTTTTTTAAAGAAACAGTTTGAAATGTGTTGAAGTCTCAGGAAAAATTTCACTGGTTTTCGAAGGTGTATTCGAATACAACATGTCAAGCTTCTGTTTTACTTAAATTTCAAACTTGTATTCGAATACGAGCCCCTGTATTCGAATACAGAGGAAGGATTTTTGCTTCTGACTTAGCATCTGTATTCGACTACGACCATGTCGTATTCGAATACATAAGTGAAATTTTAACACTGTATTCACATCTGTATTCGACTACAAGCATGTTGTATTCGAATACATAATGCAGATTCTCACTAGTTTCAGCTTCTGTATTCGAATACAAGGGATCTGTATTCGAATACAGATTCGAGTTTTTCCAGAAACTCAATTTTTAGCTTATGTATTCGAATACACGGAAGCTGTATTCGAATACAGATTCGTGTTTTATAGAAAATCAAGTTTTAAACTCTGCCATGTGAACTTTAAAGTGTTGGGGAAGGTTTGAAACGATTTAAAATGAAGTATTTGAATAATTTTGAAGGGGAGATGATGATGTTTTGGAAACCTTTAATGACCTGGGAGAAAATGCTGAATTTACAATGTTTTGTCTTCTGTATTCGACTATAGGCATGCTGTATTCGAATACAGAATGATGAATTTGCAGTTTCATGCTTCTGTATTCGAATACAAGGGAGCTGTATTCGAATACAGATTCGTGTTTTTCAGAAATTCCAAGTTTTCAACATTGTTTTATAAACCCTAAGTGTTGGGGAATATTGGGAAGGTTTGTGATGAATTAAAATGGAATTTTTGTGATAGTTTGAAGTGGTGGTGATGAAGTTTTTGAAACTTTACTGATGTAGTGGAAAAACACTGGTTTTGCACTGTGACAGCCTCTGTATTTGAATACATGAAAGCTGTATTCGAATACAGAGTGTAATTCTGCACTGTTTTGGCTTATGTATTCGAATACAGAGAAGCTGTATTCGAATACAGATTCGTATTTTCCAGAAATCTCAGTTTTAAACATTGTTTTATGAATTTCCAGAGTTGGGGGAAAGACTTATGATAATTCAGAATGGAATTTTGAGATAATGTAAAGTGATAATGATTGCTTGAATGTTTAATCATTGATGTGTTGATGATGAAATTAATTGTGTTGAGATGTTTTGGGGAAAATGCTGGAAGGGCTGAGTTTTTCTGATATTGCATACTGTTTTCAGTGAAGAGAAAACATTGCATGTCCATGCATTTCATAGTCAAGTGGTGACCGCGATGGGCCACAGAGTAATGCGGTAATCGTGATGGTCCGCGAAGTTAACTAGTAACCACAGTAGTGGGCTACGGAATGGCCGCATGTTTGTGGTGGTCCATTCTATCTGTACGAGGATTTAACTTCTGTGTATTTGGCCTGTGAGAGGCTAATACACGTGAAAGTAGTAACCGTGATAGGTTGTAGAGTGGCCGCGTGTTCGTGGTGGTCCATTCTATCTGGGCTACGGAATGGCCGCGTGTTCGTGGTGGTCCACTCAAATACGTAAAACGTGCTGGTCTGTTGAGCGACTGCACTGGTGCTGATCTGTTGAGCGATTGCACCTGGTCTTGAGGGTCGTTCAAGTCAAACATATTTAAATTGTGCTGGTCTATTAAGCGACTGCACTGGTGCTGATCTGTTGAGCGATTGCACCTGATCTTGAGGGCCGTTAAAGTCATACATATTTAAATTGTGCTGGTCTGTTGAGCGACTGCACCTTGGTAATTTCAAAAAGTGAATACAATAGCATATACATATTGCATCAGGGGATTGACCGGTGGGTCACGATTTGGTTATATGATGATGGTTGGAAATTGATGTGTGTGAGTACTTTATGAAATCTAATTTTCTGATAAGTGATGGTGATTGCTGAAGTGTTGGTTGTACTTACAACTTATTTCCATCTTAATTGGTTGCTGTTTTGAAAAATACATGTCATGAAATTTCAAAATGAGCATCTTTATTTATCATCATTGATTTTATGATATGCCATGGTTATATTTGTTACTGTGAAATATATGCTATGTGTTATGTGTTAATTTCGGTCGGTGACCCTTTACTATTATTGTGGAAATTGGGCTTTGCCCTCAGATGATACCTGAACCCTTCCTACCGACGGTTATACTAACGACGGAGATGTCGTTAGTTTTCCTTGATCTTTACGCACGACATATTTGTAGACGACGCAGAGGGGCGGACAGCTGGCTGGAGACGAGACTTGTAGAGGATGCGGCGGCGACCGTGCTACTATAGCTTAGTGCATGATTAGTTAGAGTTGATGTATAGGATTTTGAATTGGAAAATGTAATTGGTTATTTTGGGAAATTATTGTATAACTTTTCCGCTAATATTTTTCCGCACTCTGATAGTTCATATTAAGATCATGACACTATTATCTTTTGAAATATATTAGTGTTTATTATTAATTTCCAGAATTAAGTACGTAGTGATATTACGATGAATTACGTTCATCGATTAAATTACGACGTACTATTTTATGAAATGAATTAGTGAAAGTTTTATTTTAATTCTTTTTGAATTAAATCTGGAAAATTATTTTAATTATTGATTTTAAAAAAAAAAATACACTCGCGCTGTCTTTTAAACTCGGGGTGTTACAAACCCTATCTTACACTCTAGAGCCAAACACATTGAAATAAAACACCATTTCATTAGGGACCATGTTCAAAAAGGGACTTTAAGCATCTAGTTTGTGGACACTGATCATCAATGGGCTGACATCTTCACCAAAGCATTACCAGAAGATACGTTCGAGTTCATCAAGAAGCATCTCAACATTGTCTCCATATCTGACTAGCTCAAGTAGTCTTCTTAGGAGTTTTTTTTTAATTTTCTTGTAATTTTAATTTTATGTCTTTTATTTTCTGTTTTTACTTTCTGTAATTTGTAAAGAGAAAAACAAAAAATATAAAAATAGTAGGACCTCTTTTTGGCTAATGACAAAAAGGGGGAGAGAGAGAGAAAAAGGAGAAATAAGTAGAAAATGAGAGATAAAAAGAAATGAGGAGCTAAAAAGAAAGAGATGAAAAGAGAAGGAGTTGAAAAGGAGAAGAATCAGGGAGAGAGAAAAATAAAGAGAGAAAAAGAAAAAGTGAAAAAGAGAAGAAGTTGAAAAGGAGAGGAGAAGAGAAGAAAAGAAAGAGTGAAAAGAGAATGAGTTGAAAAGGAGAAGAAAAAGTCAGTATCAGACTTAGGGGGAGAGATTGGTCTGAAGGGGAGTAATTCAAGTCTTCGAGTTACAAGCTAGCAAAATAAGTTAAGGTTTTGTCATCATCAAAAAGGGGGAGATTGTTGGAACCAAGTTGGTTCTAAGTACTTAGGATTTTGATGTTTACAAAAGCGCTCCATGTAATCTTATTTTGTACCTTGAATTATTACATTAAATACCACCAGAAGATGAAGTTTGCAGAGGCAGAAGATGAAGACACCAGATAATGCATCCTGAAGGTACCAGAGGATGCATCCTGGAATTACCAGAGGATATCTTTGCTGGACCAGATCAGAAGGAAGCAAAGTCAGAAGGAGATCTGAATCAGACCAGAAGGAAGCCTGCTAGAGGGAGACTTGATCCATACCAGAAGGAATCATAAGTCAGACTTAGTCCAGAAGTTATTCTGACCAGAAGATGGCTTGGCAGTGAAATGATAAAACAACCCATACTTGATCCAAAATTAATCAGAGGATAAATTTATGGATCCAGAACAAGAGATTCAATCAAGATTTGACCCAGACCAGAAGATAGCATGGTTCAGGGTATGAAACTAAGTCCAGACCAGAAGAAATGATCTCCAGATTTGATCCAGACCTGATCCAAATTAGAAGGTAAAATGTCCAGACCGAAATATTATTTGTCCAGATTTAATTTCAGTTTAATTCAGACCAAGTCCAGAATTGGTCCAGATCAGAGGGAAGATATTCAGATCAATGGTCCAGATTTAAGTATATGGCCCAGTGTTGGCCGAGATCAGAAGATCAGACCATGGCCCAGTGTTGGCCAAAATTAGAAGGTCAGAATGTGTGGTCCAGTAGTGGTCGAGATCAGAGGATCACATCAGATCAGTTTGCAAGTCCAAGATGGCCGAGATTAGAAGATCAGAAGATCAGAAATTGTGGTCCAGGGTTGGCCGAAATCAGAGGATCACAACAGATCACTTAGTATGGTCCAGATGTGGACTAGCGCAGAAGATCAAACGGTCCAGATTTAATCATGAGGGTTAGCGGTGGAGATTTAATTAAATTTGATCAAAGAATTAAAAGGATTTGATTCAAAAATAAAGTGAAGTCGTATGGGAGTTCAGAAGCTGTTGGCGGGAAAAAACTAAAGACATGATTTGCCAGTTATTTTTTAAAGCAAATTTGAAGCTTAAAAAGATATGTTTTTTATTTAAGTGAAGCTTGATTGGTCAAGATATTTTTGCAAGAGAATCCAGCAAGATACAACTCGAATTTAAGCTTGGAAGAGACCCTAATTCACATCTATAAAAGGAGGCTCAAGGCATAATACTTAGTATCGAAAATCACAAAAGAGTCATACACTTCCAAAAGCAAACACTCGTGTTATTTTCTTTCCCTTGTGTTAGATCTAAGTTGTTGCAGTAGAGTCTACAATCTGAGGGAGTCAGAAGGGGTAGCAGATTACTTGGCAATTAGATTCAAGGCTTTGTAATTCCTTCTAGAATCTGGGGTTGTTAGATTGGTAGGAGAAGACTTGACTTAGGAAGTCAAGGTGCTGTATTCCTCAAGAGTCTAGGATTGTTAGACTGTTTGAGAAGACTGACTTGGAGGGTCAGTGGAGTTGTTGTAATTCAAGGTTTGAATTAGTGAAATCCTTCAAGGTGAAGGGACTTGACGTAGCCTTGTTAACGGTGAACCAGTATAAAATTCTGTGTTTTTATTTTTACTTTATATCCGCTGCTAACTCTGTTTTATTCATACATCAAGTTTTGTTTTAAAACTGCAAAAACAGAAAAAGTATTCAAGTTAGTCAAACACAATTCAACCCCCTTCTCGTGTTTGCACCTTCAGACAACACTTTGGGCTTATGTCGATATGAGGAAGAACCATAAAGACAAACGTTGAAGGTAGTGGATTTAGTAGGGGGACATTCCACCAGGGATGGGGTCACGACGTTGGTGGCTGGGGGAGCTCAGATACTGGCTAGTTTTGAGGAGTAGTAACGTATGAAGATGAAATGAGTGAAATAATGGGAAGGAAAGAAATCCCAAAGAGAGGTGAAAAGAGAAACCCTTCACAAGAGAGGAGGCAAACCCAAATAGTGCTGGGAAAATATCCCTAACAAAAGGTAAAAAAAGTGGCACTGGATGGAGAACCTTCTCTAGAGGAGAGGAGAGAGTTCAATTTCTAGAGAGAAGTCTAACTATCTCTGTCTAAAAAGTTGTCGTGATATATATCAAATATAGATAGTTTTCAATATAAAAGTTATAAATTCCATACGCATTGAAAAAGTTCATATCAAATTAAAATCAAAATTAAATTATAGAAAAATTACTTATACATGTGTAAATGTGTGTTCCAACTTCCCCTCAAATTGAGAAGACCATTCAAGTATGAGAAGATATGTTTAGAGCCTCGAACATAGTCACATCCAACATTAACAAAAACATTCATTTACATATTAATATTTGAATATAATCTTCTTTGCATTTTTTGCTGCAAAATTATTAATAATTTGTTTATAATCATGATTCTTTAAAAAACTATTTTCAATTGAAATTAACGCAAGACTATTTAATTTATTTTACGAAATTATAGATCGTAAATAAAATTTTAACAATTTCAATTTCAAAAAACTTTTCTCAACAGATGCAAAAGTAACATTTACAATTAATATGATTTCTATAAAATATGCAAGCATTCGAAAAATAATAAAATAATTTAAGAGAACTCAATATCATACAACTTGATTTTGATTTAATTGTTGAAATAGAATTTCACTGTCAAGATAATAAGAATGACCGTGTTCCAAATAAGTTTCAAGATTTTTACAACATATATAATTTCTAAGTTTTCATAGAAAAGTACTAAGTTTTTGAATGTCAAACAAATATCTACTCATATATTCTATATTGCTCAAATCATTTATTAAGTAAGTCGATTGTTTGATCTACGATAAATAAAAAATAATGAATTCGAAGAGACTATTTAGCAAACTCAAAGTTTAATTGTGTCTATTTAGAGAGATTTTCCACTAAAAGTAAGTAACCAATTTGTATCTTACCTATGAATGTTGGTGAGTTGGTGCGTATGTTTTTCTTTAGAGTTTCTTTTTTGGAATATCTGAAATTTGAGTTTGAACTTCATAGTACATAAAAGATGCTAAATGTCTAATTTATATTGAAATATGAAAAACAAAATAATATGCTATACTATAACATAATAAAATACTTCTTTCAAGTTGATATTCAACTTTTATTGACCTAATTGTCTCTTATAAAAAAGATCGGAGGGAGTAATTTTTATTTAAAGTTATTTTAATATGACAATATAATTCTTAGGAATACTTTAGCCTAAAAAAGTAATTCTATCAAGTATATATATATATATATATATATATATATATATATATATATATAGTAATAAACATTTTTTTTGCCTCTAAAGATTTAGGGCTACGTGTGTTTGCATTTTTGAACATCCCCAATACCTCCTCTACTACAACTTGTAACTTTTATAAAATTAAAGTGGTTCACTGTGATTCTACCAAAAACATAATGTATGTGATATTAAACATAAATATAATTGATTATGAATAAAAATTCCAAATATAATACACTTCTAAATTGTCTCACATATTAACTCAATTCTAATTATGGGAATACGAGTTTCAATTCTAATTAAAATAATTTTTTTATCAGACTTTACTTTACCGTCAAATTTAGCTTTAGATTATCAGGTTCTATTCTTTAAAAATAGAAGGATTAATAAAAAGAACTCTACTCGATCATGTCAATGGTGAACTCTTAAAAAGGATAAATTGTATGATAAAAATTAAGAGTAAAAAAAATAAATTCTAACAATTAATAAGAAAATGATTTTCAAATATAAATTAGTAAAATAAAAACAATAGTCATAAATTTTATTGTTATTAAATTGCCAAATACAATTACTTAATGAAGGAACTGTTGCTCTAGCTTATCGCACTCCATTAGTGAACTTACACAAAAGTTAACTTGAGTGTAATCCAGAATGAAGAAAATTTGTGACTAATAAAGTTACTTTAAGATTCTCAAACTAAGTATTAATTAAAAAAAAAAACTCTAGATGGTCATGTCACTCTCGGAAGATCTAAGATTCTCAAACTAAAAGATTTATTAATAAAATTTTGAATTTAATTTATATACAATTAATGTAAATAATTAATTACAATATCAGTGGAATGTGTAAAAATATTTATATTTGACTGTACATAAAAATTTAACTAAAATATTCTTACATTTTCCTAACACGAAGAATGCTAGCAACATATAATAAAAAAAAAAAGTGTTAATAACACATTCTCTGACAAACAGATTTCAAAAACACAATTTCATCAATTAAAATCCAGTAAACTCCACCAAACTGTACGAGCTTTATTTAATTTCGTTGAAACTCGTGTTACTTTTCCTATAAAATAAAAAACTCATATTACTTTTAAGTAATAAAAAGTGCGGTTGACAAATATATATTAAATGTTGTTGCTAGCGTTACTGTTCTTAACATTTTTATATTTAAGTTATTTCTTTTACCAATATAAAAGAAAAAGAAGCGGTAGCAAACAAAATTGTTTATTCTACTCCTCCATTGTCTTTCACTCTTCAAAGTACTGAACAATATATTCATGGCGGCTCCAATATCAGCTCCACCAACCATCACCAGCCACGTGGTGGCTGTGCCATACCCAGGTCGTGGTCACGTGAACCCAATGATGAACCTAAGCAAGTTACTCGTATCCAACAACTCTAACATCCTCGTAACCTTCGTGGTAACCGAAGAATGGCTCGGCTTAATCGGCTCCGGATCTAAGCCGGATAATATCCGATTCGCCACTATCCCAAACGTTATTCCCTCCGAAGAGGGTCGAGCCAACGACTTCGTTAACTTCCTCGAATCTGTTATGACTAAAATGGAAGACCCTTTTGACCGGCTTCTCAATCGGCTTGAGCCACCACCTACGGTGATTATATACGACACTTACCTCTTTTGGGTTGTGTGCGTGGCGAATCGGAGAAATATTCCTGTTGCGTCGTTTTGGCCTATGTCGGTGTCGTTTTTCCTTGTGCTTAAACACTACCATCTTCTGGAGCAAAATGGTCACTATCCAGTAAACGTTTCAGGTCAGTTACTTTTCAAATAACATGATTGATTAAAGAACTGACTTAGAACAACATTTTTCGCAGCATATTAATAAATTTTTGTTTAAACATGATGTTATGTTATTGAGGAAAAAGATAATCTTGAATAAAAAAAGGAAAAAGATAATCTGAAATGTTATTTTTCAGTTGTTTTTATATAGGAATAATAAAGAATGCATTTAATAAAAAACGGAAGTATATGAGAAAGATTTTTTTTCTTTTAAAAAATAAATAAAATAATATTTTTTATTAATTTTCTCACCTAAGAAAGTATTCTATTGAAACCGGTTTCACATCACATTTTTAGAGGAAATATATATCTTTTAGTTATTATTTTAGAGGCAACGGACTTAATTGATAGACCAACACAATATAAAGACTCTAATGGATGGGTGTTTAAAAATTACTTAAAAAGTTGCAACACTATTAACAATGCACCACATTCTTTAGATGTAAAAATTCAAGTAATCACGTCATTTTAAACAAATAATTTCATTACAGTGCAACTTTAAAAACCTTCATTCTAAATATATATAATTTCATTATTTTGTACATAGTATGTCTCTTTTAGTTTAAATAATTATTGCCCAAAATTAATACAATAGTAAACACGATTTTTACAACAGAATATTATTAAATGTGAATATTTTTTATTTATTTTTTGTGTTGTTTAAATGGTTGCAATTGCAACAGAAGATGGTGAGAAACGTGTGGATTACATTCCTGGAAACTCATCAATTCGTTTGGTAGATTTTCCACTTAACGATGCAAGCTGGCGCAGCCGTAGATTGTTACAATTCGCTTTGAATATCATACCATGGGTAGACAAAGCACAATATCTATTATTCCCTTCCATATATGAGCTTGAGCCTCAAGCAATTGATTTTCTAAGAAAAGAATTATCTATACCAATTTACACAATTGGCCCTACCATACCATATTTTGGTAACAACCATGTTAACCATGATTATATAAATTGGCTAGATAGTCAACCCTTTGACTCTGTTCTATATGTCTCACAAGGGAGTTTTCTTTCGGTTTCAAGTGAACAAATCGATGAAATTGCAAACGGGTTGCGCGATAGTGGTGTGAGTTTCTTGTGGATAATGCGCGGCGAGAGTTCAAAGATGAAAAAGATTTGTGGGGATAAAGGGTTAGTTTTGCCATGGTGTGACCAATTGCGAGTATTGATGCATAGTGCTATAGGGGGTTTTTGGTCACATTGTGGTTGGAATTCAACTAGAGAAGGTTTGTTTTGTGGTGTGCCTTTTCTTACATTTCCAATATTGATGGACCAAGCTTTGAATAGCAAGTATATAGTAGAGGATTGGAAAGTTGGGTGGAGGGTGAAAAAGGAGGTTAAAGAGGATGTCTTGATAACAAGAGATGAAATTGCTAGGCTTGTTAGAAGGTTTATGAATTTGGATTGTGATGAAATGAAGGGTATGAGGAAAAGAGTAAGAGAGCTTCAACAAATATGCCAACGTGCAATTGCAAGTGGAGGGTCATCTGAAAATAATATGAAAGACTTTCTTGGTCATATATTACACGGAGACAAACCATAAAGCAAGATTTATTGTTTCATTTTAATTTTCCTTGTTGTAGCATCTTCTCTAATGCTAGGTCATCAAATATCTTGCATTTCCAATAACGATCTTCAAAATTTAGAGTTCAAATTCACAATGTTTTTATGTGTTTGGTACCGAAATATTATATATGGGAAATAAAATTCGAATTTGAATTTTATGAAGTATGCAATCTACACATTTATGCTATCGTTATATTGATCGAGATTGAACAGTTTAAATTTCAAATTATGTTTTTCTAGTTTATTAAAAAATACAAACTCGATTTGAAATTTAAATCACCTGACTTAATCCAACAGTAACAAATATAGTAACTTTAGGATAATAAGGACTACCTCATTGGAATACAACCCTTCGCCCCCGTGCAAGCCACATAGAAATGGATCCTATTGTACCTTCGAGTTATTACTAATTTCTTGTCTCTTAATGTTTGAGAGTTCATATTAAGTGTTGGAGGATATCTTTCATGACGACCTATTGAGCTTTGTAGAACTAAAGAAATACAGCTATTTTTTAGGCAGATTTAAAACCACCTCAGAACCCAGTGGCGACAATTCAGAATTTCACTAGAGAGATCAATTGTTGCATTTTTCAAATTCTCCATCGCAACCCACAAAGCAATGACACAATCTATATTGACTGGAGAAAACCTCTTGATTGTTGGGTAAAGCTTAATAATGATCGTGCATGCAAGAGCAATGAAGAAATGTTAGGTTATGGTGGCCTTATTCATAATTTAGAAGGGAGATGAATCAGAGGCTACAATAAGAAATTGGAGCTTGTGATGCTCTTTAGGCAGAAATGTGGGACATGTAGCTTTGACTGGAGCTAGCTTGGAAGGAACAAATATAGCTTCTCATCGTGGAGAACGACACTCCAAAATCCTCATAGATATGACTACAACAATTGCAAGTTTAGTGGAAATGTTCCTATCTTGGTGCAACGCATTCGCAAGCTTTTGCATTATGATTGACAAGTCTAGGTTTGCCACACTTGGAGGGAGAATACAAAATGTGTTGATTTGCTATTTTTAGTTTTTCATTGGACTCGTCTGCTTGCTTTATTGTGGAATCCTTCGTGTGATCTTCATAGAATTATTTTTTACGATATTTCTAGGGCTTACATGCCAAAGAATGCGAGGCTTGTTTCATAATTTACTTTTTTGTTGGGCTTTCGCCCTCTACTGTAAAAAAAAAACTATTATATTGCATTGGTGGTTTGTCAATTACTCTATCTCTTCTTCTTCTTCATTGGTGACTGCTTCATTTGCTGCCATTTTTATCATCTAACCACACCCGTGGTGTGTAAGCAAACACTGTGAAACAAACAAATGTGATTTATCATTCTTAAGAAGAGTAAGGTAAATTAAATGAACAATCAACATCACAACACATAACTTTACATTGGACCCATCTAACTCTAAGTAGATATAGATAGAGAAACCATCTACTACCTCACGAATTAAAGTGTCTAGTCACATAAACTTTATATTCAACAAAATGCTTCAACGTTGCCTCAACGTTGCCCCAACTTTATATAAGACATTTCTACTAACAATTTACTCAAAGTCTCTTCTACTAATAATTTCTAGTAACATGTCCTACTATATGAATACAACATATAACCTATATGACATAATCATCCTCAACAATATTCAGTGTGACTAACAAAAGAGTATAGAGACCATGCAAATGTTAAGTTTATATCCATTTTTTATAGTAGCTATTTTTTTTACTTTTTTTATAGTAGCTGGTAAATTCATAAAGGAGAATTTTTGCAACGATAAAAAGAGCCTTATAATTTATAGCAATTTTGTTATTATATTATCAAATATACATAAGAATTTATAATATTTTAATAGGCTAAATAGCACCCGTGGTCTCTTAACTTAATTTCAATTAACATTTTATTCCTTTATCATTTTTTTTTCTGATTTGGTTTTTTATTTTAATTTTAAGTGACAGCTTGATTTTTTATATTTTAAAATGTCAACAATGTTATCATTTTTTTTTTACAAAAAATCTAAAAATTCATCAAAATTTTCAACCAAAACCCATAAAATTAATTATATTCTTCAATATAATACAAATTTCATCAAATTTGAAACTCAAATCTTCAAATAAACTCATATTTCCATCTCTAACAACATCAAATAAAGAATGAAATTTGATGAAATTTTTGTATGAGTTTATTTGAAGATTTGAGTTACGAATTTGATGAAATTTGTATTATATTAAAGAATATAATTAATTTTATGGGTTTTGGTTGAAAATTTTGATGAGTTTTTTGAATTTTTGTAAAAAAAAAGATAATATTGTTGACATTTTAAAACATAAAAGATCAAATTGTCACTTAAAATTAAAATAAAGGACCAAATCGGAAAAATAAAAATAAAAAACTAAAACGTTAACTGAAATTAAGTTAAAGAACTAGTGGACCACGATATTATTTAGCCTATTTTAATACATTACTTTTTTTATTATACTTTTAAAAATATAATAATCGGTTATGCTGAATTCAGGTTGAATTTAATATAATTGATTATTTTTTTTTGTGATAATTTAATATAGTTAATTATTAACATAAATGGGGATATTATTTTATTTTGATAGTTAGTATGTATTAATGATACTGTAACTGAAAAATTGTAATCAATATGATATTTATTTTTGTTGTCGTTTCTTTAAATGAAATAAAGTAGTAAAAAAAGCAAAGAAGCCATCAATTTGAGAGTACCATAACAGCTTGGTTGTAGTAGTAGAAAAAGAAATTGAACTTCATATTTTTTCTGGGCGTGGACATAATCTGAGAGTAAATATTTCATTATTCCAAATAATTTTTTCATTCTTGAAAACATGTCACATTAAATACAAAAAAATAACCACAAATTAAGAAGTCAGCAATTTAGAAGTAAATTATACCACCTGTAAAAAACATTAAATTTTATTATTATTTTTAAATAATAATTCGAACATAAATTTAGTTGTTTTAAATTATTTGATTTCTAATTGAATTTAAGTTTAAAATTGTATTACGAACGTAACGTAATTCAAAATTCAATGAAAGTTAACGTGGCCGGAGCCCATCGATAATGCTATCCAAATGCTTGGCTGAGCTTTGTGCTTGTTTTATTTTTAGCAAACCTTAAAATTTTATTCTAAAATTATCACTTTCTCATATTTAGTTATATCAAACATCAGAATGGTTTTAAAATACAATGAGTAAAAAATAATAGTAGATTACAATATTTGTAAAAATATTTAAAATACAATAAATTAATTTTTATTTATTAAGTTAATTTCTTAGATACTTTTAAAATAAAGAAAAACTAATAGTTTCTTTAATTTGATTAGTAAAGAAATAAATTAGAATAGAAATAAACTATGATTAACAATTATTCCAGTTTTGCATTTTTATTAAAATGGATAATTTATTTTTTGTTTAATAAAACTGTTTCTCTTATTTTCTGCATTCTTTCTAACAGCGTAATGGGAACATAAGAAACAGTTAATGGTCTGCACAAATCCATGGCATCTCTTTGCTTGAACTCATTGGTACCAATCCCACCTTCTTCTCAGCCTCGCAAACTCACTCTTTCTTCTTCTTTGCTTCTCGATAACAACAACCATAATCATAGCAACATTAGAACATCAACTACCTTCAAACCTATTGTTGTTACTGGAAACCCACCAACTTATGTTTCCGCTCCTGGTCGCACAATTCTCGCTGGTTTGTCTTTCTTGTTTCATGTCTTTACCAACTTCTAAGGTTTTTATTTTATTTTATTTTTTTTAATGTGAAGGCTTCAACTTCAATTGGTTTGCATGTAATATTTTGGATTTTCAATAGTTACTAGTCATACTTAAATTTTGTTTATTTAAAATGATTTGCTTTTAATTATATTTATTTAAAGGATATGAATCAAGTTTTTTTTTTCTTTGACGCTCATTGTGGTCATACCTTACTCGAGTGATAAGTCTATACAATTGCTTGTGGAGGATACTTGATTTACGCAAAATTAGGTTTTTAAATTGTGTTGCTAACAAGCATACTTGCTGATTTATTGCGAAAATTTGTGGTCAAATTGATAATTATGCTGCCACAATCGCGATTCTTGATATTGTGAAAAATTGTGATAAAATACTTTTGATGCTGCCACAATTGAGGTGGAATACCAAACTTGATATTGTGTACGATTATCGCGAATTTTTTTTTAAAATTTAATGAGAATGTGGATAAAATGGAGAATGGCTGAGTTAATTTTTTTTTTTTGAAAATGCAGCTTGATAATTCCCCCGGTTAAAGTTGAATATTTTTGAGGCGTCTGCAATTTTGGTTTCGATTTTCAATATTGCAAAAAGTTGTGGTCAATTATTTCTGGTGCCGCCACAATTGCGGTCGAAGAAACATAAAAAAAACTTAAGGTTGCTGTGTTGTAATTGCTGTGGTGGACCTTTTTTAATACATTGATGAGAGTGTGGATCAAATAGAGAATGAATGAGTGATTTTTTTAGCTGAAAACAAGAACTTATAAATGCTGCTTGATAATTCCTTGGGTTAAAGTTGAACTGAAGTATTGTTGATCTCTTACATTTTTATGTCTCAGCTTGGTTTTTCAGAATCTTTATTATGCAATCTCTCTGAGAGTATTGTATTTTGTGTTGGAAATATGGAACTGAAAATGCAATTATTTAATTATTAGCAATTACTGTTAAGTGTTTTTGCTAACTTTGGTAATCTGTATGAGTAATTATTTTCAATTTTCATTCTCTATTTGATAGTCTTAGGCTTTAGAACTTCGATATAAGTTCTCAAGTAAAATTGATGAAAAATTCTGTAGACAGGATTGTGTCATGTGATTTTAATTCACTAATATGACCGTGATCTTGCTATGCATTTTCTGAGCTAGTTTTGATTTTTATTGCAAGTTTTTCCTTCTTTTATATGTTTTATCGAAGCTGCTTTTTTGGTTTGAGTAGTTGGAGATCTACATGGAGATCTTAAGCAAGCTAGATCTGCACTTGAAATGGCTGGTGTGTTGAGCTCCGATGGTCGAGACTTGTGGACTGGTGGAGAATCTGTATGCTTTTACTGTCTTTCAAAATGAGTTTCTGTTAGTTTTAATTGGAGTTCTTAGCTTCCATTTTAACTATTTAATGTGGTAAAGTTGTCGAAAATACTCAGTTTCTGAATGCTAAAACTTGTAAAAATGAAATCAGGAAATTGTCATCTAGTATCTACACTTGTTGCAAAGTAAAAATAAAAGGATTATCAGTAAAACCGAGATACTTTGACATATGATGCTTTATTTATTTTTTCTTTCAATTACTAGGTGTTGATTCAACTTGGAGATATATTAGATCGAGGTGAAGATGAAATTGCTATCTTGTCTTTGCTGCGATCGTTGGATAAACAGGCAAAAGCAAAAGGTGGAGCTGTGTTTCAGGTTTGTAATTTGTGACTTTGATTGAAACTTATAAAAGTTTCAGTCACTGTTCGGCTGTTCTAAAACACCTCATAAATGAAACTGTTACCAAACTGCACTGAAAAGAACAGAACTGTGATGGGCGGTTCACAAATCAAACTAGTTCAGTTCGGTTCGTGAACTATCTTTATTACTATCTCTAATTACCAAATGTTAAAGACAAAACCACCAAGGAGATGCCAATTCCTTACATATTATCATCATCGTTTCGCCTGTCATTATTATGAAGTTTCTGTTTTTATCTAAATCTAGAGGTTAAGTAGAATTTAGGCGTACAATCTGAAAAATCTGATTTAGCATTTTTAAATTAATTTTCTATAACTTATTCTTCTTTTTCTAGGTAAATGGTAACCATGAGACCATGAACGTGGAAGGCGATTTCAGATATGTTGAGTCTGGGGGATTTGATGAATGTAGTGATTTCTTGGAATATATCAATAACTCTGAAGATGACTGGGAAGAAACATTTACTGGTTGGGTTGATGTATCTGAAAGGTTGAAAGAAGATCGAACAATGTCGACAAATCATTGGGGACCTTGGAATTTAGTGAAGGTATTATAAATTTATGTACCACTTTACATTAACATGTACTTTTATTGTTACTAAGAATGAATTCTAAGTTAGAACTAACTTGGCTAAATTACTAAATTAAAGTTACATCCTAACTCCCAAATCAACATGTCAACATTAGGGATGGGAATAGGCTAGGCCGTCCGACAGAGGCCTATGACTTGGCCTATTTATGGCCTGGCCTGGCCTGTTTAATAAGAAGGCTAAGTTCAGGCTCTTTTTAAAGCCTTTTTTTTTAAATAGGTTAGGTTCAAGCTTATATAAAAACCTATTAGACCTGACAGGCCGGCCTATATATATATATATATATATTATTTATTAATGTTATTTTTTATTATTATTTATTAATATTATAGTTTCCTATTTTAAAGTATATGTATATATATATTTTATTATTTATTAATGTTATTTATTAATATTATTGTTTCCTATTTTAAAGCCTATCAATTAGGCTATTTTAATATTATTTTATTATATTAGATTTGATTATAATTTTATTAGTTTTCCTTATATAAAACTTTCTAATTTAGTCTATTTAAAAAAATGTAAAATATAACATTTAAATATTTTAATATGAATAAGGCTTTTAAATAGGCTTTTAGGCCAGGCCAAATTTTTAAAAAGGCCAGGCTCAGGCCTAAAAAATTAATCGTAGGCCAAACTCAGGCCTTTCAAAGCTTGACCTATTCCCACCCCTAGTCAACATGCTAGAAAATAGTTGAGAAACTTAAATGTAAGATCACTCTCATAGGTATTCTCCTTCTTATAAAGTTACATTATACACTTCTTATCACAAAGTTATGTGTCTTCTTTGTGTTGTACCACACATTTTGAGCTTCCATCTTTAAACAAATCACATTAATTATCTTTTTAACTAATTATTCTTTCAAAGGAGATTATTAATTTCCCTAATTTCATTCATCAATGCTTGAATTGTTTTCAATCAATCAACATTAGATATAGTTATATATTTACAAATCATCATTAAACTAATTTCTATCCACTAGTCTATTTTTTGAATTTTAAAAAAATTGAAAGTCCAAAGATTTATGTTTTCTATACTTTAGTTTAATGTTATATTTTAAAAAAGTAACTGTAATGTATGAGTTGCTTTCTAGCATAATTGTAATTGAGTAACTCTTTTAATCTTCTCAGAATTCAGGAGCCTCATAGCCAGGGCATAAGTGTTGGGAATTGTAGCATTTAATAAATTTGAAGCACCTACATGACAAACTTAAAGAAAATGATTTACATAATAGATTCAACTACACTGAATGAGATAAGTCAGATTCATTTTAAGAGATTTTGATGATTTGGAGTCACTGCACACTCTTAACACTTTTTTCAACACATTCTATTGCTAGGTGAAATAAATGTTGGGTCGATTCGAATAGAAGAGTAGAATAAAGTGGAGCTAAAGTAGTTAATGTAGTTCTACGTTATTCAAAATGTGATATTTTATTGTTTTGTTTGATGAAGTTTTCCAATTATTAGGACAGAGGCAAAAGGGAGTCATTGCTAGATCAATTCTCTTTCGGCCTGGTGGGCTACTGGCATGCGAGCTTTCAAGGCATGCTGTTGTGCTTAAGGTTAATGACTGGGTCTTCTGTCATGGCGGCCTTCTACCTCACCATGGTCAATATTTTACCATGTTTTCGGTTTTCTTTAACTTTATCTTGAATTTTTAATTGATCAGTATCAACTATCAACTATAATACTATGCATTCATGTTTCAAATTTGAAACATGAACGCATAGTATTATTTTGATGGCCGAATTTGAAAATTTGTTGAACCTTTCTCTAATTTTGGAATCTTGGTAATATTCCTTTTGTCATTTTCGTCTCTTTGTTTTCTGTAGTTGCATATGGCTTAGAGCGGTTAAATAAAGAAGTGTCTGAGTGGATGAGAGATCCAAATACGAATGACAGTAATCTCAAAATCCCTTTCATTGCAACAAGGGGTTACGACAGTATTGTTTGGAATCGATTATATTCAAGAGACTCGCCCGATTTGGTGGATTATGATGCTAAACAGGTAAATATACTTAAGATAATGTATTAGTATTATTAATAGGAAGGTATTATGTGGAGTTAATAGAATTTGTCTTAATTACATTATTTAACTTATTCTGAGATTAAATTAATGGAATTCTGTCTTGGTATGACTTGAATTGACATCTTGAAACCCAATAATACAATATTCAGGTATGTTCCATTCTTGAGGAAACACTGCAAGGAGTTGGTGCTAAGGCGATGGTGGTCGGGCATACTCCTCAAACTATTGGTGTAAATTGGTAAGTGTAGACAATTCCTTAAGCATGCTTGGAAAAATAACCCCTCAAATCAATTCGGCATAAATGGCAGATACTATATCTAGTTCAGTCAGTTAGTGCATTATGGATGGATTACTTCTCTTCATTTAAATCAGTTATTTGTTCCCTACAGTAAATACAATTGTAGCATATGGCGTGTCGATGTTGGAATGTCCAGTGGAGTCCTTAATTCAAGACCAGAGGTAAATCAAAGGCCTAGATATAATGTCCATTACTCATAGTGACATTTTTATGAATTATTCAACAGAAATTAATTACTATTTACTAAAGTTTACAAGAGATGACCACATGCTTTGGAAGCCTGGTGCTCTCTTCCCATTGAAAAAGTCTTGAAATTTTTGTTGGGATAGATCTATTAATATATTAGTAGTAACATATAAACTATGTAATAAGTGAATTCTAGTTATCATAGAGTCGGTATCCTGATAAGTGACAGTAGTATTGGAGATGGGCGAAAAGCTAAAAAGTGGGCAAAAAGCGTGACTCAAAACCTTAAGGCAATGAATGAGTCTTCACGCGTTTATTTTACAACAAGTAGTGATTGTGATTTACAGTTGAGTTCTTATTCTCCAGGTTCTAGAAATTATAGACAATAAAGCAAGAGTTATAAGGAGCGAAAAGGACAGATACAGTGAACTCGAGGCTGCTGCATATACTTAAGAGACAAACAAATGATATAACAGGTGTGTATATTATTCAATTTAAAATTTCTTGTCTATTGATTGTAATGGTACCAAATCAATTGATATTCTGAAAGCAATTTTTATTCATTGGCCAATATACATTGGTGTTGCTGCATCTACTAGTTGAAAGTACTGAAAGGACTGTTCATGGTTCAGTTCCGGAAGGAAAACCAAACTGAACCGTAAAAATAATTGGGAAAAACCAAACCATTCATGGTTAGTCCTGAACCGAACTGATTTTAAGGTTTGGTACACCGGGTTTTGTGTTTTTGAACCGAACTGGCTGTATCTTTACACAATTGGGATGTTACCTTTACAAACTGAACTGTTTTCTTTGCGAACCGAATTGTTTTCTTTCAAAACTGAGCTGTTGGCTATGTTTTGAACTGATGTTAGGGTTTTAGAACTAAACCGGTATTTTTTAACTTCTATTTGTAGTCCAAATTTACTCCTTTTCTTCCCTAAGAATAAGGCTTGGATTGTGTAGTATTTGGCATCAAGTTCCAAACTTCAATGAGTATTATTATGTTTTTGCAGAATTGAAGGCATACAGCTAGTAAAGTCCAACATTGCCAAATTTATTGGATACAAAATGACTTATTATAGTCACTTATTAGTTGTTTGCTTCATATACAACTTGTGAAGACTCTAGCAGTGGACCCATTTTGGCAGTTCAAAGGGTTTTGTATCATATAATTTTTGGTGATACAATTTGAAGCCAATTATTTTTTTTCCAGTTAAATTTAGCCTGCTAATGACTTGAAAACAAGGTGAAAATAGGATGCACAAGAATAAAGGTGGGGAAATAGGAAAGAAAATGGGGAGGGTGCTCCATTTTTTGTTTTGATCAACTCCATATGACTGCATCATATCTTACTCTTTTTCTTATATGTAAACTAGCAAGAAACCCGCGCTGACGCCTTGTTGGTATTTGATATGTATTTCATTTAGACATCAAATAAAAAATCTTATTTTGTTTATTAACGATAAATATTTGTTTCATATTTTTTATTTAATTATTAATAACAAAAATTTCTCCTATGTTTTTTAATATATATCAATGGCAAATATTTGTCCTATTTTTTTTCTATGTATCAATAAAAAATATTTATTGAGTGGTTTTTATATTTATCATTGACAAAATTTGTCCTATGTTTCTTTTAATATTTATCAATAACAAAAATTTGTTTAGTGTTTTATTAATATTTATTAATAACAAATATTTGTCTCATGTTTTTTGATTTATCATTGTCAATATATGTCATACGGTTATTTATTTATCATAGACAAATATTTGTTCCATCTTTTTTTATGTGTCATTTATAAATATTTATTCGGTGTATTTTTAATATTTATCAATGACAAATATTTATTTTATATATTTTCTTTTTTGTGTTTTTTCCAATGAGGGCAATTTCAATTATTTTAATATTGATTTTTTGCTAGTGTTCTCATATCTTATGTTGATAGTTGGAAGATAAAAAATAATGTATAGTTAAAAAAAATATGGTTTAGTGATTTTTAATAATAATTAGAAAGAAGTATTTTGTTGTGCAAAATATTTGTATGAAATAAATTGTCATTTTTAACCTAAAATTTGACAATGCTTAAAAATGAAGAAAGAGAATATTGGGGTTTTTTTTAGTTATTTCTTTCTTTCTCTTTTTTTTTTATATAGTTTTTTTTAAAATATTTTTTACTCTTATATTAAATTTTCCAATGGCTAACAATGAAGAGGACAAATTGATGTTTTTGTAGTTATTTTTCGGATAAGATAAAAAAATGTAATTATATTGTTTTTTTAGTTATTTCTTTCTTTTGTTAATATTTTTGTTAATAATAGATTTGGCGATAGTTAAAAATGAAGAGGATATTGTTTTTTTTGTAATTTTTTTTTCTAAGGTAGTTATATTTCTATTGTAAAAAAGAAATTTAGCTATATATTTTTTTTGGTAATTATTTATTTATTTTTTCTCTTTTAAATTTACATGTTTACACGTCATTTGGTTTTTCCGCAAAAAAAGGAGTCACTATTAATTTTATTTTTTTAAAAGGAAAAATTCGATAAAACCTAAAATAAAGATTTTGATACAAAAACAAAAAAAACCGATCCAAGAGTCGATTACGAGCAGGAAAAATTATATTACCCTACATCGTCTATTAAAACGGTTACCCTATAATTAATTATATACAAATTATTTGTTTATTTTACCCCTTAAAAGAATAATAAAACGGAAAAATAAATTATTTACATTAATAAAAGAAGAAAAAATATATTTTTATTAATTTGATTTGACAAGGAGAAGATCTTGCTTCTAGGTATGTCAGATGCAATAAGAAAATCAAAACACACGTAGTTCTTGAGTAGAAAATATTTATGTGTTGTCCAATTTTATTATTACTCGATTTTAATTATTTATTATTATAATTATATATGTATAAAAAAAGGTAATAATAATAATAACCATAAAGAGGTGAGATGTCTGTTCATGTATTGTATATTTTTATTTTGTATTTGTTTTTAAAGTTAAGAAAAATTGATTTTTGTTAGAAAACAACGGTAACACGGTGGTATGTGAACGAAACATATGAACTCGGCGACCAAGAAAAATATGCAGTCTGTTAAAGGATTTGCTCGTGTGTTGTCGGATTTTGTTGCAACACAAAGATCGTCGACCGCTGGGGTGAGTGATGCGGCGCGACGAGCGAGAACGAATTTCATGATATAGTTTTTTTATTATGGTTTTCTGAGTTATTTGATAAAGTCAAGTTTTGTGTTATGTTACAATGGGATGAAGTTTGTTTTACTTGGTGATTGATTTATAAACATGAATTATTTATGTTCTATTTTAGTATATGTGTTGCAAATAATTTTAGGAACAAGGACAGTAGCTTAAGAAAAATGAAAGATTAGCATATGAGTTTGTTTTGCAAAAAAACTAAACTGTGATTTTTTTTTTAAAATGATGCAATACAAAGAAGCTAATAGAAGAAAATTCGAGGAGGATAAAAAAATCGGTAACTTACTGTTGAACTAGTTTTATCAAGTTCAAATTGTATGCTCCTCCCTATTTTTGCCTATTATTCTCTTTGTTTTTACTCGATAGTATTCTATTCTTTGTTTTTTTTCCAATAGTTCCCCCACTTTCCTCTTCTTGGTGTATATTAGTTACAGACTTTTTGGGTGTAGGTTACAAAAGACAAGAAAATAATTGTGAATAGATCACCATTATATTGATTTTTATTACTATTAATTCATTTCTTTTCATTTTCTTTTCGTTTAACTGATCACCATTATACTGAATTTTATTACCATTAATCCATTTCTTTTCGGTTTCTTTTCATTTAATTGATCACAATTATACTGATTTTTATTACCATTAATCCATTTCTTTTCGGTTTCTTTTCTTTCAATTGTATACGCTTTTTTTTTATGTTTTAGAAATGAGTGAAAAGTCTAAACAGGAATTAAAAGCACCTACGATTGTCTAAAGTTTATAGCCCTAATTATTTATTTTTATTTTTTTTATTTCATTTTTTATATATAAAATTTTATTTATTTATTTTAAGGGCATAAAAAGTCCAAAAAAATAGCAGACAAAATTAGGTGTCAACATCAGCCCCTCTTTACTTAGAATTTACTTGAGAATCAAAGTAAAGGATAAGTAAAGATACCACTCTAATTTTGTCTAGGTTGTTTTCCCAGCTTCCTAATGCGGGTCGTTTTCTCGGCTTCAGGAGCGAGTCGTTTTCCCGACTTAAAAATGCAAATCGTTTTCTTCGATTCAGGTGAGATTCATTTTCTCAACTTCAAGATGCGGGTCGTTTTCTCGATTTCGAGTCGTTATCCTGACTTTAAGATGCGGGTTGTTTTATCGCCTTCGGGTCGATTTGCTTTGTCGACTTTAAGATGCGGGTCGTTTTCTTGACTTCTAGTGCAAGTCGTTTTCCCAGCTTCAACATGCGGGTCGTTTTCTCGGCTTCGGTGCGAGCCATTTTCCATGCTTGAATATGTGATTCGTTTTCTCAGCTTAAGGTGCGAGTCATTTTCCCGGCTTCAAGATGCGGGTCGTTTTCACAGCTCCAGGTGTAATTTTCCTGGCTTCAAGATGCCGATAGTTTTCTCAACTTCGGGTGTGAGTCGTTTTCCCGGCTTCAAGATGTGTGTCATTTTCTCGGTTCGAGTGCGAGTCGTTTTCCCAGCTTGAAGATGTAGGTCATTTTCTCGGCTTCGAGTGCGAGGCGTTTTCTCGGCTTCTAAATGTTCGTCGTTTTTTTGACTTTGTGTGCAAGTCGTTTTCCCAGCTTGAAGATGCGGGTCGTTCTATCAGCTTCGGGTGCAGGTCATTTTCTCAGCTTCATGTGCGAGTTGTTTTCCAAGCTTCAAGATACGAGTCGTTTTCTCGGCTTTGGGTGCGATTCGTTTTCCCAGCTTGAAGTTGCGGGTCGTTTTCTCAACTTCTGGTGCGAGTCGTTTTCGTAGCTTCAAGATGCGGGTCGTTTTGTCGGCTTCGGGTGCGAGTCGTTTTACCATCTTGAAGATGTAGGTCATTTTTTCGGCTTCTAGTGCGAGTCATTTTCCCGACTTTAAGATGCGAGTCATTTTCTTAACTTCGGGTGCATGTCGTTTTTCTAGCTTGAAGATGCGGGTCGTTTGCTAGGCTTCGGGTGCGAGTTGTTTTCCCGACATTAAGATGCAAGTCGTTTTCCCGAATTTAAAATGCGGGTCGTTTTCTTGGCTTCGAGTGGGAGTTGTTTTCCCAATCTTTAAGATGTGGATCATTTTCCTCGAATTTAAGTTTATGAAATGTCGTGAATGAATGAAATGTTATACGTTTTTCCTCGACATATACGTTTTTCTTGAACCTCATATCTTTGATATCTTTTTTTTCTTCTTTTTTTTGTTGTTGAAGAAGATGGAATATTGTTGTGATATTTGAAGGTGCAAATACGAGAAGGGGGAGTTGAATTGTGTTTGCCAAAGTTGACAACTTTTTGATAATTTATAAATAAATTAAAAACTAGTTTGGTTTTTGGTTACTTACTTGGAGTAGAAGCAATCGGATTCAGAGGCAGCAAACTATGAAAGCATAATTAATTTGACACATAGATTTATCCTGGTTCATCATTAACTTGGCTACATCCAACCTCCTCATTCAGAAGGCTTTAATCCACTAACTCAAATACCTTGAATTACAAAGCACCTGACCCTCCAAGCCAGTCTTCCCAAACAGCCTGACAACCCCAAACTTTTGAGGAACAACACCACTTTGACCCTACAAGCCAAGTCTTCTCCTAACAACCTGACAAACCTAGATTGAAGAAGGAACTAAACCACTATCGGGTTGGATACAAGAGATTGGAACTTGAGTAGTTGCTTCTGGAAAGCTGATACTATTAATAACTCTCACACTCTAAGAAAAGAACACTCAGAAAATATTTCTAACTTGAAACGAGTATTTCTCTCTTTGAACTCTAAGATGAATTTGGAATTTGAGCTTGAGTTTTTCTACACTCTTTTGATTTTCGATGCACTTCTTCTTCAGCTCTAAGTATCTATTTATGGTTAAAATTTGGGCTTTAATTTAGTCCTTGTTTAATTCTGAATTGTATCTTCTTTAGATTGAGTTTGTAAATTCTTCAGATTGATTCTGTTCATATTTTCGTGTAGATAAATCTTGATCAAATCTTCAACAAATTTTAATTAAATCTTCTTCAAATCTGGATCAAATGTTCTTCAAATCTTAATTAAATCTTCTTCAAATCTTGATCAAATATTCTTTAAATCATAATTAAATCTTCTTCAAATCTTGATCAAATCTTCTTCAAATTTTGATCAAATCTTCTTCAAATCTTGACCATATTTTCTTTTCAACTTGGTCAAAGATTTTCTTCAATTATAAATTTGAATCAAATCTTATTTTAGATTTTCATCAATTATAATTTTGAATCAAATCTTATTTTAGATTTTCTTCAAAAACATGAATCTTCTTTCAGACTCTTTGAAGTCAAATATATTGTTCTCATAAAATACTTTTGTTAACATCAAAACTCTAAATGTAAAACCAACTTGGTTCCAACACATATACGTTTTTCTTGAACCTGGTATCTTTGATCTCTCTTTTTTCTTCTTTTTTTGTTGTTGAAGAAGATGGATTACTATTGTGATCTTAAGTTGGATCGCATGTTTCCGTCTTCCTTTTACCCTAAACAATCTTTGCTATATTCAACCCTATCACAATTCATTATATCGAGGTATGATATATATATATATATATATATTTCCTTCCAATAAATGGTAATCATAAAATGCATTTGGAAAAGAGGGTTAAATCATAAAACAAGATGACAAAAGCATATATTAATAAGTTGAGGATCAATATTCGTCGTAAAAAGAATATACATAAGATAAAACAAAAGAAATGGGTGGAAGATCCGACTTGATTACTAGTAATTCAAAGGTAGACTATACTAATTTCTCGTGCCATAGGCAGGTCCATATTGTTGATCTTGTCCTTTTGTTTGGATTGCCTTTCAAGAGTATGTATTCTTTGTTTTTTTTTTGTCCTGTCAGGTTTTCAACCTAGCGGTATTTTTTTTTTGGCTAAATAGCACCTGTGGTCCCTTAACTTAATTTCAATTAACGTTTTAGTCTTTTATCTTTTTTTTTCCCGATTTGGTACTTTATTTTAATTTTAAGTGACAATTTGATATTTTATGTTTTAAAATGTCAACAATATTATCCTTTTTGGTTTACAAAAATTCAAAAAACTCATCAAAATTTTCAACCAAAACCCATAAAATTAATTATATTAATTCTTTAATATAATACAAATTTCATCAAATTCGTAACTCAAATCTTCAAATAAACTCATATTTCCATTTTTAATAACATCAAATAAAGAATGAAATTTGATGAAATTTTTGTATGAGTTTATTTGAAGATTTGAGTTACGAATTTGATGAAATTTATATTATATTAAATAATATAATTAATTTTATGGATTTTGGTTGAAAATTTTGATGAGTTTTTTGAATTTTTGTAAAAAAAAAGGATAATATTGTTGACATTTTAAAACATAAAAGATCAAATTGTCACTTAAAATTAAAATAAATGACCAAATTGGGAAAAAAAAGATAAAGGATTAAAACGTTAATTGAAATTAAGTTAAGGGACCACATGTGCTATTTAGCCTTTTTTTTTTGTACCCTAATTTTGCTTAGGTTGCACTTTCAAGTTTTTAACCTAGTGGGTATTCATTTTTATTTTTTGTACCCTAATTTTTGCCTAGGTCGCTATTTCAGATTTTCAACCTAGCAAATAGTCATTATTATTTTTTGTATCCTAATTTTTGCAACTTAGCTAATATTCAATATTATCTTTTGTAGCATAACTTTTGCCTAGGCTGCCCTTTCAAGTTTTCAACTTAGCGGATATTTATTATTATTTTTTGTACCCTAATTTTTTCCTAGGTCGCCCTTTCAGGTTTTCATCCTTGCGGCTTGCGGGTATTTAATATAATTTTGTGGTACCCTAATTTTTTCCAAGGCTGCATTTTCAGGTTTTCAACCTAGCGGATATTTTATTTAAGTATGATACTTCTTTACATCATCTGAGTTTATAGGGAGGACTAAATCTTTTCCGCCCATATTCGTGATGATCAAAACCCCATTTAAGAAAGCTTTCTTCACGACATATAGGCCCTCATAGTTATGAGTTCATTTAACACGATAATCCATTTAAATATGTAAGATCTGTTTTAGCACCAAGTCTCATTCCTAGCATTCTCGAGGACGTATTTTCTTCTCGTACGCTATTTTCAGTCTTTTTTGGTATAATTGCCCATGGCATAAGGCCGCCAACCTTTTTTCTTCAATTAAATTCAATTGGTTGAAACATATTTTCACCCATTCCGACTCCTCTAGTTTGGCTTCCATTAATACTCTTAGCGAAAGGATTTCTACTTCAATGGGTAGCACAACCTCCATCCTATATACTAGGGAAAAAGGGTTTGCCCCAGTTGAAGTGCGCATCGAAGTGTGATACCTATGTAGTGCAAAAGACAACATCTTATGCCAATCTTTGTATGTTACAACCATTTTATGAATAATTTTTTTGATGTTTTTATTTTGTTGTTTCAACTGCGCCATTCTTTTTTTATATGTACAGGGATGAGTTGTGGTGTTGAATTTTAAAGGAGGCACACAATTCATTCATCATTTTGTTATTCAGATTTGTGGCATTGTCAGTAATGGTCTTGCTTGGTAGGCCATAATGACATATTAACTCATTTTTATGAATTTGACTACCATATTTTTGGTTATGTTGGCGTATGAAGTGACCTCTACCCATTTGGTAAACTAATTAATTACCACCAAGATGAAGCGATGTTCATTTGACGCTTTCGGTTCGATCATTTCGATGACGTCTATGCCCCACATTGAGAACGACCAGGGCACTATAAGGGTGTTCAAGGACATTGGTGGGGTGTGGATATTGTCAGCATATATTTGATACTTATGGCATTTCTTTACATAATTAAAACAATCTTTTTCTAGGGTGAGCTAGTAATACCCGGCTCAAAGAATCTTTCTAGACACGGCGAGTCCGTTCCTATGGATCCAATAAGAGCCATCGGGACATCTTGTAGAATTTCTTTTGCCTTATTGACATTGACACATCTGAAAAGTACCATATCATGATTCCTTTTATACATCATGTTTTCGTTCAAGAAAAAACTTACGGATAACTGTCTCAGAGTCGTTTTCTCATTCTTCGATATCCCGGGAGGATATTCTCTATTTATAAGATACTGTTTGATGTTGTGATACTATGGTTTCCCATTGGTTTCGACTTCCATTACGTGATAGTAGGCCGGATGATCTCGACTCTCCATTTTAATGGACGTGATTTCATCATTTCGACTTATTTGGAAAATTGAGGTTGTAGTAGCCAAAGCATCAACCAATTGATTTTTTTCTTGAGGGACACGGTGAAAGGTGATTTTGTCAAATTGTGAAGACAATTCCTTTATGTAGGTAAAATAAGGTATTAACTTCTTTTCTCGAGTTTCCCATTCTTGGTTAAGCCGATTAATAACTTTTGCTTTCGATTCTAAAGCAGCCAAAATTCCCATGGCACAAGCTTCATATTCTACCATATTATTGGTACAATCAACACACAAGCGCGTTGTGATAGGTATGACTTTTTTTTGGGAGATATTAATGTTGGAACCAAGTTGGTTCTTTCACTTAATGTTTTGATGTTAACAAAAGTATTTTATGAAAATAACATATTTGACTTAGAAGAAGAATGAAAAATGCCACCAGAAGATGAAGATGACGTCACCAGAAGATACAAGTCAGAAGCAGGATGAAGTCACCAGAGGAAGTCACTAGAGGATGGTCACCAGAGGATATCATCAGAGGATATCACCAGAGGATATCATTAGAGGATATCACTAGAGGATATTACCAGAGGATATCACTGGAAGATATCATCAGAGGAACCTGTCAGAGGATATCATAAGAAGATCCCATCGGAGGATAATTCCAGAGGATCTCATTAGAGGCAAAAATCAGAAGCTACATCATTAGAAGCTGAAAGTATGCTCATAACAGAATCTGAGCAAAATGCTCAAAACAGAATCGGAGCAAAAGACTCCAGAAACAGAATCTGAGCAAAATACTCCAGAAACAGAATCTGATCAAAATACTCCAGAATATTCTCAAAACAAAATCAATCGAAATACACTTCAGAAGTAAAGCAACAGATCAAAGTGAAGCTCTAATTTGAACTATAAATAGAGGCTTAATGCTGAAGAATAATGTATCGAAAAATATAAGAACTCAAGCAAAAATTCCTAAGTATTCAAAGAGTTCAAAGGAGAGAAACATTTGCTTAAAAGATAAATGTTTTCTAAGTGTTCTTTTCTTAGAGTGTGAGGTTGATTGTCATCATAAATTTTTCAGAAGCAAACACTCAAGTTCAAGTTAAGCTTATTGTGAGTATCAACTTTCCAGAAGTAGTTACTCAGTTTTAATTTCGATTTCTTGTATAAAATCCTATAGTGTTGAAGTTCCTTCTAAAATCTGGGGTTGTCAGGTTGTTAGAAAAAGACTTAGCTTGTAGGTTTAAGGTTTTGAAGTTCCTCAAAAGTCTGGGGTTGTCAGACTGTTTGAGAAGACTTGGCTGGTATAGTCAAGGTGTTGTTGTTCCTAAAAAGTCTGGGGTTGTTAGGCTGTTTGGGAAGACTGACTTGAAGGGTCAGTGGTGTTGTAATTCAAAAGAGTTTGGGAAGACTGACTTTAAGGGACTGGACGTAGCCTAGTTAAAGGTGAACCAGTATAAATACGAGGTGTTAACTTTTGTTATCCACTGCTTATTTACTCTGATTGCTCATTATTCAACTAATTAGCAAAAAGAATTAAAGTTTGTCAAACACAATTCAACCCCCCTTCTTGTGTTGCACCTTCAATTAAGACAACCCCAATCCCATGCCCCATTATGTTTGAGGCCCCGTCAAACAATAGGGTCCATTTTCCATTATCAAATTCTTCAAACAAAACCATGATGCTTTCATCCGGGAATTGGCATTGAATTGATTGATAATCATCCATGAGTTGATTAGCCAGATAATCTGCCAATGCACTCCTTTTTATGGCTTTCTGAGTAGCATAGGTAATATCATATTATGATAACATCACCTACCAATGAGCAATTCGCCCAGTGAGAGCAGGCTTTTTGAAAATGTACTTGATTAGATCCATGTTGGATATCAACCAAGTCGTATGGAAAAACATGTATTGCCTCAAGCGATGTGCCGCCCAGGCTAAGGCACAACTAGTATGTTCCAACATTGTATATCTCGTTTCAACATATGTAAATTTTTTACTCAACTAGCAAATGATGCTCCTTCTTTCTTATTTCATCGTGTTGCCCCAACACATACCCCATGACCCGTTGAGGACGGTAAATACATAATCAATGGTCGACCCAGAACCGGGGGGGACTAGAATTAGAGGCTTATTCAAATACTGTCGTATTTTATTAAATGCTTTTTGGAATTCTTCGTTTCACATAACTGTTTGATTTTTCCGTAAAAGTTTAAAGATCAGTTCACAAGTGGCAGTTAGTTGTGATATAAATATGGAAATATAATTTAGTCTCCCAAGAAAACAATGAACTTCTCTTTTTGTACTTGGAGGAGGCATTTATGAAATGGCCTGAACCTTATCGGGGTCGACCTCTATTCCTTTATGACTAACCAAAAATTCCAATAATTTGTGCGACCTCATGCCTAAAGTGCACTTAGAGGGATTAAGCTTTAGTGTAACACCCCGAGTTTTAAACAGCGTGAGTGTATTTTTATTTTCCAACCAAAATCAAATAAATAAAAGAATTCTCGAATTAATTCCAGATAATCAAAATAAAATTTTCATTAAGTCAATTTCTTAAAACAAACGTCGTAAATTCAAACGACAAAAGTAATTAATTAATTATACCATGATTATAACCAAGTAAGATAATTTTGGGAATTTGATCTTCAAAATATACCAAAATAATAATACATCGAAAACTGTATCCTAGACCCACCAAAATATTATCAGAGTGCGGAAAAATATACAATTATCCCAAAATAAATAATTACATCCACTAAGCTCAAGACCCTATACAACAAGTCTAAATTGATCAAGCACTAAAGCTACAGTAGCACGGTTTCCACCGCATCCTCTACAAGTCTCGTCTTCACCCAGTTGTCCGTCCCTCTGCGTTGTCCACAAATACGCCGGACGTGAAGATCAAGGAAAACTAACGACGTCTTCGTCGTTAGTATAACCGTCGGAGGTACGGGTTTGAGTATCATCTGAGGACAAAGCCCAATTTTCCACAATAATAGTAAAGGGTCACCGACCGAAATTAACAATTACTACATAGCAATTATTTCAACGATCAAATACTTTCATGGCATGTTTAAATGATATGACAACAATAATGATGAAGTATGCTTACTTATTAAATTATACATAACATCTTTGCAAAATAGTCATTTTACATATTAATCATATTGCAAGTACAACCAAAATCAACAATCACTAACACCCATTTGACACTTAGAATTCATAAGATACTTGCAACCCTCGATTTCCACTCATCAACTCATTTTCAAATATGACTCACAGTCAACCATCTCGATGCAATATGTAAATGCCAATGTACACAACTCTTCGAATTACCAAGGTGCAGTCTTTCACGGACTAGCACACGTGCAGTCTCTCACAGACCAGCACGATTTTACAAATAGAATGGACCGTCTAATACACGCGGATTTATTCCGTAGCCCGGATAGAATAGACCGTCTAATACACGCGGAACTACTCTCAACCCGGATAGAATAGACCGTCTAATACACGCGGAACTATTCTACAACCCATCACGGTTACTACATTTACGTGTATTAGCCTCTCACAGGCCAAATACACAGAAGCTAAATCCTCGCACGGATAGAATGGACCGTCTAATATACGCGGAACCATTCCGTAGTCCTGATATAATAGACCGTCTAATACACGCGGCGGAACTACTCTGTCCCCGGATAGAATAGTCCGTCTAATACACGCGGAAATATTCTATAACCCATGGTTACCACTTAACTTCGCGGCCCATCACGGTCACCGCATCAACTCTGTGGCCCATCGCGGTCACCACCTTACTATGCAATGCATGGACATGCTATGTTTTCTCTTCACTGAAAACAGTATGCAAAACTAATCTGAAAATCCAAACACTCCATCACCACGTCAAACCATCTCAACCCATCTCAAAACATCTCAAAAACTCCACACAAGTTTGTCATATACCTTCAAAATGTTTTCCAACTCATTAAGTGCATAAATCAATGTTTAAAATAGAGTTACTAAAAAAATCAATCTGTATTCAAATACAGTATCCTTGTATTCGAATACAGTACGAAAATAGTGAAAAATCGGCATTTCTATATTCGAATACGAGGTTGTCGTAGCCGAATACATATGCGAAAACAATGGCAAAATCAGCAATTCTGTATTAGAATACGACAGGGTCGTAGCCGGAGATAGATGCGAAGTCAGTCGCAAATCTTGAAATCCTGTATTCAAATACGACAAGGTGGTAGCCGAATACACGAGTACCGTATTCGAATACACCTTCGAATACAATGAGATTTTTCAGAAAACTTCAACACAGTTTCAAACTTTTTCTTCGAAAACCACCACCAACACTATAACACAATCACCATTATTTTGAACCACAAAACTCATAACATTTCTCAACACACATCAATGATTTCGTTCACAACAACAGCAAGGCAGTAACATCAATAACAACAACTAGAACAGCACAACAACAACAACTCACAAACATGCATCATCTCATCAACATGCATTTTTATCACTCACAACAACATGCAAAGCAGTTTCACTTTCAAAATAGAACATCACATATAATCATCCATCAACATGCATTTACATCCCTAAATGCAATCTAGAAAGTTGGAAGGTGCCCCTTACCTTATTTCTGTTTTCTTGCTCGTTTATGTTACCGCGACAAAAGCCGGAGAAACTCCCGCTCGCGTCGTCGCTACCAAAGTTGGTTCTCTAGCACCGTGAGGATGAGAGGAATAATTTTCCTTCTTGACACTCTTTGATTCGAGGCCTAGATTTCCAAGTAATCTAGGTTTTGAGCATGCTCTTTCGTTACCACCAACACAAAAACATAATGGGAAGAGGAAAAAGAAGGATACACGGCTGTTAGGAGAAGAAAACTGTTTTTCTGTCTCTGTTACTGAATTTCTTTCCTTGCCTTCTCATACATATACAATCTATATATAGGCACATACCTCACATGCCACATATTATGTTTATGTATAATATATATAGATATTATAATTAACTTATCCCTCAAGTAACCAAATATTCTCGTCGCAACTCTATTGACAGATGAAATCTTAATTAACTGCCCGATATTTAATTATTCGTAATTAAATTAATTTATCCTTTGTCCAATAATTTAATCCAACCTCAAAATAAATATTTATATATATATATGTAAAATATACATATATTAAATATTTTACAAACATTCCAAAATTACACTTGATATTAATCCATAATTTATTTTAAATTTAAGGGTCTTACATTACTACCCCCTTAAATTAGTTTCGTCCTAGAAACTACCTGTCAATAAACAACTGAGGATGTTGTTCCCTCATCTTACTCTCTAATTCCCAAGTCGCGTCTCTAGTAGTTGGATTCCAAATCACTTTGACTAGTGGGACTTCCTTGTTCCTCAACTGTGTAATCTTCATGTCCTCAATCCTTATAGGTAGCACTTCAAACGACATATTATCCTTTAGTTGAATTGTGTCTGGTTCAATCACATCTGACGAATCCGAAATATATTTCCTTAACTGCGATACGTGAAATACGTCGTGAATATTGGACAATATTGGAGGTAAAGCAATCCGATAAGCCACTGGTCCAATTTGTGCAGTAATTTGGTTTGGTCCAATAAATTTCAGATTCAATTTCCTTGATTTAATAGCTTTGCCAACCCCAGTTGTAGGTGTGACCCTTAGAAATACATGATCACCCTGCTCGAATTCCAAAGGTCTGCGACGCTTGTCCGCATAACTCTTCTGACGATCCTGTGAAATCTTCATTTTCTCTTGTATCCTCTTGACCTTCTCTGTAGTCTATTCAACCATCTTAGGTCCTACAATCATACTTTCTCCGTCCTTATACCAGCATAAAGGTGTCTGACATTTGCGTCCATACAAAGCCTCATATGGTGCCATTCCAATACTTGCGTGGAAACTATTGTTGTAAGTAAACTCAATCAATGGCAATACATCATCCCAATCCCTCTGTCATCCAATACACATGCTCTCAATAAATCTTCCAAAGTCTGATTTGTTCTCTCGGTTTGTCCGTCAGTTTGGGGATGGTAAGCTGAACTCAATTTCAGTTTTGTTCCCAATGCTTCATACAACGCTCCCCAAAAGTGAGACGTGAACTTTGGATCACGGTCCGATACGATACTCGACGGTACTCCGTGTAATCTCACAATCTCAGCAATGTAGATTTCTGTCAGCTTATCTACTTTATAAGTGGTCTTTACCGACAAGAAATGTGCGGATTTTGTCAATCGATCCACTATTACCCAAATCGAATCATTCTTTTTCCTTGTCTTGGGCAATTCGGTTATAAAATCCATGGAAATGCTATCCCACTTCCATTCTGGTATATCCAAGGTTGCAACATTCCAGCAGGTCGCTGATGTTCCACTTTTGCTTTCTGACAAGTTAAAGAAGCCGATACATACTCTGCTACATGCCTCTTCATTCCTGGCCACTAGTAATTCTGTCTTAAGTCATGATACATCTTTGTCGCTCCCGGATGAATACTCAACTTACTCTTATGAGCCTCTTCCAAAATTGTTCTCCTCAGATCTGCAACGGCCGGTACACAAATCTTCCCATTACATCTCAAAATATTATCTGATCCAATACTAAACTCAGTTGTCTTTCCTTGCACTATTAGGTTCCTCTTCTCTTGGATTAATGCGTCATCTTGAGAATTCGCAATATCCTCAAGTAAACCACTCGAAATTTTTATCATTCCACATTTTAAAATTCCCGGTGCAAACTCTACGTCCAAGTGTAGATCTCTAAATGCTTCCCACAAATCTTGTTGTCTAGCCATTATTATTGAAGATACTGATACACTTCCTCTACTTAATGCATCAGCCACCACATTGGCTTTCCCAGGGTGGTACTGCAATGTTAAAATCCTTGAGAGTCTCCATCCATCTCCTCTGGCGCATGTTCAACTCTTTCTAATCAAACAAATATTTTAGACTTTTATGGTCACTGAATACTGTGAACGTGCATCCGTATAAGTAGTGCCTCCAGATCTTTAATGCAAAAACTACTGCAGCAAGCTCTAAATCACGAGTAGGATAGTTTTGTTCGTGAATTTCCAACTGCCTTGAGGCGTAGGCTATAGCTTTCTTGTGTTTCATAAAAACACATCCCAAACCTCGGTGAGATGCATCACAATAAACTTCATATGGTTCCTCTGGCTGTGGCAAGACTAATACTGGTGAGGTTGTCATCTTTTCCTTAAGCAACTGAAAACTTTCCTCACACTTCTCTGTCCATGCAAACGGCTGATCCTTTCTAGTGAGTTGTGTTAATGGAGCTACAATCTTCGCAAATCCTTCAATAAATCTCCTGTAGTATCCTCCCAGTCCGACAAAACTTCGTATGTCTGTGATAGTCTGAGGCTGTTTCCAAGCAAGAATTGTCTCAATCTTTGTCGGATCCACAGCGATTCCTTCTTTTGTTATCACATATCCCAAGAAGTTCACTTTCTCTAGCCAAAACTCGCACTTTGACAGATTGGCGTACAATTGCTTCTCACGTAAAACTTCAAGAACTTGACGTAGGTGCTTTCCATGTTCTTCTTCATTCTTTGAATAAATTAATATATCATCGATGAATACCACAACGAATTTATCCAAAAATGGGCTAAAGATTCTATTCATATAATCCATAAAAATCGTTGGTGCATTTGTAACTCCAAATGGCATAACAAGATATTTATAATGTCCGTAACGGGTTCTGAAAGCAGTCTTTTGAATATCTCCTTCTCTCACCCGAATCTGATGGTAACCTGATTTCAAGTCAATCTTTGAAAACACCGCGGCTCCTCTTAATTGGTCCATCAAATCATCGATACGTGGTAAAGGATAACGATTCTTAATAGTTACCTTGTTAAGTTGCCTATAATCCACACATAAGCGCGAACTTCCATCCTTTTTCTTAACCAACAACATCGGAGCTCCCCATGGCGACACACTTGGTCTGATAAATCCTTTCTCCAACAAACCTTCTATTTGACACTTAAGCTCGCTTAATTCCAATGGCGACATCCGATACGGCGCAATTGAAATAGGTCCAGTTCCTGGGTGTAAATCAATGAAGAACTCCACCTCTCTTACCGGGGTAATCATGGAATTTCTGTTGGAAATACGTTTGAATACTCTTTGACTAGCACCACATCTTTTATGCTCACATCCATCTTGGTCTCCACGTTAGCCAATGTTAAAAATTCCTGAGTTCCTTCTCTCAGTGACACTCTGAGCTTGTTAGCAGCCAAATACTGGACGACTCCAGGTTTGGAAAAAAGAACTAATTTGCGAGCACAATCCAAGACTACATAATTATACGACATCCAATCCATGCCGAGAATGATCTCGAGTGATTGTAGGGGTAAACAAATTAAATTAACCAAGAAATCTCTATTCTGAATAGTTACAAGACAGTGTAAACATGCAAAATTTATGGTCAAAGTCTTAGCAGGGGTGGAAACAACCAAATCAAAAGGTAAGGAAGACATAGATAGCTTCAAACGATTCACACAGTCCATAGCAATGAAGGAATGGGTTGCCCCCGAATCAAAAAGTGTAGTTAGTGTGTTACCTGCAATCTCGCAATCTCGCTGGATTAAATTATGAGCTTGACTCCTAGCTTTAGCACCCATGTGATAAACGCGTCCCCTAGCAATAGGACGAGTAGCCCTAGTTGCGTCCACTGTTGGTTTCACCTTTGGAACCTTGCAATCCCTTGCAAAATGTCCTGGCTTCTGGCAATTATAACATGTAGGATCCTTTGTGGTACAAGTACTAGCATAATGTCCCTTTTTCCCACATCGGAAACATCGAACCCCTTGTCCCAATTGTCGTCCAAAATTCAGGTTCCCTGGACGATTCTGACCTCTCTTGTTGTTCTGTGGTCGGTTATATGGCTTAACCACCTGCTTCCCTTTACTGTTCTGATAGTTCATCCGGCTGGGCCCTCCTGAATTAAAGTTCCCTCCTCGGTTGGCCCTCCTATTCTTCATCTCCTCAACCTCTCTACACTTCTCCACTAAGACTTGGAAACGTTGAATTCCCAATGGTAAGACCGAATCTTGAATCTCATACTTCAGTCCATTTTAGAAACAATGGCACATAAACTGTTCATCAACTTCTTCCCGGAAAAATCTGAAATGCCTTGACAAGGATTCAAACTTAGCTGCATATTCACCCACCGTCATGTTTCCTTGGTGCAGTTTCAGAAAATCATCACTCAACTTAGTCCTAGTGCTCATCGGAAAGTATTTGTCCAAAAACTACTTTTTGAACGACTCCCAGTTCACCTCCTCATGAGCTGATCCCATCAAAAGCCTTGTACTTCTCCACCAATACTCTACATCCCTTAATAGCAGATACGTAGCATAGTTGACCTTCACCTCTGCCTGACAATAAATCATTTCAAAAAATTTCTCCATTTCCTGAATCCATTGATCCGCTCTTTCTGGACCCTCATCACCCTTGAACTTTGGAGGATTATGACGACAAAAATCCTCTAGTCCCCTTGATTCAGCAACAGGAATCTCTCTTTCTCTTTTCTCTAGATCTCGTTGAGTCTTTGCAGCTGTCTGTGCAGCAACAGACGCAACCATGTTATGCATCGCTTCAGCCATCCGATCATCCCGATTGACGTTGGCTCTTGCAGTGTCGTCTCTTCTTGGAGGCATTGTTCCCTACAAAACCATCATCAAGTAGAAATCTCACACCACTTAGAATAATTCCAAAATCATAACTTAACAACATCATCACTTCAGCACACCACAACTATACAAGACTTGACACTCTAACTACTTGCTCCTATGCATGATCAAATAACGACTCAAAACCAACAATCTAACCAGAGCTCTAACCAAAAGTTTAACCAAATGCTCTGATACCACAATTGTAACACCCCGAGTTTTAAACAGTGCGAGTGTATTTTTTTTCCAACCAAAATCAAATAAATAAAAGAATTCTCGAATTAATTCAAGATAATTAAAATAAAATTTTCATCAAGTCATTTCCTTAAAATAAACGTCGTAAATTCAAACGACAAAAGTAATTAATTAATTAAACCATGATTATAACCAAGTAAGATAATTTTGAGAATTTGATCTTCAAAATATACCAAAATAATAATACATCGAAAACTGTATCCTAGACCCACCAAAATATTATCAGAGTGTGGAAAAATATACAATTATCCCAAAATAAATAATTACATCCACTGAGCTCAAGACCCTATACAACAAGTCTAAAATGATCATGCACTAAAGCTACAGTAGCACGGTTTCCACCGCATCCTCTACAAGTCTCGTCTTCACCCAACTGTCTGTCCCTCTGCATTGTCCACAAATACGCCGTACGTGAAGATCAAGGAAAACTAACGACGTCTTTGTCATTAGTGTAACCGTCGAAGGTACGAGTTTGAGTATCATCTGAGGGCAAAGCCCAATTTTCCACAATAATAGTAAAGGGTCACCGACCGAAATTAACAATTACTACATAGCAATTATTTCAACGATCAAATACTTTCATGGCATGTTTAAATGATATGACAATAGTAATGATGAAGTATGCTTACTTATTAATTTATACATAACATCTTTGCAAAATAGTCATTTTACATATTAATCATATTGCAAGTACAACCAAAATCAGCAATCACTTACACCCATTTGACACTTAGAATTCATAAGATACTTGCAACCTCGGTTTCCACTCATCAAATCATTTTCAAATATGACTCACAGTCAACCATCTCGATGCAATATGTAAATGCCAATGTACACAACTCTTCGAATTACCATGGTGCAGTCTCTCATGGACCAGGACACGTGCAGTCTCTCACAGACCAGCACGATTTTACAAATAGAATGGACCGTCTAATACACGCGGAACTATTCCGTAGCCCGGATAGAATAGACCGTCTAATACACGCGGAACTACTCTCAACCGGATAGAATATACCGTCTAATACACGCGACACTATTCTACAACCCATCACGGTTACTACATTTACGTGTATTAGCCTCTCACAGGCCAAATACACAGAAGCTAAATCCTCGCACGGATAGAATGGACCGTCTAATATACGCGAAACCATTCCGTAGTCCGGATAGAATAGATCGTCTAATACACGCGGAGCTACTCTGTCCCTAGATAGAATAGACCGTCTAATACACGCAGAACTATTCTATAACCCACGGTTACTACTTAACTTCGCGGCCCATCACGGTCACCGCATCAACTCTGTAGCCCATCGCGGTCACCAACTTACTATGCAATGCATGAACATGCTATGTTTTCTCTTCACTGAAAACAGTATGCAAAACCAATCTGAAATCCAGACACTCCATCACCACCTCAAACCATCTCAAACCATCTCAAAAACTCCACACAAGTTTGTCATATACCTTCCAAATGTTTTCCAACTCATTAAGTGCATAAACCAATGTTTAAAATAGAGTTTTTGAAAAAAAATCAATCTGTATTCGAATACAGTATCCTTGTATTCGAATACAGATGCGAAAACAGTGAAAAATCAGCATTTCAGAATTCGAATACGAGGTTGTTGTAGCCGAATACAGATGCGAAGTCAGTAGCAAATCTTGCAATCCTGTATTCGAATACGACAAGGTCGTAGTCGAATACAGATGCTAAAACAGTAGCAAAAATCATGTATTTGTATTCGAATACGACATTCAAAATTTGAATAAAATTGAAAATTTAAAGGGATTTATTCGAATACACGAGTACCGTATTCGAATACACCTTCGAATACAGTGAGATTTTCTAGAAAACTTCAACACAGTTTCAAACTTTTTCTTCGAAAACCACCACCAACACCATAACACAATTACCATTCTTTTGAACCACAAAACTCATAACATTTCTCAACACACATCAATGATTTCGTTCACAACAACAGCAAGGCAGTAACATCAATAACAACAACTAGAACAGCACAGCAACAACAACTCACAAACATGCATCATCACATCAACATGCATTTTTATCACTCACAACAACATGCAAAGCAGTTTCACTTTCAAAACAGAACATCACATATAATCATCCATCAACATGCATTTACATCCCTAAATGCAATCTAGAAAGTTGGAAGGTGCCCCTACCTTATTTCCGTTTTCTTGCTCGTTTATGTTACCGCGACAAAAGCCGGAGAAACTCCCGCTCGCGTCGTCGCTACCAAAGTTGGTTCTCTAGCACCGTGAGGATGAGAAGAATATTTTCCTTCTTGACACTCTTTGATTCGAGGCCTAGATTTCCAAGTAATCTAGGTTTTGAGCATGCTCTTTTGTTACCACCAACACAAAAACAGAATAGGAAGAGGAAGAAGAATGATACACGGCTGTTAGGAGAAGGAAACTGTTTTTCTGTCTCTGTTACTGAATTTCTTTCCTTGCCTTCTGACACATATACAATCTATATATAGGCACATACCTCACATGCCAAATATTATGTTTATGTATAATATATATACATATTATAATTAACTTATCCCTCAAGTAACCAAATATTCCCGTCGCAACTCTATTGACAGATGAAATCTTAATTAATTGTCCGATATTTAATTATTCGTAATTAAATTAATTTATCCTTCGTCCAATAATTTTAATCCAACCTCAAAATAAATATTTATATATATATATATGTAAAATATACATATATTAAATATTTTACAAACATTCCAAAATTACACTTGATATTAATCCATAATTTATTTTAAATTTAAGGGTCTTACATTTAGCTTAAACTTTCTAAGTCTTTCGAAGAGTTTCTTTATATCAATAACATGTTTTTGTTCTGTTTGTGATTATGCAACCATGTCATCTACATAAACTTCTACCTCTTTATGTATCATATCATGGAACAGGGTTACCATAGCTCTTTGTTAAGTCGCCCCAACATTCTTTAGACCAAAAGGCATTACTTTGTAAAAAAATGTTTCACAAGGGGTTATGAAAGTCATTTTTTCCATATCTTCTCCCACCATCTTAATTTGATTATACCTAGAGAGACCATCCATAAAAGAGAAGAGCGAATGGCAGACCGTATTGTCAACCAGAATACCGATGTAAGGTAACGGGAAATCATCTTGGATTTTAAATCAGAGGGTGTGGGTCAGTCATCCCGACTTTAAATTAGAGTGTGTGACTCAGCCATCCTGTTATGAATGCATTTGATGAATGAACATTTTCCTTCATTTTCATTTTTTTTTCAATTTTTCAATCAACTTTTTTACAATTTTTTTTTAAAATTTCTTTCACCTCCTTACGAACATGATCCTTGGTTGTTTATTTGCCTAGGTCACCCTTTCAAGTTTTCAACCTAGCATGTCTTTATTCGACTTGTTATCTTAACTTTTTCCTAGGTTGTCCTTTTGGATTTTCATCATGGTGGATCTTTACTCATTTTTGTATCCTAATCTTTGTCTAGGTTGCCGTTTCAGGTTTTCAACATAGCGGGAATTTATTATTATTATTATTATTATTATTATGATTATTATTATTTTGTACCCTAATTTTTGCCTAGGTTGCCTTTTCAGATTTTCAGCCTAGCGGGTATTTATTATTATTTTTTGTACCCTAATTTTTGCTTAGGTTTCCATTTCAAGTTTTCAACCTAGCGAGTGTTCATTTAGATGTTATGCTTTTTGAAACATCAACATGTGAGAAGTGGTAAGTTTTCTCAATCTATATTTGTGTGGATCAGAGCCACACTTGAATATATATATATACATATATTCGTTTTATGGTATAGGGGCTCTTATAGTTGGGAGTCCATTTGTCATGCTAGTCCTTTTAGACATGCAAAATCTTCTTGAGCGCTAATTCTTTCTCTTGAAGTTCTCAAGGTCATATGCTTTTCTTTTAATCTTTTGGAAGAGTTGCTTATGACATCAGGCATAAAACATTTTTCTTGAATTGAAATTAGTCGGTCAAAAAATATCATTACTCTTGATAAGGGGATTTTTGTTCGAATGAGTTGCACTGTCTTTATTCTATATAATAATAATAAAAGGGGTGCCCCAATTATAGTTTGATACTCAGGGAGGGTATTCCACTGTTAGGAGGTAATATTGGTACGAGAATTTTCTATCTAACTTTTCTTCTACATGTGATAGTAAGCAAGATGGTTGTGACTTTCATTCTTGTGAGCGACTATTCCTCATTATGACTTACTTTGAACATTGAAGATAAAGCAGCTAGAACGCCAACTAGTTGATTATATTGCTGAGAGACATGATGGGAAAAGACTTCAAATTTTATAGAAATTTGTCTAATATGTACATATAAATTATCATCTTCTTATCCCAAATTTTACATTCTTAATTCAGTTGATGATTAGGTCAAATCCTCATATGCTTTCAACATTTCACTTTTGATTTGTAGGCGGCTAGAATTCCTCCACGTGATTGGTATATTCAAAGCACAATTAGACAATGATACAGATAAAACGACATTTCTAGGGGATTAACCTGACGTCAATTGCATGCCCCAACCTTTAGTAGAATTAATAGCATGACTGAAATTATGTATGAGATCTTAACAAAATTATTTATGCATGGACTACTTCCAAATATGCATGGTATATGGTTTAAAGAAAATAAAAAAAAATGTTTGGCAAGAAATTGTGAAATATAAGATGGGTGAGAAGGAAACAAAAACAATACAAAATGCATTTATTGATATTTAGAATATTGAGGAACAAAAGTGTGTCAATTTTACAATAAAGTATCATAAAACTTTGGGCACATCAATATAATCAATATTTTAGAATCAGATTAAATTAACTATAACAATCATGAGGAAACTTGATAATATTTCCATTGTTTACTTTGCCCCTTGGATATACAAGCGAACATGGTCAATGTCTTCGAAATTGTGTTTAATCAAGGTTTTTCTTTAATAGTCCTCAAAAGATCATACAAGATTTGCCCTTATATTTTAGATTGATGAATTTTTCCACGACATCAAAGTAATAACAGACAATGATGAAAGTTCAACATAGATGTCCCAAAAAAGTTCAACATAGAGGTTTGCTTGTGGCGAAAAGCTAAAAAAGTATGTCCATGACCTAGAAGTAGGGGATGGGTGATGAAGATGAATGTCATTAGTATCATATTCAAATCTTGTGGACAATTGACATGAAGTAGAGTATAACCAAAAAGTAGACTAAAAGGTGAAAATCATTAGACTTTTGAAATCAAGGGGTAAATATGGGCTCTTTGTGATATACTTTTTTTCCATGAAGGATTCCCATGATTTCAAGTATCAAGGGTTTGCAAGATTTCCAAGCTTTTAACCATAGGATCTTTCAGTTGATTTATATCATCTTTGTATGCTCCAATTCATCCATGATTTTAGTCTAAGAACATGTTTGGTAAGGGTGTCATGATACTACATGTCTGGTAAGGAAAATGCTATGAGAACGTAAAAAAAGCGAGTGCAATGATTATGCATTTAACTAAAACATTTTACTAACTCCTAATATGCAATTATATTTTATAAAAAATGAGGAGAAAAAGAAAAACATGTTCTAAAATGAAATAAAAAGATGAAACATGCATGATTATGCAATGCATTATGATGAATATGAGATATAGAAAGGGTAGGTTTTTTCATATATACATGTGCCCTACATGGTTCTTTTCTTATTTGATATTTCTATGTTTTTTTTTAATGTAAATCTTTACTGTGGATGACTCTATAGTTCTAAATTGGTTCCTAGAGTACACAACTCAATCCTAAAATATTAAACCAATTAATAGGTAAATTATTAAAATGAAAATATTCTAGAAAACGTCAACTCTAGGTAAGACCTTTCATGACAACCGAACAAGATATATATCTAGAAGATTATCATTACACAATCTCTAACTTATCTTAGGTTGCACTTAGCCCGAGTATAGAGTTCATTCATAAGTGTGTAAATTTTGTAAACGTAGTGTGTAGAAAAAAAAATCTTCACAATGAAAATAAATTAACATCCACACATATAATTATATTTACAATATAACAAAACAAATAAAATAAGAGGGGTAATATAGATAAAATAATAAATAGTTATATACATTTAATTAGATGGGACTTGACTCTCAAATGGTTTGTCCACGAAAAAGGAGTCGTCGCCAATCGATTACGAATAGGGAAATCGTCCGTTAAAATGGTTACCCTTTGATTAATTCTTTGATTAATTGTATAAAAATTATTTGTTTATTTAATTATTTACTTTACCCCCTAAAAAGAATAATAAAAAGGAAAAATAAATTATTTACATTAATAAAAGAAGGAAAAATATATTTTTATTAATATGGTTTGACAAGGGGAAGACATCGCTCCTACCCAGGTGCAAAAGAGAAATCAAAACACACATAATTTTTGGATAGAAAATATTTATGTGTTGTCAAATTTTAATAATAACAAAAAAGATGTGAGATATGTTCACAGATTGTATCTTTTTATTTTGTATTTGGTTTTAAAGTTAAGAAAAATTGATTCTTGTTATAAAACAAGAGTAACGTTGCGGTATGTGAACAAAACAGAAGGACGCGACGACGAAAACAAAATATGCAATCTGTTAAAGGATTTTCTTAGTGATGTGGCGGCAAGCGATGATGAATTTCATCCGGCAACGAAGACCGTATAATCCTAACAAAAAAATCTTTTAATTGATCTAGTTTTTTGTTATGGTTTTTGAGTTTATAATGGGGTGAAGTTTGTTTTACTTGATGATTGGTTTATAAGCATCCATTATTTATGTATTTTTTAGTACATTTGTTGCAAAGAATTTTAGGAATAAGGACAATAGTTTACGAAAAATGAAAGCTCAGCATATGAGTTTATTTTGTTGAAAAACTAATATGCGAATGTTTTTTTTTTAAAAGGATGCAATAGAAAGAAGTTAATAAGAAGAAAATTAGAGGAGGATCAGAAAATCAATATCTTACTGCTGACTGATTTTATCAAGTTCAAATTGTCTATTATTCTCTTTTTTTTGTTCTCGGTGTGATTATTTATAGACTTTTTGGGTGTAGGTTACAAAAGACAAGGAAATAATTGTTAATTGATCACCATTATACTATTTGTATTACTATTAATTCATTTCTTTTCATTCAATTGATCATACCTATACTGATTTTTGTTACCATTAATATATTTCTTTTCGGTTTCTTTTCATGATCACCGTTATACTAATTTTAATTATCATTAATCAATTTCTTTTCATTCAATTGTATATGTTTTTATTTATTTATTATGTTTTAGATAGGAGTAAATTATAGACTTTTTGGGTGTAGGTTACAAAAGACAAGGAAATAAGTGTGACTTAATCACCATTATACTATTTTTATTATTATTAATTCATTTCTTTTTGGTTTCTTTCATTCAATTGATCACAATTACACTCATTTTTATCACCATTAATCCATTTATTTTTTGTTTCTTTTTAATCAATTGATTATTATTATACTGATTTTTATTATTATTAATACATTTCTTTTCGTTTTTTTTGCATTCAATTGTATACGTTCTTTTTATTTTTATTTTTTATGATTTAGATAGGAGTGAAACGTCTGAACAGATGCAACAAAGAACCAGAAGCACACGTATAAAATTTAAAGTCCTTTTTATATTTAGATAGGAGTGAAACGTTCTTTTTATATTTTTCATTTCAGTTTTTATATATTTATTTTAAGAGCATAAAAAGTCTAAAACATATGAGACAAAATTAAGTGTCAACTTAATAATGGTATGACAAAAAATTAAATGAAGATAAATTTGTATTTTTAATAGATGCTTTTTTTTAGAGAATAATAGATGTTAATTATTAGTAATGTAGTATATTTAGAGAAATATTGCAAGGGTAGTATATATAGAGATAAAAAAGTTATTCTTAAATGTAATAATTTATTTTCTATAACTATTATAATCGTACACGATGTTTGAGAAGAAAAGAGAATATACTATTACTATACCATAACTCATGAACTGCTTATCCCCACCAGGCCCACCTTCACACATGCATTATGCCACATTGGCACGTAGTAATTTATGTCTAACCGTCTTTCAAGATAGTACTATAGAACAATATAATTGACAACATAAAAAACAAAAACAAAAGGATACGTCTTTCGTCTTTTTTTGTCAAATTTTATCTTTATTTTTTGTTATATTTTATTTTCATTTTCAGTGTTACTGTTAGTGTCTTCTTCCATTTTTTTTTTGTTATATTTTATTTTCATTCTCAACATCAGTGTCTTCTTCCCTCGTAACAAAAACTATCGTTTAGAACTTACTCTTGAGTGGATCAACACTTCTAGAGAGGTTGCAAAAATGTCATTTTATTTAATAACAATACAATTTTTTTTGCAAAAAATCATGGTATTTTCAAATTTATTCTTTTCTATATTAAGAAAACAAAATGAAACAAAAGAATATATGGATATATGTTGTATCACTTCAAGAGCTTATGTTAATAACGTGTTCACGACTTGTCTCATGATATTTTAATTTATAAGTAATATTTCTTCAATTTCTACTACTCTCATTGGCCAATTTACTACTATTCATCTTTAATATGAATTTGTTTTACCAGTAAATCTCTATCAACTATTAATCACTAACATTTTCAATTTTACTTTTTTTAATTGTTTTGATAAATTTATCTATAACTCTTTTGTGATTCACTATAAACATCAACATAAATTTAACAAAATTAAACATAAATATTAAAATAGTCGGTAACGTAATAATAATAATATTAATAATAACAAAGGGGACACTGATAATGAAAATTAAATATAACAAAAAAACCATAAAAATTAAAACTTAGACATATCATTTTGTTTTTGTTTATTATGTTACCACTATTGTTCTATCGTAATCTAATGAAAGACGATTAGACACAAATTATGAGGTAGAGTGTATGTGTGAAAGTGGTGCAGTGTCAATTCTCTTTTCTTTTTTTTTTTTAGATATCCTCTACGATTATAAAAATAAAAAATCTATAATTATATTGAAATTATTACATTTAAAAAATAAATTCTTCTTTATATAATCGATACAAACAATGTGGAATCTTGATTAAAAATTATCAAATTATTTAGTTGCTTTTTACTATGTGTGCACAAAAAAATACAAATTTATAATTGAGTTATACGATGTACTCGTATATATGAAGTTTTTTATATTTTGTAATAATATCTTTTTTATATTGATTTATTAGTTTTGTGAAAAGAAAAAGTTATCATTAGGTTGGGTAATAAATTTTGGGGAGAGAAGCGCGTTTTATGAGAAAAAAGTGACGTGTATTGTACAATCGTAGTGTATAAACAAAACCATTATTAATACTATAACGTTTTATAATTTCAATATTTTCATTTTTTTTATAAAAAGAAAATAACTTAAAAATGCATAAAAAGGAAAAGAAAGAAGTGTGCGTTTGAATTGTATTTTTTTATTTAAATTTCAGCAATATTAAAAATAAAATATAATTGTCTTAGTTTTTCATGTCTACTCTCTTTAAACTTAAGATTTAATAAATACATGTGAGTTAATATGTTTAAATATTTTCAAATTTTTAGCTTAATATAGTATGTTAGTATTTTGAGAAAAAACATCAAGAGAAACAAAAGTGAACTAATTCATAAAATAACATTAAGATGACTAAAGGAGTTAAAAGGAATTGAGTATAAATTCTGAGCTTATAACATAACAAATATATTAACATTTGTGAATCTAAAAAAAATCTCATTTTTTATGAAACAAAACCGAGTCAAAAACCATCTATAAGATAAAACTCCAAAGAAACGATCTACACAGAAAGATAATTTTATTTATTTGAACATATAATACAAAGATAATCTTTTATTAAAAGATCAGAGATAAGAGACCCAAATCTAATTTCATCCATAGACATAATATTTTTACTAACACTTCATTTCCATAGACAATTTTTAGAGACCCCATGAAAGCATGTCTTTATGTGGTCCAATATGGAAATGGCATATATAGTAATGTCTTATTAACAAACAAACATGCATGCTTGATTTTCTTATAATTAATATAACACAACATGCATGTTGAAGATCACACACATGCAATTCGCTTCTTAGGAACAAGGCACAAAGGATGTTTCTTATGTTTAATAAGTCCTGGAAGACCATCAATGTCTATGTCTTCCCTCTTTACTCCTTCAGGCATTTCCCAATCAAACAAATAGAGAAGATTAGCAAGTACAAGCTCCACAGTAGCAACTGCCATGTTTAATCCAGGGCAAATTCTTCTCCCCGAACCAAATGGAATCAGCTCAAAATCTTGTCCTTTGAAATCTATATCACTGTGTAGGAATCTCTCTGGATAAAAATCTTCTGGATTCTTCCACACTTCGGGGTCCCTATGGATTGCCCAAGCATTCACGAAGACCAGTGTCTTATCTGGAATTTCATATCCATCAATGTTACACTTTTTCATCGTTTCTCTTGGTAAAAGTACCGGCAATATTGGGTACAATCTCATCGATTCTTTTATAACTGCCTTTAGATATGGAAGCTTTTGGACATCTTCTTCCTCTATAAAACCCTTCCCTTTGAACGCTTTTCGAATCTCGTCTTGTACTTTTTGCATCACTTTTGGATTCTTCATTAGTGCAGTCATAGCCCACACTACTGCGGCTGCAATTGTGTCTGTTCCGGCCAACAACATATTCTGAAATATAGCGACAAAGATGTAACATAATTAGAAATATGTCGGTAAAAATGATAATCAATCTAATTAAAAATTTACAAAGAGCTCTATGAAAAGAGATAAAAAAGAAAAATCTCAAAAAGATTTTATATTTAGAAACAAGAAGATTTTTTTTTACTATATTATATTGATTTATGTCTGACCTGGTAGATATTAAAGTAGTGCATTTCTATTTATTCCTAGATTTATACCACCATCACTAATAATGATCCATAGATCCTATCTATTTTTATTTTAACTAGTAATAAATAGAAACCTAGATCATCTACTGCTGTGAGATTAAAAACTATGACAGATTTGGAAGTAAGAGCAAATTCTAACAAATAGATAGAAAGAAAAAAAACTAATGTAAGCAAAAGTAACAATGAAAATGAAGATGCCACTAATTGTATCACTAAGTATTATGTCAAAGTGTTAAAATTGGAGATCACTCAATTTCAATTTTCGATATTTAATTTCCGCCAATAATTCAACTTTACTCAGTAGAGATCTATCATCAATTAGATTAATTCAATAGTTTGAAAGTATCACGATATAACATAAGTGGTTGGTGTAAAGGTGTGTGAGTATTGTATATTCTGAAGAATCAAATTCGATTACTAATCGTAAAAAAATTCAATGGTTTAGATTTCGTCAAAGAGGCACGAAGAGTTCTACAAAAATAATAAAAGGTTTTGAAAATTTAACTTAAATAAAAACTTAATTAGAGTGAAGAAAACAAAAATAAAATAACCACTAACCATGATCAATGGTTTGATATGATGAGAAGTGAGATCCATTGACCAGTAAGGATCATTCTTCAATTGAATCAATGCATCAATTACATCCATTTCATTTGGAGGCAACTTCTTCCTCTCCGGATCAAGATGTTCATCAACAATACTTTGAAAGAATGCATCCAAATTCTTAAAAGTTCTCTCGAGACGACCCATCATTCCAGTGAACTTATCGACAATCCCTCCAATAAAAGGCAAATAATCCGTGTAAAAGAAAGAAATCGTCATTTCTTGAGATTCTTTAAGCAAATCATGAAACATGCTACGCTCATTTCCTTCCTCTTCATACCTTCGACCGAACGCGGTCCTACAAACTATGAAGGTTCGTAGCTTTGTTGCTAGAAGCATGTTCTGATATTTTCTTCATGAATTGAGTTACCTCATATTTTCTAACTGAGTAATACATTGAGACACGTTTTACACTAAGAAAATGGATGAATGAAAATTTTTTAGTGTGTCTCCAATATTCTCTATATGGTGAGAATACTTGGTCTAATCCATTATATGAGAATTTCATATGGCTGGTTAAAGCGGGTCGGTTACAAAATTCAATATCGTGTGTTTTCATTACTTCTTTGGCCATTTTAGCTGATGAAACAACAAGTGTTTGTCTTGAACCAAGTTTAAGGAAGACTAAAGAGCCATATTTCTTTGAGAGTTCATGGAAGTCTAAACCAAGAGCTGAACTATCAAGTTGGTGTAAGTTTCCAATAAATGGAAGGCCTTTAGGTCCTGGTGGAAGATTTAGTTTCTTAGATGTTTTGTGTTTTTTGAAGAAGAAGAATAGCAAGAGAGCAAAAGCTAGAAGAACAAGTGGTAACATGTTTTGGTTTATGAATTAGGAACAACTATCTAGCTGTTGTAATCTCATGTGGTTATGTCTAAATATGTACGTCTATATATGGGAAATATTAAGAGAGATGGGTGTGGTAATGTGAGAGTTGAGAGGGTTACATTTGATTGTATATCGTCATATCAAAGTTAATATATTTATTTGAATCAAATAAATATTGCAATAAGATAAAAGACTGAATAATATTGGGCAAAGATAACAACTTCGTACTTTTACATCTAAAACATAAAAAAAAAAAAAAATTAAATCCACAAAAAAATCAATTATAAGCAAAAATATCTAGTTTCACACTTATAAAAAATGATAGTTAAAGACATTTAATTTTTTTGATTTCATGTAAAAAAAGAAATACAATTACTGGCTTATCTTTAATTATTTTTTTTTTATTGATACTTATTCTTAATTACTATTGTCATCTTCTACAACATTAAGAAATTAATACAATCATATTTTTGAAATATTTTTATTAAATAAGTTTCAATGTACTTTTAATCCTTCAAGTTTTTCAATTATGCAATTAGTTCCTACTGTTTTTGAGTGATTTTAGCCCTTCAATTTTATTCAATTTGTACTTCTTAATTCCTTATTTCAATTTTGACCTTTACTAATGTGTATTTCTTTTTTACGGTGTCCAATTGTTATTCAGACATGCAATAAATTAATTATTTCAGCGTGGCGCAATAACAATTAATTTACAGTGTGGCCCAATAACAATTTGATATGTGTCAATAAAAATACACATTAACAAAATTTTAATCAAATTTGGAATGGTGACTAACAAATTATAAACGGGATAAAATTAGATGATTCAAATTGCTCAAAAAAAAGTAAGCCCAAAATTACACCATTAAAAAACTTAAGAGGTGAAAAATACATTTAATTCTATTAAATAAAAGTAGATTAATCGACTTTTTTTTATATTTATGGTCAAAAAATACATTCATTTTTTATTTATTATTAAGGTCGACCATTGTGCAATTAAAGAGTTATCAAATAATTTTTTTCCTAAGATTAAAATAAATTACTAAGACGAATGTTCACAAGATGCAACAACTACGAATTTTAAATTTTATAATCATAGCAATAAACAAATAAATTTTATAATGTCTCGATTCTCAATTAGTAGTGAGGCCTCAAGATTCTCTTTTCTTACGATAGATTGGCCGTCCAAAAGGGATATATGACATGGCCTTAATAAATCCCTACTTTATTGAATATATTTTTAATTTTTATAAAATTAGAATTTTTTAAATTTATTTTTAAATATTTTAATTCATTTTTATTTTATATTTTGATATTATAGTGACTTTTTGAAGTAATTTTTATAAATAATATTTTAAAATAGAGACTAAAAATAAATAAAATTTATTTAAGAATTAAAAAGTTAAAGAATTATTTTATAAAAATTAAAATTTTAAAATAATTCAAAATGTATTTAACCATTTATTATATAAACTAATATCCAGATAGTCACATAACAATTGGTATGTCTATTTTTATCAATAAAAAATTAAAGTTACAAAATTTAATACAATTATTTTAAAAAATTCAATTATTTGATTGACAATGAAAGATTGAATAATAAATAAGATAGTTTAAACAAATGATAAATTCAAAATAAAAAAGTTACACTAAAACCTGGTATAATTTTATATATAGTATGTATATTTTGAAAACTTAATTATTTAATTAATAAAGAAGTATAATATTGTAAATTTAATAATTTAAATAAAAGATAAAATTGAAAAAATGAAGTCCACTAAAACTTGCTATTTCCATTAAATATAATTTTCTAAAATAACTGCAAGTTTGTTGAAGGGTAATGTTGATTGAGAGAAAATTAATCGTCCAAGCTCCCTCATAATTCAGCATGTACTAAGTTTATGGGTTAATGTTCGTTCAACTCTATATTTTTTTTTATTTTATCGAATTTTAACTTCGTATAAAATATACTATTAGACTTAACTTCTGCTAATATATTAGAAAATGGATGGACATATACTGAGATGAGTATGACTAAGTTTGAGTTTTTATCTTTTAATCAAGTTAGTAGGAGGTGTAATGCTATCACTAGTGTTTTAGCTAAATTGGCCTAATTTTTTTTCCAAGACCAACTTTGGATAGAAGAGTATTCTCCAGTTTTGGACCCCTTTGTAATTGAGGACTATCATCATGTTTATTTTCCTATTCAATGCTAGTTCTCGAGGTATTATTTTATAAAAAAAATTAATATTCAAATATTAGAGAGAGGAGTCAATCTTATTCGTCACAATTAGAGGTTACTTCGAGTGTTCTACCTTTGCATCTTTGTTGAAGTGTAACACACCTTAAATAGATTGTTTTGATTCATTATCGTCCAATCCATTCATTTTGTCACCTACAAGACTTCAACTTTAATGAAGAGACTCTACTCCAATTTAATCCTTAAACATAAGAAAAAAAATTAGTTTGATCGACGATAATAATTTTCAAGACAAAATTGCTTATTGTCTGTTCTTTTGTCATTGTTTCAATTTCTTTTTGAGATATCCGGTATACTAAATATGATACTATTGAGATTTTTACTTGTGCCTCTTTATAAGACTTTTTTTTTATATTTCAGTTCCATTAATTATTTATTTATTAACTTACTCCTAGTTATATTACTTCTTTTTTCTATGCAATAAATACTACAATAAAATTAGAAATTATTTCTCTCACTTGAAAGACAAACTAGTAAAATAATTTATTAGACAATAAATTGAATATTTTACAGTCAATTTTTTTAATTCTCATAACGTAGTCAACATAATCTTATACATATATATAAAAAAAAGTTAGTATTTTGTAGGGAAAAAAAATCAATATCTATTACAATTCAACATAGAAAACATAAAATAAAATAAAATAAAATAAAAATATATTGAATAATGAGAGAGTTGTTTAATTACATCAAATGATACAAAGTTTATATAACAAATTAGTAAGAACTAATTAATATAATTAACTATATAATCTAGTTAATTAATAATACCTGGGATCTGACAACTGACCCATTGGCAGGAATTAAGCAAATTGAGGAGTTTTTATTTAAATATCCTGTTTTTTTTTTCTAATATGCCCCAGTTTGAAAAAAAATGTCCAGAATACCCTACTTTTTGGACCCAGTTGCTCGTCGCAACTTGGGCCTGCGACGACTTGAAGGGGTTTTTTTTTCAAACAGTAGCTCATCGCACCCCCCCTTTTTTTTTAATTTAATAATTAAAAATAATTATAATAAATTATAATTATTTAAAATAATTAATAAACCATAAATCATAAACCCTAAACCCTAACCCATAAACCCTAAACCCTATTTTTTTTAATTTAATAATTAAAAATAATTATAATAAATTATAAATATTTAAAATAATTAATAAACCTAAACCCTAACCCATAAACCCCAAACCCTAAACCCTAATTTTTTTTTAATTTAATAATTAAAAATAATTATAATAAATTATAAATATTTAAAATAATTAAAAAACCCTAAACCCTAAACCCTAAAATGAAATAACAAAAATAAAAAACTTTCATAAATAATAATAATAATAATATTAATAATTACATATTAAATAATAATAATAATAATAAATAAAAAAAAGAAAATTATAATAATAATAATAAACATAATAAAAAAATTAAAATAAATTAATATTTAGTTAGGATAAAAAAATTTGTATAATAATAAACATAACAAAATAAAATTATAAACATAATTAATTATTTCCATCTAAATTATAATAATAAATTATATTAATAAATTTTAAAAAAATACATTAATTTGAAATGAAAAAAATACATCAAATTGAAAGAAAAAACTACATCAATTTGCAATTAATTATTTTCATCTAAATGTCCTCCGGTTCCACATCTACGCGGTCGTCGAACTCGTCTAGCCCTTTGTACGAGTTCAGGTTGTTGTGGTTGATCCTCATTTTGATCATTATCTTCGTTATAAGTTGTATGCGGATTAGAACCACTACCACCTGCATCCGTATAATTTTGAGTATCGATGTTATACATCGAATCAAAAACAGCGTAAGCCGACTCAGGTGTTGTGCAATGAGTACCAAACAAATTATAAAAAATTCCGCTATCTATCGGATGAACGGGTGTTGGCAATGTTGGCACTGAAGGAACGTAGTCCTGAGTCGGTATATATGTAGATTCGTGTAGATGTGGTGGTGACGATAAAGATGGTATTTGGTGCATGGTATGTTGTTGTGGCATTGATTGAGGGGTTGAGTGAAAATCAGAATACATTGAAGGTTGCAAATGTGGATCACGCATATCTTTCCATAGATATATATAATTTGGTGTGATTTCTGAACCAATTCATATATTCGTTACTGTAGCATAAAAAACCTTCTATGAATTGACCGTGCAGTACGTAATTCTGACGTTTATTCCAATGTTGAATCTCATCTTTCCAAACCACCCTCCAATTTTCATCAATGCCACACCTCATGTCGACCTCATGGTACATTTTCATGTCCTCTTGTGGTTGCGGAATTGGTTGATGGAAGCCGAACTGAAGTGCGACTCTATCTACATGATGTTTTTCAACAATATGATAACAATGTAGATAGGTACATGTCATCCAAGTGTTCATTTCTTGTTCGGGTACCTCGTGTTGGAACCCGAGATACGACCTCCACCGAAATTGACATGTTAAAAATATGCTAAGTAAATATTAAGATAAATAAAAATATATAATTAAAAAAAGTTCAACTAAATGTGAATGAATATTAATATTACTTCCTGAACCACCATGTGATCGATTGTATTCCGGTAGCCTTCTATGTCGTTATGAGGAACACTACTAAATTTTAGACCACCGGAATTAAATCTGTCGAATATATCAAACATAAAAAATATAATAATATTAGTAATATGGTAAGTGGTTAGTTTTAAAAAAAGAAAAATATATAAAAATTTATTTCAATAGTTAACTTTGTGCAAGTGGAAATATCCATGCACTGTGTGATTCTGGAGCGACACAAGACAAACGATACCATACCCAATTTTGTAACAACAGAGCTCATCCTCCAATAGACTTGACGTCGGGTTTCATAGCAACGCATAATTCTCTATACAGCGTAGCTAAAACCGCCGAACCCCAACTATATTGGGATGCTTAATTTAAATCTCCTACTAGGGAAAGATATTTTAAATGTACACGGTTGTTGGATTTGTCCGGCATCAACAATCCACCAATCATACGTAGAATGTATGCCCGACACGATGCTTGTTTTTGTACTTCGGATGCATCTTCACCAACACCGTCAAATGTATCTTTAAGCCATTTTAATTTAATAAAATTACCTGTGGTTGCCCCCTCAGATGGGATAACTCCTAAATATTCTTCACAGACACTTCTAACATTCACAAAATTTGAACTAGAAACTGGTATACCAGAAACATTTAATCCTAAAAGGTAATACACGTCTTCTAAAGTTATCGTGCACTCACTTATTGGGAGATGAAATGTATGAGTTTCTGGTCTCCATCTTTCAACCATCGCGGTAATTAGGCCGACATCTATTTTATAGTTTCCAAGTTTGATGACTTCACCAAATCCTGCCTGTTACAAATTTGGTAATATCGCCGCATTTGGTTTTTTGTTCACGTGACCATGACATTTCAACTTGCCCATGGATGGTATCTCTGTAAATAAAAAATATGAAAATAATATTATGACTATAATAAAAATAATATTATGAAGTTAATGAAAATAATATTAATAATATATTATTATAATATCATAAGAAATTAATATTAATAATAATTAAACTTACAAATGCATTAATGTATCGAAATTCAACCCGATGATTAGTAGATAATTCCATGTGTGAAAATTTTGATTGATAATGTTAACAAAATTTGTTTGAGAAGGTTGAAAAAAATTTGAGATTGAGATTGAGAAGATTGAAGGTGGGTGTACCATTATATAATCGCATCTCCACCGTACGATTGCCCTTGATCGTCGCATCCCCAGGATGCGCTGGCCTGCTGGCTAGGGGTGGGAATAGGCAAGGCTTTGAAATGCCTGAGCCTGGCCTTCTATTAATTTTTTAGGCCTAAGTTTGGCCTACAGCCTATCATAGGCTTTTTTTTCGGCCTGGCCTTTTTAAAAATCTGGCCTGGCCTGAAAGCTTATTTAAAAGCCTTATTCACGTTAAAACATTTAAATGTTATATTTTATATTTTTTTTAAATAGGCTAAATTAGGCAGTTTTATATAAGGAAAAATAATAAAATTATAATCAAATCTAATAATATTAAAATAACCTAATTGATAGGCTTTAAAATAGGAAACAATAATATTAATAAATAAAATTAATAAATAATAAAAAATATATATATATATATATACTTTAAAATAAGAAACAATAATATTAATAAATAATAATAAAAAACAACATTAATAAATAATATATATATAGGCCGACCTGTCAGGCCTAATAGGCTTTTATATAAGTCTGAACCTGACCTATTTAAATAGATAGACTTTAAAACTAGCCTGAACCTAGCCTTCTTATTAAACAGGCCAGACCAGGCCATAAGTAGGCCAGGCCATAGGCCCCTGACGAACGGCCTAGCCTATTCCCACCTCTACTGCTGGCCTTCTGATTGATCATCGCATCCCCAGGATGTGCTGGCCTGCTGGCCTTCTGATTGATCATCGCATCCCCTGGATGCGCTGGCCTTCTGATTATCGCATCCCCAGGATGCGCTGGCCTGCGTGGCCTTCTGATCATCGCATCCTCACGATGCGCGCCCTCCTGATCTTCTGAGCTGGATGGCAGCTTTAATTTGTTTTAATCTCGGCCTTCCATCTGATACTATCAACTACTGTGGACGATGGATCCAAGTTATTTGATTTGGACCAATCAAATTGGTCCAAGTTGTATTAAATCTTGGCCTTCCAATTTTTTTTATCAACGGATGTGGATGATGGATCCAAGTTATTTGATTTGGACCAATCAAATTGGTCCAAGTTGTATTAAATCTTGACCTTCCAATTTTTTTTATCAACGGCTGTGGATGATGAATCTAAGTTATTTGATTTGGACCAATCAAATTGGTCCAAGTTGTATTAAATCTTGGCCTTCCAATTTTTTTTATCAACGGTTGTGATGATGGATCCAAGTTATTGGATTTGGACCAATCAAATTGGTCTAATTCCTATTTAATCTTGGCCTTACAATTTTTTTATCAACGGTTGTGAATGATCTAGATGAAATATATCAATCATATTTAATCTTGGCCTTTCAATTATTTTTATCAACGGTCGTGGATAATCTAGATGAAAAATAAATCTCAATACATTCTATAAATAGAACAATAAATCTAACTATCTTACCACACCTTCTATCTCATTATACCTTGTAGCATTTCATACTTACTAAAAAAAAAATTATCATGGATTCTCAACAAGTAATTTGTATTGTTTATTACAATGGTACAATAGTCGACGGAGTTGAAGGTAAAACATTTGTAAGTGATTACAAAAAGGCGTTCAAAATACATTCTAGAAGCAATCTTGCTCGTCTAAAGAATGTTATTAAAAAAAAGTTACAAGTCGATGACAAAGTGACGATAACTGATATAATTTATCGACACCTTGTTTTCTTTGGTGAAAATACAACAAGGTTTGAACTTCTTAAGATTTGCGACGACAAAGATGTTCAGCTCATGTTTGATGTTTATCCACAGTGGTCACAACTTGGCACCATTGAGTTATATGTTAACTTTGAAGATGGTCCTCAAACATACTCAAACATTGATCAATAATCGTCCTCAAACATACCCAATCCCGACTATATCCCATCTTTTGATCAAACCAACCCTTATCAACCCAACTTATATTCTTCATCACAACACTATGAACCATCACAATGTGAACCATCACAACACTATGAACCATTCTCTAGCCAACTAGAACAAACTCATTCAGAAAGTTTTCAACTCCATTAGGAATCTCTTCCAGTAAGTCCACAATGCGATCTTCCCCTTAGTGTCTTATATGATATCAACGAGGAAGAATTGAATGATTATAGTGAAGATGATGAGACATACTTCGATGAATCATCTGGTGGTTCTGAGGATGACAATGTTGTTGACGAAGATATGGAAGCAGAATTCAATCCACCCTCATACATGAAGAATATCAATTTAGATAATGGAGAGCAATCAAGTGAATTTGATGTCATGTTCGTTAACAAAGACCCAGCAAAAGATGGAACTCTTGCTGTTGGAATGAAGTTTCAAAACAAGGATGAATGCGTTCATGCAATCAAACGGTACCATTTAAAACAATCGTTGAATTTTGTGGTACAGAAATCAGATTTAGAAAGGTACGTTATTTGTTGTTCATCTCCAAATTGTTTGTTTAGATGTAGAGCTTCAAAACGCAAAAAAAAGTGATTTGTGGGTGATTGGTAAATTGAATTTGCCTCATACATGCATAAATTCGGCATTGTCACAAGATCATACGAAGCTCGATTCTAATATGATATGTGCAAGCATAATGCAAGTTTTGAAAGTAGATCCTTCAATCAAAGTGAAGGTCATTATTGCTCAGATTCAAGCCTTACACAACTACACAATTAGTTATAAAAAGGCTTGGATGGGAAAAAATAAAGCCATCGAAAAAATTTATGGCAATTGGGAAGAGTCTTACAATCAACTCCCACAATGGTTATTGGTTATGCAAACGTTTGCTCCAAAAACCAAAATTGAAATGGAAACGATCCCAGCTTATCATGAGAATAGTTTGATAAGTGGGATAAGGATATTTCATAGACTATTTTGGGCTTACCTTCCGTGCATATCTGCGTTCAAATTTTGCAAATCAATTTTACAAGTTGATGGGACTTGGTTATACGGCAAGTACAAGAGAACTCTATTAGTAGCAGTTGCCCAAGATGGGAACGACCATGTAATTCCTATTGCCTATGCTCTTGTGGAAGGTGAGACAAAAGAGGGTTGAAGTTTCTTTTTGAGAAATTTAAGAAAACATGTCACTCCACAACCCAACATTTGTTTGATTTCGGATAGCCACGAATCCATTAAGAGTGCTTACAACAATCCAAATAATGGATGGCAAGATCCTCCATCAAAGCATGTGTTCTGCGTCCGACATATTACACAAAATTTCGCAAGGGAATTTAAGGATAATGCTTTGAAGAAAAAAGTTGTTTGCATGGGTAATAATTTCATTCTTATTTCTTATAATTAGTGTAATTTTTAATAATTTAATTGTTAATTTTTATAATTAGTTAACAATGAATTGTCTACTATATCAATACAGGTTACTCAATTAATGAACCTACATATCGACACTACCGCAGAGAAATTGGCATATTAAACCCGGAGGCTTTGAAATAGTTAGATAACATACCGCGACAAGATTGGATTCAAGCATTTGATGAAGGTAGCCGTTGGGGTCAGATGACCACCAACCTTGTGGAGTCAATCAACGGAGTATTAAAAGCACTGCGGAACATTCCTATCACTGCTTTGGTCCAATCAACATATTATAAAACAGGGACACTATTTCCATCCATGGGAAAACTATACGCATAAATTTTAGCTTCTGGTCAGGTATTCACAGAAACATGCTTCAATTTTATGAAATCTGAAATAAGTAAATCTAATAGTCGTAGAGTTGATAGTTTTGATCGAAGCAACCATACTTTCATGGTCCACGAGACGGTAAATCCAATAGAAGGACGACCAATTGGTCATTACAGTGTAAACCTTTCTAACAATTGGTGCGACTGTGGGAAATATCAAGCTAAACACATGCCTTGTTCACATGTGATAGCAGCATGTTCTAGTATCAAATATGATTATTGGAGGCTTATACCTGATGTGTACAAGGTGGAAACGTTACTAAAAGTGTACGAAGAAACGTTACAAAGGATATTAGCCAGAATATCAAGGTGTTAAGGTATGTCACAATCCTCTCATGCGGAGAGTCAAGAAAGGTCGCCCAAAAAGCAAACGCATTAGAACAGAAATGGACACTAGAGAAAGAGTGTCAAGAAAGTGCGGATTATGTCGGGTCTCTAGTCATACTAGAAAACATTGTCCAAACGCTGCCGGCACATCTACTCAAATTTGATGTATTTTTTTCATTTCAAATTAATGTATTTTTTAAAATTTATTAATATAATTTATTATTATTGTTATTATTATGTTTATAATTTTATTTTGTTGTTATGTTTATTATTATTACAAATTTTTTTATCCTAACTAAATATTAATTTATTTTAATTTTCTTATTATGTTTATTATTATTATAATTTTCTTTTTTATTTATTTATTATTATTATTATTATTTAATATGTAATTATTAATATTATTAAAATTATTAATATTATTATTATTATTTATGAAATTTTTTTATTTTTTTTATTTCATTTTAGGGTTTAGGGTTTTTTAATTATTTTAAATATTTATAATTTATTATAATTATTTTTAATTATTAAGTTAAAAAAAATTAGGGTTTAGGGTTTATGGGTTAGGGTTTATGGTTTATTAATTATTTTAAATAATTATAATTTATTATAATTATTTTTAATTATTAAATTAAAAAAAGGGGGTGTAGATCATCGCACCCTGGGGGTGCGATGAGCAAAAAAAAACGGGGGTAGATCATTGCATCCTGGGGTGCGATGAGCTACTGTTTGAAAAAAAAACCCTTCAGGTCGTCGCAGGCCCAGGTTACGACGAGCAACTGAGCCCAAAATGTAGGGCATTCTAGGCATTTTTTTTAAACTGGGGCATATTGGGAAAAAATAACAGGATATTTAAATAAAAATTCCGCAAATTGATGAATAATTGTAGTTTTACAATATTGACGGCCAACGACCAAATAAAAGAAAACGAGGTCTTAATCAATTGAATTATTTATTCAAAAACAACATAAAAAAATACCTCGTACACACTAATTAATAATTATTGGTGTTTATTATTATTATAGTTAAAAAATCAAATGTTTTATATTTTGATAATCATATGATTTGTAGTATAGACGACTAAGTCACTGACTGAATCTGTAATATATTGAACTGATTTATTAATTTGAATCACGAACACCACAAAAAATGGAAATAAAAAAACGTCGCACTAAGACGACAAACAAAATAATATTATACGCCGCCGCCGAACTTAGAAAAAGTAAATAAAAAACTAAATTTATGTAAGAATTAATTATTTAAATAAATATATGAAGAAGAAAGATGATGTAGAAAAATACTTTCGATCCAAAAATAGCTCCAAGCCACTACTTTTTAATTGATGAGGAATAAAAAAAAAAGTAAAGTTATAAAATGGCTGCCCTAGATTTAGACTTTAGAGAGAATACGAGCATTATTTCTGTAAGATTAAAAACTTGAAAAATACCTCTAAAAAAAACCTTGAAATAGAAATATCATCTTTAATTTGTTGAGGTGGATAAAGGTCGAGCGTGCCTCTCGCAATCCATGTGTTGCGACTCTTGTGAGAGCTTGTTTTATAATAAAAACTAATAAAAATTAGAGTGAGGAACAGTGTCCAATTGAGTAATAAAAAAAAAAAAAGGAACGATGCCCAACCAAAAATATTAAGTAGTAAGCACAGCAAAAATTATCCTCAAGCAAACTTGAACAAAAGGTCACGAGGTATATGTTGGATTTTATCAATGTTTATAATAGATACAATATTATAGCATATTTATTTATCAAGAATAATCGAAAACGGCGTATTTTTAGGATTTGACTTAGAGAATAGCACGAGTGGTGAACTATCTTCATTACTTTCTAGCAGTCGTTTAAATTTTTTTAAGATTAAGGATCAGGTTAGCCGTTTAATAGGATAATGATTAAATAGCTAAACAACGGACGGTAAAAATCTTTCATTAGACTTAATAAAATAATTCAAATTTAATCTATCACAATCCATTCTACAACAAAAGTTCAACACATACTTCAGTGTTTAATATTAATTGACCATAAATTTTAAGACTAGATTATCAATTATATTCAAAACATATATTGTCCAAAGAAAAATAATTTTTAATGTTGTAGAAATTGTATCCTATAGGAAAAATAAATCATACATATCAAAGACATATATTTTATAAAAAAATTATGACTTTAGAATGACCCAAACATTTGAAAATACTATTGTAAACACTCATTGACTCAAAATACCAAAATACTTTAAGCCAAACGATGAGTTATAGTACATAAGTCTATGATTAGTGATTCTGCTAACAAGTTTTTAATTTCATAAACTTCCTAGAATATGTACATTGATCTAAGAATAATATTTTATTTTTTTTATAAGCAGTGTTACAAGAGTAATTACATTTAGTCATAACTATATTCATAACTCAAATATTGATATTATTCTTGTACTTGTATATTAATGACCTCACAAAAGTGTGGAATGTTGGCGATTAAAAGAAAAGCACAATATAATTGCATGCCAACAAATTAGTAAGTATTTTCCAATGACATAAGCATCCAATTATGATGCTTATTGGGATTTAAACAATCCTTATATAACTCTTAGCATACATATTGAGATTTAATCTTCAAGATCTCGTAGATCATGTCATATATTATAATGTGCGCAAGAGTATATGCCAATATAAGAATAATAATTTTTAAGTATTTATAATTTGTATAATACACTCCCACTTATTTGACATATAAAAAGGAATATCATATTTTTATTAAGAGTCCACTAGTTTAAAATTACTCTTTAAAAATATATTGTTTAAATATGGGATATTGTTTCTTAAATTATATGTGAATCCATATGTATCGATGTTCTTGATATCTCTTCTTGCAATCATAATAATCATTTTTTGTAATACAATCTTTTGTCATCTAGGTATTCAGGATTAGGATTAGGTTAACCGTATATACCAATTCAAAAGCTAAATATATGAGGAAAAAGACTTTCCATTAGACTTAACATAATAATCTAACTCATCATGATCTATTTAGCAATAAAAACTCAACATATAATTAAATATTTAATATTAAATAACCATAATTTAATTAATAATTTCTAATATAATTGATTACTTAAATAATTAATCTAAAAGTTTACGGCTATAAAATGTTTCACTGCAACAATCAAAGAAAATAACATGAATGGTATAAAGGAAAAAAAAAATGAATGATACAAAAAATTGACATAAATGCACTACTAGATAACATTTGAGATGTTTTGCGGGTCCATATTCATTTCGGGTGTATTTGAAACACAGAAAAAAATTTGGCCAAAAAGAATTTACATCGTCAAAAACTACATTGACCGAAAAAATATGAAATTTTGCACTTAACCATTCATTATTTTTATGAATAAGAGTTAAAATGGCCATTAGACTTTAAAAAAAAACACCATATTAGTAATCTTGATAGAAATCATGGTTAAAAGATAATATCAAAGTGCAGATAAATTTTATATTGACAAAATGAGAAAATGATACAAAAGATACAAAATGAAACTACAACATTTTTGCTTTTTAACAACACTTGCAAAACGTTACCTGAACTATGAAAAATATTGCTAGCGAGAATATCCAACATTTTCAGACGTCTTATATGTGGGCGTTGTCTATTGTCTGAGTCAACATTTTTTCTCACTCGCTAGACACACTATTCATAAATGTTGCTTAAACTATAGAAATAGAGAATAATTATCTAGTACACTTAAGGCAACGTTTTCCAACTGTTGTCATAGATATCAATATTTTTTTATAATTGTTGCCTGAAAGTAAAACAATGAGATATTTGTAGGCAAAAGTATTGGTGTTGGTGTATGCCGCAATGAGATGTAAGCCGCAATGAGATAAAAAGGTTGGTGGTGGTGGTATGATGATATGATAAAGATTATTTTGATGTAGGCAAAAGTTAAAGATTCACTCCCACTAAGGGTGGTGATGGCTAAAGTTTTGACAAAGGAGATAAGAGTTTTCTATTGTTGAAGAGATCGGTGTGTAACTTCTGTTTTTATTCTCTTTTCTTCTTTATTTAATCACATGGAGAAGAGTATTTGTAAAGGTTTTCCATTTTCCTTTTCTCTTAAAGAATTTTTTTTATATTACTTAGTTAACGTTTACTTTTTTTAATTCTATTGAAAAATAATATTTAAATATATATTACTAATACTTAAACATAAATCATAATTATTTTATTATAAATCAAAATAATAATAATAAAAATTATTATTATTATATTAAATTAAATTAATTTTTATAATGTTTGAAGTGAAGACTTATCTCAAAATAATTCTTAAATGGTGAATTTTGTAAGCAACATTTGATAATTGTAGTTTTTTTTATATAAAAATAAAGTAACAATTGAAATATGTTGTAAGAAATGTAACACGACACTTATTAGGTTTTTTTTAAATAATTCTTTTTTTTTTAAATATATTTTCTTTTGAAAAATATATATCAAGTTACCTTATATTTAGAGAAAGTGAGAAGTAATCATTTACAATATAGATGTCTTAAAGGAAGTCTCCTTTTGCAATGATGATTTAGGCTTGTTTTGTTTTTTTTATTATTATTATTATTTTTAAATATAAAAGTTTCCTAAAAAAAAGACTTTCATACTACCAATTTCTTTTTATATTAACCTTAATAAAAAATATAATTATATAATTTATTAAAATATTATTATTTAATTTTTATAAAATTTGTGTTTTTATGAATTTTAATAAATTATATAATTATATTTTTTTGGTTAAGGTAAAAAGAAAAACGGTAGTATGAAGTCCTTTTTTTAAAAGGCAACTATATTTAGAAGAAGAAAAAATAAGCATAAGTCACCATTGCAAAAGGAGAATTCTTTAAGAGATTTATGTTGCAATTGACAACTTTCCACTTTCTTAAAAAATAGAGTAGTTTGATATATATTTTTTAAAAGATAATACGTCTGAAAAAAAAATTGAAACAAAGACTTTTTTTTTAAAATCCACTTATCATATATATTGCAAGAGAAACATCCGAGCAACAATTTAAAACCATAAATATTTTAGGGAACATTTGTACAGTGTTACAAAATAATACTAGCCACATACACAAAATATTGCCTTAACTCCTTTTAGACAACACTATATAGATATTGTCCAAAACAATATTGCTAGAGACAACAAACATTGTAGTGTAAATACATAATATGCTCTTTATATTGAGATAGAGACAGTGGATTAACTAACTATAAACTAGTTATAACTAACTTTAGAGTTAACTCTAATTAATACAAATGCATAATGGTTTATTTAATTTGGGTTATTTCACTATGATGATGCTTGAGAACGTGCTCAATTCCTGCACCTTTAACTTCTAGTCACCAGGGACTTACGACCAATATTTTCTTAACTTCAACGAACTTAAAGAAATCATAATCACTCAATCTCTCTATATAACTTAAAGACACTTATGTTTACAAGTGTATGATAGTTTTATGGGATTTGTTTTCAACTCAAATATTGATGAGATCGATTGAAATAAAAAAACACTAAATAAATGGCAGATCCAAAAATAAGAAAGTGGAGTGTGTCTAATAATTGAAGAGTAATTTGATTGGTTAACGCAAAAGATTAAAATGACTAAAGTTTTAAACAATGAAAAATTGATATGAGCTTTTTTCTGAGTCCAAGGTTAGTAGTATAAAAGCCCTATTTTTTTTTTCATTCAATTTTTTATCATCAAATTAAATATAATTTTTCTAGTGAATAATCACTCAAGTAATCCTTAATTTTTATGAATTATGAAATTGTAACATATTAATCAAGAAGATATTTTATCAAGTTTACTTGATTTAGCGTCGGATTAACGTCAGTGTCGAGCCTAGGCTAAAATGATCAAAGCTAATCTACAGCGTTGGTCAAATGACATCCGACGCTAATATAACTTCAGTGAGACCAACTCTACACCGACACTAGTTTATTTTTATTGATACGTCATTTGAAAAAATCCTATTGCATCGGTGAGTCGCCGCTAAAGTCAACAAAATAGCTAGCTGAAGGCCAACGTCATATAAGATTTAAATATATTGAAAATCTAAAATTGACATACTTTTTGCTTAATATACGTTGTGTTTTTCACTACTATAATATTATGACAAATATTATAGGTTTAATTGTGATTTTAGTCAATGGTGGATCCAGAAAATTCCTTTAGTATGGAGCAGAAAAATAGAATATATATTTGGATCAAATAAAAATATTATTAATTCTTACAAAATATATAACTATAATGTTTAAACAAACTCAAAATACATAAGAGATTCTACAAATTATAATTGTTCTCTACGAGATTTTATATTTTGAAAATATTCAATAATTTTTTCATTGTAACACTATTAAAAAAAAAAATATATATATATATATATATAACTAATAAATCATTAAACCACTCGAACTTAAAATAAAAATAATACTATTATAAAAAGAACTTTTGTTATCTTGTGAGGGCAAGAGCCCCCATTACTTATACAGTAGATCCGTCTTTGGTTTTTGTCTCTCGATTTCCACCAATTCACATAATTAGTCTCCATGTTTTACAAATTGACAATTTTGGTTTCTTCATTAGATTTTTAAACTAAAAAATGACGATTTGACATAGTTTAATTGATGTGACATACAATTTTATGATATAAAATCAGCTAGATGCATTAATTACTCATACAATTATACGAAGTTGAAAACTAAGTTTTTATAGGATTAATTGCGATTTCAAATGTATTAATCATTTTAATCATCGTGTCATATATCACGTTATTTAAAACATGTTACGTCGTCATTTTTTAATTAAAAATCATAATGAGATATCAAAACCGTTTGTTTTTAAAATAGATAGGCCGATTTTGTGAGTTAATAAAAACAATTTATTAAAACTACAATTAAACCAATATTATATTTTTTTTTCTTAATAATATTATACTCTCTTTAATCAATATGTCGAGTCACAAATATTTTATATTTTAGAATGATAGGAAATTAACTTCTTATACTTATTTAAAATGTTTTTAAGTTTTGTTAAATTTAAATTTCTTTTATATTTTATAAGGTTAGAAAATCATTTTACCGTCTTCATTTACAGATTTTAACTCGAACTTCCACTTAATGATAAAAATTAACAAGCATTATAAACTATAATAATATAATAAAGTTAACTTACTATATCGTACTACTTAATCAAATCCTGAATTAGGACCACATATGATGATAGATATATCATATTAAGATCAAAGTGACCCTAAACATATTAACAACTGTTGGTAAAAAAAAAATTAACGGTCCAAATTTGGTAGTTGTCCTGAAAACTAAGTTGTATTTTAAAGTACAAAACAAAACTCATGACGAATCTAGACTTAGATATGACAAACCTTTCTGAGGTAGGTATCGTTTCTTTAAAGATACGTGTACTTGTAAGGTTCATTTGTACAACCTCGACAATAAAAAATTCATCAAATTATGTGGGATGTATTGATCCTTAAAACAGGCTATAAAAAGTTTTATTTATTATATATTGATAACACCAGTATATTATAATTATTTATAATTGATAATTAAAAAAATTTAAATGTTCGTGTGTATAAATTAAAAGGAACTTAATTTCTTTACTCTAAATTTTTGTTATAAAAAAACTAACCATGAAAACTGGTCACTATACCCGTGCTCGGGTAAACTCAAATTTATTTTCTGTAATTAAATTATATCACAAAATAAGAATCGTTATTTAGTAATTAATTTTTATTGAAACTTCTGTTGTGAATTTTTCTCTCAAGCACTTGGGTTATTATTATTATTATTATTATTATTATTATTATTATTATTATTATTATTATTTATGTTTTTAAATAAGCTTAGAAATAAAGGATCGTATTATATATGACACTGTTGTTGAACTTGTTTTTATTTTTTATTATTTGCCATATAATTTGTTATTTTTAAGCTACCTATATTATTTGTTAAAAATAAAATATTTACTATTTTTTAATGTATATGGACTTTGATGCAAACAAAGTTTATTAGAGTAAATATTGGGCTTTGACATAGTCAAGAAAATATCATATTTAAATAGTTTTACTAAAATTTTGATAATATTTTATGATTTTTAAATATTTTAATAATATAATATTTATTTGATATAGTGTAAAAAGAACAAAAAACAACACATTAATTTTAGGAGGGTTGGTCTATCCAAAAAGACAAAAACAACTTAAAAAATTAGCCTATCAAAATTTAATAGTTGAACAACAAATAATTGAGTCATTTAGAAATAGACACTCGAACTTGGTTTCACAAAATAAAAAACTACTTAAAAATTTGGGTATTAGATAAAAGCATAACCAATCCATTTGACTTTGGTTACCCAGTTTTTTAAAATAATTTGATTACTTTAAGATGTTGCACTTTAATTATTTTAATGCTTGTAAATATTTTATGCGATTTTAAGTACCTTGCAACTTTACATTGAAAAATTAAGGTTGTCATTTTTTAGAAAGAATATGATAGTCTATCATCAACAATTAAATTAAAAAAGTACCTAACCCAACCTAAAAATGAGATTTGACCCAACTCAACTCAATATTATAACAAACGATTTTTTTACCAGACCCAACCTAATGTTCACTGCATAGTCTAAATGCATGTGGTATAAATATTTTTGTTTTACAAAAAAAACAATGTTTAATGGTGGGGATGTGGTTCTTGAAGCGGAACCGCGGAGACTCTCAAAACACCACAAGCCCATGGAGGTGGAGTCGCGAGTTAGATGATGGGTTGTGCTGTGATGATTTATCAGTGGTATAGAGAGACTATGCAGGCAATCAATCTCCTATCTATTTGCTTGTTTTGCTATTTGCTTTACATTTTTCACAGATGATCTTTTCCCTGTTTTTTGACTGGGAAACGTGATTTTTCCCTCTCAAGACCCGGTACAAGACTATGGAAAACAAGTAATGGACACAAAAAGAAAATAGCTTAACCAATCTGACTTCTAAATAGCTTAGTAAGTGAAGTGGATTAGATAAATGCTAACCAAATACTGTGACAGGAAATGAGATCCTCAAATTACAGAATATAACAAATAATCTTTCACATAATTAAAATTACAGTGTCACCAAACTAGTGTGTAAAATAAGTTCATGTAGCACAGAGGTGTTCCATGGAATAAATAATGCTCTGTCCAAAGCAAAAAGCTAATCCAGACAAACAAAAATGATTATGAAACCTGAGTCACCTAACAATGTGTATAAGAAAACAAGTCCTCACTTCGTAAATCAATCCGACGCCCTCTGCATATTATTTAGAGTTCAGAAGTCAGGACTTGAAGGGCTTGCTAGCTCACATCTATTTGAAGCACTTTAATAGTGTTACAGACAATAATCTGTAGTGAAACTGACGAATGATGAATATTCTAACTTAAGGGTTTTATTTAGGTGACAGTCCCAGTATCTTTCTGCTCATTGTAATCTTGGAAAAAGGACTTTCCAGCTTCATATGTAGACCAGCAGATAGCGGCGGCAGGAGCATGAAAGAGCATCCTTGGAACCCACCCTCGCATGAGCCCTTTGTATCCATCCTTTTTCACTATTGTTTTAATAACATCGCCAATTGAACCACTTTTGAACCTATCACATCCACACACACCCTGCACGACGATGAAACCAATGTCAAGATAAATACTCTAAGGAAAGGAAACATTGGGCTTACAAAATTCGTGCCTAATTTTCCTTGATTTACCATCATTTTTTAATATTTTTATAAACGATTTACCATCATTCTCAACCCAAGGACGCCAAACATTCATGATCAAAATTCAAATCAAGTTCAAATAAAATATCAACTTGATAAAACACCATATCACACAATACAAAAATAACAATTAACACATTTTCAACCAGGTGTGACTATATAAATCAAACAACACCGTAATGCTCTAACACAATTAACAAATATATCAAAAGATAATTCATGAAATGAATGTAGAAATGCTAATCACATTTGGAACCTTTTCTTTATTAGAACATAATAAGTTATTCTGATTTAGTGTATGGTCATATAATCGTAAGATAATCCTCCAAGAAACAATGGGAAGATGATAAAAATTTCCAAGGATGCTAATCTGCACAAGAGGATCTTGCCAGTTAACCTACATAAGATTCTACAGTAGAATCATCAAATGAAGTCATCCAAGTTGAGAAGATACATGATACATCAAATGGTCTGTTGTATACATATAAAATTTCATGCTTGTAGATAAACCTGAAAAATAAATAAGATGCTACTCACAATTAATCTGTTAACTATCATTTTCAATGGTAAACAATTTGTGGTTCATTGTAAAATATCAACCCTGTATTTCATTCTTTCTCATAACTGGTATGAATATGTAATATACAATTATCAATTTACATGTAATGTATCATGCTTCTATCTAAACTAGTAGCGAAAAGTAAACAAGGTGTAGCTTATTAGCAATCAATTATCATTTTCAACAATAAACTTTTACAGTTTGTGGAAGGATGGCTGCCATGCATCTTTTTTTTTTAACTGGTGTGTATATTTCTGTGTTTAATACATCATGCATGTTTCACGGTAGATAGGTGCATAGTGCATGTGTATGGAAGGTGAGGAAACGAGGGAGTAGAGGAGAGAGGATCTAAATGGGCCTAAGGAGCTGCTCCCTCTCAGTCAAGGGGGAATTTTTTTTTTTTCTTAGGCATTATCTGGTTTTCTCCAATCTCCATCTTGTAAGGAGTATTGCTTCACCTTCATTATTGTTTCAATTCCTATATAGTTCAGGAATTAGACAGTAACAGAGGATGTGTCCTCTGGTCGATATAGTTTATCAATACATATGTATTTTCTTCCATTCTGCACATGGTTCCTATCATATCTTAAACATGTCATGTATGTTAAATAAGGTGTTGGTAATAATAAAAACAATTAACAGTGAACTTTATGCAGTATAACATGGGACAGACACCCTGCATCTTTCACATCCTCTCACCATATTCTATTGGTTTCTTCTCTGCCAATCATCACTTCTTAAGAAAATGTCTTTTGAATTGAATCTCCTTTTTTTATTTTTCCAACTCAGTCCTCACTCACATATGCCAAATTTTAACCTGAGAGTATAACTCTTTACTTAACATGCCTACTTAGAGAAAATTGTTGCCCCAAAGTTTTCTAATTAGTCCCTTATTTGGAAAAATCATGCCAATGAGGTCCCTTTTTTGTTCCAAAAAGATCTCTTATTTTACAAAACTTATACCAATGTGGTTCTTTTCTAACGCAATTTAAAGGGAAAGGACAACATTTAAACAAAAAATGAAACCTTTTTCTATTAAGCAGGGTCAACTACATAGATCAAATCAACACCATATCACCTTACTACAAATCATATCTAAAAATAAAACTATTTAACTCCAAATCTATCATAATAGTTAGATTTGAACTACTCAAACCATAACTATATGACTATCCAACCTTCCATTAGTAATCCCCTACCAATCAAACCGGATTAACTTCCATTTGCTTCACTTTTTATACACACCGCCTCTGTTGTGACAAACATGAAAACCCCACAGAAGCACAGAGAATTTGCCCATGGAACTAACAATACCAAAACACAAGCTGAAATGATCAATGAAAATAGCATCCAAGCTCCAACCAAATATAACTATTGCATTAACAAGTCACAACCAGTGTTGTCAAATAGCAAAATTTGAACAAACAACAATTTTCTGCAATATGCGCTCGACAACACAAACACATGAATATAGCATATAAGGGCAGGACACTCAAATTCACAAAAGAGCACACTGTTCATATGATAAACTTTAAAGACATGCACTAGGCATTAAGCAATTCAAAATCAAGAAATTACTATTGATCATTTTAACTATAACTTTTATAGGTATAGCTATACCTGACACTGCAATTGAGTTTTAACAACATCAAGCGGTGTTGTAACAGCAGCAGCCAAACCACCAGCCGCAGCGCCAGCCGTAGCATGAACAATCAACCGTTCATCATCAACACTCTCCGGCGAGACCTCGCTCAATCCCCGCTTTGCTGCCTCATAGGTAGCAAAATGCACAGCCGTAAAAGGCGCATTCATCAAAACTGTAGTCCTATACGAAGCATAAAAAGCACTAAAACCTTCCTCACTCATAACCCTCTTTACACAATCAAAAACACCTTTATAACCACTATTACTCAACTGCAACCTCTGTTTCACCATATCCATCGGCGTAAAAACCGCGTCACTTGCCACGGTGGCACAAACACCAGAAGCAGCATGAGCAGCAGCATTATTAGGGTTTCCCTGTGAAAACCGCTTTTTACAAGTTTCGTAAACGGAGAAATAAACGGCGTGGGCTGGGCCTGCACCTAGGCCCATTGCACCTATACCACGGTATAAAGCAGACGGGCCTTCCGATTGAATAATGGAACGGAAAGCTTGATGGACCGTAACGGATTTAATGGGACAAGAACCGAGTGCTTGCATATGAGTTTTAACGGTGTCAACGGGAAACATTGCCATGTGTTCGATGCAACCAGCGATGGATCCGGAAATCATAAACTGCCAGAAGTGAAGACCGTCGTGAGTTGACGGCGTTGAGATTTTTTCTTCGGTGTGGAAATCGGGTCGGAAATCAGGGTTTTGGAACTTCGCTCTCGCTTCTGTAGCCATTACTTTGAGGAAATTGTTAACAAATTATTATAATAAAGAAAAATACGAAAAAAAGGAATGGAAATTAATAAAACTATGTGATTAGGGTAATAAGATGGTGCAAAATTGGATTTATTGTTGTGTTGTGGATTGGGGATTTGAGAGGTTTTTGTGCCATAAACTAAGAGGAGAAAGAATTGGGTTTCTTAGTTTGAAAGTGGTGAATTAGGGATAGAGTAGAAGAAGGAAGGAGGGTGAATTGAAATTGAACAAGGTGATTGATTGCGTGGTGGACTTTGTGTCTGTGTGTTTGTGTTTGTTAACGATGTTAGGATTCCAAATATTTGGGAGTGGGATTTTTTTACGGTTTCTATATTCACATTCACGTATTTTTATTTACAAAATCAAGGTTAAATATGGACCACGTTGGATCTAACGGCCAAAAGATATATTGCACGCATTTATTTATTTTTGTGTGCAAATCAAATGGTTAAAAAAACTTAGGCAACCGCATAAATTTTGAGTATTGACATGGTATTCATCCTAATAATATCGTGTATATTTTAGTTGAAATATAAATAAATTTTATATTGACAATTAATAATAATTATTGATCTTATTATATCATTATATGATTATAATTTTCATCAATATAAAATTGTTTATATTGTGGATGTCTATTAAACCTTTATTATATAGATGTTTGTGATAGGACTTTGATCATTTCAATTCAAATATTATTTCATTGTCTCTGTTTCTCTTAATTTTATTTGTTTTATCAATTTTTTTGGTTTGGATTTATAGTTTATATCATATAAACTATTTATGTAAAATTTTACACAAATCTAAAATTATTCAATACGTTATTCAGATATCAAAATGAATATCTTATACATTTTTATTTAACACCACTAATTTTCATGAGTTTCAATACCATATCAAATAACTTTAAATTTGTGTAAAAATTTTCATGCATGATTTACATGTTATAAATTTTCAATCAAACTTGAAAAATAAAAATAAATAGAAGAATTGAGGGAGATTTGAATTGAGATAATACAAACTTAAGAAGGTTAAATGAACATGCATTGTCAATAGAGATGACAATTAGATCTAGACCTAATGGGTACCCGCAAAAAAATCCGCAATGGGTAGGGTAAAAACTCGCATAATGGGTATGTGTATGGGGATGAGTAATTACCCGCAAAATTAAACGGGTATGGGTGCGGGTACGGGTACTATAGTATCCACCCCGCCTCACACTTATATATTATTATTGTTATTATTATTATTATTATTATTATTATTATACGTTTGTTTGAACTTAAATAAAAATGATTTTTGTTTTAAATAATGTAGACATTTTTTAAAAAATGGTTTTTAGTTTGTTTGTATACAATTTTATAAAAATGATTTTTTTTAAAACTACAAAATTATCATAAAGGACATATAAATGAATTTCAAGAAAACATGTTTGTTTGAAAAAATATTTTTTAAATACATGATTTTTCTATACACATGTCTCTCTACTCTCTTATGCATCTCTATCTCCCCCTTCAATCTCTATCTCTTTCACTCTCTACTATCTCATGTCTCTCTACCTCTCTTTTTTATTCCAAGCAAATAAATGAATTTAAGTCCTCCATTTCATAATTTTCAGATCCTCCTAAAAAATAAACATATAAATAAATCATCACAAAAATATGCTAGTAATAAATTTTGGAGGTCCTATTCTAATTTTAAAAATTGAGCCTTAATAAAAAAAAATGCAATTTTAATAATTAGAAAAATAAATTTTAGTTCCTACACACATATCAAGCTACATGATGCTCTATCCATACCAATTTACATGATGCTCTATCCATACTAATTTTTTAAATTTAATCACAACAACATCGATTATTTATTGATATATTTTTGTTAAAGTGCGAATACTGGATATGAATACCGACACTTAAGTACCCAAAGAACAATGGTACAAATATTAAAGTTGATACTCACAAGGTGGTACAAACACTGGTATAAGTATTTGTTTTAAACTACGGGTATAAGAACGGGTACTATACTATCCTACCTAAACCCTATGTCATTTCTAATTGTGAATATAAACACAATTTTACACTAGCTGACCAACACAAATCTTTAATTAAGGGGTTATTTAATGATAATAGTTACAGTAATGTAATCGGATCATAAAATCAAGGATTTCTATTCATCGTCAATATACAATTTGATTTACACCCATAGCACAATATCCTTTTTCTCTTTTAAGAATATAAAATAATATCATAGTGTTTTGATAAAATGTATATATATATAAAATTATATTATGAACAGGTACATAGAAATTAATTAAAAAAATATATCTTAATTACCATATATAAGTACCAAACTTTGACAAATCCAAACCTTTTTATTCTTAAATAAATTTCTTTAAAACATTTTTAACCTTTTTTTAATAATTTTTTCAAACTTTCAACTACCTTAATTATTATTACTTTTATATACAAACTTGAATTATTATTTTGCTTAAAAATTCAAATTATTTAATTATTATTACTTTTTTATAGAAACTTTAACAATAAATTCTCTCTTAAATTCTAATTATTTAGTTTACAAGGTCAATGCATGTTTTTTGCACTTAACCTGTTTGTGAAAATGTCTACAAGAAATATTGAAGAGTAAATACTTAGTGGCTAGTACCCATTTTCATGTCCAACATTGGAAGATTTTTCATATTAATGTCTAATTTTTATGGTCAAATTAGTATATGACTTTTGTCAAATCTTGTTATGATTCCTCGATGGTGGCTGCATAGTGCAACACGCTGCAGAGGATTCAAATCCATCAATCCACTACCAAGGGTTAAAGTACCCATGTTAGATCCTCTACAACTGACCTTATATTGCAGTTGACAGTAAAGGATTTAGTTTCTTAAAGTAACCTATGAAAATTAAGTTGAGGTCCTTTATTTGTGTTTCTTTAATATATAAGGACTAATATGAAACATTTGTTAAGCTTGAGAATGAAAATGAATTTACCTCAAGCTGGTCACCAAGGTTGACAACAATGGAGTGATGCATTGGGGGAACATCCACCCAATGCCCATCTTTGAGCAGTTGTAGGCCGTTGACCTCGTCATCTTGGAAGAGAAGGATGATTCCGCCGGCATCGGTGTGAGCATGAAGACCCTTAACCAGCTCCGGGTTAGGGCATTGAGGGTAGTTGGCTACCTTGGTACCAAAAGGTTGTCCTCTTGGTCAATAGAAGGCTGTTTTGAGGTACCCTTTCTCTAGTCCAAGATTCTCACAAAACAAATCCAAAAGCTCTTCTGCTAGTTTCTCTAGCTTCAAAGCAAAGTCCTTCATCACCTTCCTGCTTCATAATCACCATAAGAAATTTAGAATCCTGGTGAAGAAAGTCCTTCATCATTTAGTGATGTGTAGATACTCTAAAGAAACAAAAATCATATTTGGTGCAATATGCTCAAACTTAAAGGAAATGACTTTATTCACCTTTTTAAGACAAAATCTCAATTAATTGTTTTGATGAAAACAAACAAAGATTAATTAAAGACTCTAATTATGATTCTAATTTAAATGTTATTTAACATGTGTATTTGAGTGTATTAATCCAAGATAGGTACTAAGCAAAAGCAAGCAAAATTAGTTTAAAGAATAAGCTAAAAATGGACTGCCAAGAACCAAGAACGTTCTGGACGTTTTCTGGAAAAAACCAAGAACGTTCTCTAGGATTTTTTTTCCACTTCATCAAGACTGTTCGAACCAGATTTTTATGCAAGGAAATATCATGCTTATTTCGAATAGATTACCAATACATATACAAGGGATATGCAGCTTTAATAATAGCAAAAAAAGTACTCTAAAAGATCTAAGGAGAAAAGATTTAAATCAAGGGAAAGTAACAAAATTAGTTGAAAACGATCATTCTCCAGGCTCCAGAACATTCTCAAGTTTCTGTCATACTGCACCAGAACATTCTTCAGCTTTTGAAGCACAGACCAAAAACGTTCTTGAGACTCCAACATCACATTATGACACATATTCTCATGATCAAGCAATCTTCAAACACTGTACAGATTAGAAGAAAGAGAATGCACAAAGACCAGAAAGTCTTAAAGTCAAAAAGGGAAAAAGTTCAGTCAAAAGCCTTAAATTAAAGACTGGTTATTTTAATCTGCCCCTTGACCAAGGGAACCCTTCAAACGGTATCTTTGAGCTGACGTGGACCTCCTCAAATGTCTATAAAAGGAACCTCACAGCTCAATGGAAAATACGACATTCAAGTGCAAAAGAAAGATCATCAATCACTCACATTCATACTTGAAAGTCACACAAGAAATCAGTAACATTTAGTTTCGAATTTATTATCATTAGTTTACTAAAACATCTTGTAAAGAATCTAAACCACAAACGAGAGTTGAGATACAACATATTCTATCAAACACTTTATCATTATCGTGTAAACTCAAGACTATAAGGAGTGTTTTTAGCTTGAGTGAGTTGTTTAGAAAAATCCTTTTAAGGTTAAAAGGTGAGTTGTAAAAATCCTATCAAGGGTTGATAGGTAACCTGACGAAATCTCTTTTTGGGTAGAAAGGGGTTGACGATTGTGACAGATCAAGGCTGATTTGAGCTAGGTGCTGTAAAACCAAGAAGGTTCTTTGTTTTTAACACTTAGTGGAAAATCCACGGTTGTGAGGATTGGGCGTAGCCCGGGTTGGGTGAACCAGGATAAATCTTTGTGTGTTATCTCTTCCCTATCTCTATTTAATTTCAGCTCTTCATTTACTTAAGTTAAAAAACGATTTCTGTTTTTAAAACAAACCAAGAATGTTCTCCATTTTCTAAAACGCTCTCCATTTTCTGCTTTTACTATAAGGATCATTTTGCCTTTTAAAACTAACTAAGAGCGTTCTCAGTTTTCTGTTTCCAGAACCAAGAACGTTCTCCGTTTTTTGTTTTATTAACCAAGATCAAACTTGAGTGTTTTTATGTTTTTTTGTGTACATTGGAAGTGACTTAAGGGAATAAGGGGTGAGAAATTACTCCAAACTTAAACTTAAATTCTGCTCCTATACGAAATCTCTCTATATCCATTAATGCAACTGAAAATCTTGGGCTAAATATTGTGTCAATTATTAGTGATTTTGTGCTAAGTAGTATCTATGTAAAATATTACTATATGTCATGCAATGTGTGATACCATAATGTTTGTATTGTTTAACCAGTATTCATCACGGAGATCAGGGATCTCTGAAATGTTTGATTCAGGGAGGTGGCGAACATGGAAGGTGGTTTCCCAATCCATGTCTTTGACCTCAGTTTGTACAACCTCTAGGCCTTTGCTTGATACCAATTGTAACACCCCAAATTTTATAATAAACTATTTTATTAATGAAATATGATTTTAAATAATTAATTTGGTGTTAAAATCATTTTAGAATACATGTTGATAAATTTCGTGATTAGTTTTCGTTATATGGGTGCTTTAGATGATGTGCTACTTTTATACATATTGGACTAAATGAGTAATATAAATAACAAATATTATACTTTATTATTTTATATATTTTTCTAAATAGTATTTTAGTGTAATATTTTAAAGAATAAGATTTTAGGCGATTTTACGTGTATATGCGCGTAAACAATTAATGTGACATTTTACAATGGGTTTGACTGATGTTAAGTGTGCAAATAGTTATATTACAATTATTTATAACTATTTTCTATTTTTAGTTATTTATTTTATAAATAATTATCTTGAGATAATGATAATACTGTATTTGATTTTCTTGATTTTTATATACTTGTTATGGCATTGCGATTTTATATATATTTATTTTGATTTATTAATTAATATAAAATGTTGATATTATATTTATTTATTTTATAATTTCAAATATTTTCTAACGATCGTAGTAATTTAATGTGAATATTTGAAAAAATAAGTATAATTATAATGATTAATTTGAATATGAGAGTTTTGGTTATTAATGTATTTTAAAAGATTAATTACTTTAATTATTTTATTTTGTATACTATTAGTTTTAAAATAGTAGTTATATTTTATAAATTAAATTGTGTTTAATAAAAAATATTAATAAAAATTAGTTTTGATAATTGTTAGTTTTATTTTTAAAAAATAATAATAAAATAAAGGAGTAATTAAAATGTATTTTATGTGTTAGGCCCATATGCAAGAGTAAACCCTAATTCAATAATTAAGAGAAAACTTAATTGAAAAGAAACAAAACAGTAGAGGAGCAGCCGCACTGCAGTTTTAAACATGAGAGAAAACGAAGAAAATCAGTACCGTGGATCGACAACTGTTCTAGAAAACTTTCTCCATTAGGCCGAGTGGGTGGTGTGGTGGTTCAATGTTTGTCAAATGTCAGTCGTGTCAGTTATGTTTTCTTGTGTATTAATTACTTTCACTAACATATTTTTCCCTTTTATGTTATTGTGTGCTATATATTTTTGTATAACTATACATATTTTTGAAGTTACTAATTAACTATTTATTGTTTTGCTTACTCTGATTGCAATGTGGATTGTAAGTTCCTATCTAAATGATCAAATAAACTATGGGATTATTTGTTAAAATTTAAGTTAAATTAAATTGTTGACATGATTGAGTTAATTATCTATTGACTGGACTAGTGACTTATGTTTCTAACTGTGATTTTATACTCTCTTGTTATAGTGGATAGTTACAATATAATTTTTTTTTGATTGAATAGTTATATGTTTCAATTTATTAATTTCATCGAGGTAATCCTATTTATTGAATTGATAGATTTTATTATATGTGTTTGTGCATGAGACTTACTCTCATTTTCTTCAAATTTTTGTAAGTTGTTTCACTAGTAAACTCGATTAATTAATATATTTTATTAGTGATTTTAATTTCCCTTTGAACCCATTTAGTATATTCAGAGTTTAAAGTATGAGTTTCATTTTTTGGCATTATGTTTTAAAGCTCAGTTTTGATTTTAATCAATTTAAAATATTTAGCCGTGATGCGAATTTGGTTAAAATGATTGATCCAATAACTAATTTATTGAAACGTTGATTTTCGTATGATATATATCTTTAAGGCTTCGGGTATTGAATTTTACTTGGTAGAAATTATTATTATTATTATTATTATTATTATTATTATTATTATTATTATTATTATTGAAACCCAATGTAGAAAGAAAATGATGTTTCTTTCTAAACCTTGAGTTAAATATATCTCTTATGTTTAAAGTTTTAATTTTGACTAGAAAATTCTATTTTTTTTTATTGAAGTTGGCATGTGTGAAAAAAAAAACTTGTGATTGTTTTCATTACTATTATTATTGGTTTTAAGATAATGTTGTAGATGTTATTGTCAATCAAAAATCTTGTCTTGAAAAATATTTATAAAATTTTAACATTAAAACTTGGTTTTATCAAAAGTGAAAATCACTTGAAAATGTTGAATGGTAGTGGATTTTAAAGTGTGGATTATAATTTTAAATTACTAGAAATTGTTAATGGTTGTATCTAGATGGTTGAAGTTTTGATATTGCTTTTGAAATCAATTTAGGACGTTCGTCGTGATTTTGAAATAGTATAAAATTCATATTATTAGCGATAGCAATTCTTGAATATTCAAGGTTGGTTGAATTTTTTAAAGTTAGATTTTTAGAAGAAAAAAAATTGTAAATGAGTAAAGTTGATTTATTTTTTTTAAAAAAGTAATATTTAATGTTTTAATTGTTGTTGATTTATTTTAAAGAATTAAATTGTTTGGAGTTGTCTTGATTCATAAAATTGGAAGGAAAAAAAAATATGACGATGATTTTATTTAAAAATTAGAGTAGTCAAAGATCTTAGAAATGTATTTTGATGATTGAAGTACGAGTGAAATTTTAGAAATCTTATAGATTTTAAAAATACACGTGATTTATTTTATTTTTATTGTATTTAGAAACGTGATTTACTTTAGTTGTTTTTATTTAGATGTGATTTATTGAAAAGTAATTTAAGGAAAATGTTTGAATTCTCAATGATTTTTTTTTTTGTGCTAAATGATTAGTGATACATTTTATAATAATTAAACTTAGAAATCAATTTTTAGAATGACGTGTAACCTTTAAAGTGGCTTATGCACTACGTGATTCAATTTAGTTAGATAACATGTTGTATCTTCTAGTAAATAATTATTTATTTTATCTGATAGTTGGAAAATCTCTGTTTTAGTTTGTTGTAACTTTTAAGTGATGATGATTAATTCAAAAAGAAATTTAATTGTGATCAATTTGGAGCAATTAGACTTCTATGAGAATATGTTACATGTTTAGAATCAATGTTTGAGTTATGAGATGATTGTAAAATCTTGGTGCTAATTTTTGGATTAGTTATGTGAATGTGTATATGATTATGTAAATATTAAATTGTTTCAAGTGTTCTAATTGTTGGGAATTAGTGTATAGAGTTAGAGTATCGAGAGCATCTCAAAGTGAAATAGTTCTATATTTTTTTAATTGGATTATTGATTATATATTGATGTAAGTGTCGTTGTTACTACTTGTAAGTTACAAATAAATTATTGTCAATGTATAATTAAGTGAATTTTTAACTTGATGTAAGGAGTAGGAGTTGCGGCGCTGCCTTCGCACTCCCGAATCATGTTAAAGATACTTTTAATTACCAATGTTTGAATTTGAATGATTACAATTATAGTTGTTTTAACTAATTGACTCCATGAGTAGAAAGGACTACCTACCCCAATGACTCATCGTCGATAAAAGATGCAACAATAACTCGTTATTATTGATAATTTTATTTTTGAAATAGTTAGAAATCATTTTCATCTCTTATACAATTTTGAGTGATTATGAGTCTGACATAAATGTTGAATGCTGATAATTGTTTATGTGATGTAAAAATTAGGTTGGGGGTGTGTACTTAAACATCCAATTAAGTATATTTGATCTTCTAAGTGACTTGCTTAAAATGAATAAGTGCATTATGTTAGTATCTTATTTTTCTATATTTTCTCATTTGATAAGGACCTAGAACTATTGTAGGAGTTCTATAAATAAAATGTGTGTACAAGACTTTGAAATTAAGTTATACTTTGAGTGTGTTTGAAATTATATGTGAAAATATTTATCCTTTTTCACTATGATTATACACATTACTTTTTTTTAAAAAAAGAAAAAAAAACTTAAGTGATTGCATGTCATTAAGTTGTTATATGCGTTTTTGTTTGTAATTCTTGAAGGTGTGAAATATTTTAAACGTTTCTCTATAAGTCTATCTTTTGTGAAACCTATAGAGTAATTGTTGTTAGGATGTAAACATTTTTTAAGAGGGTAAAACTAGTAGAATATTGTTTGAGAAGTTAGTTGAATTTGAAAGCGTATATGATATATGTGTTAATTGATTCAACTAAATGTAGTAAGTTCTTGTTGACTAAATTCACATGCTTAGTTTTATCTATAAACGATAATGATTGATCATGATATTTTCTTCATATTTGAGTTGTTGAATGTGACGTGTTTAATTGATCAGAACAACACTAGTTGCCACTTTCTAAATTCTATGGATTCTCAAATTTACTTTGCTCTCGTGACCTATACTTTGGGATCATATATGATATGAACGTAATTTCTAGGAAGGAGCTTAGCTACTGCATGTGTGAAACCCTAAACCCAAATTGCAATAAAAAGTAAAATGTGTAACACCCCAAATTTTATAATAAACTATTTTATTAATGAAATATGATTTTAAATAATTAATTTGATGTTAAAATTATTTTAGAATACATGTTAATAAATTCTGTGATTAATTTTTGTTATATGGGTGCTTTAGATGATGTGCTACTTTTATACATATTAGACTAAATGAGTAATATAAATAACAAATATTATATTTTATTATTTTATATATTTTATATATATATTTTTTAACGATGATAGTAATTTAATGTGAGTATTTAGAAAAATAAGTATAATTTTAAAAATTAATTTGAATATGAGAGTTTTGATTATTAATATATTATAAAAGATTAATTATTTTAATTATTTTATTTTATATACTATTAGTTTTAAAATTGTAGTAATATTTTATGAATTAAATTGTGTTTTAAAAAAAAAAGTAAACCTAATTAAATCATAATAACAAAAAAATAATAATTAAAAAAACAAAAAAAGAAAAGAACGGAAGCAACAGAGCAGATCAAAAACGCATAACATCCTATTCCTCTCAAATTCATCCCACCAACTCCTTGCCATTTGAAGCAATCCCAACTTCTATCCGACACAAAATCGGCCACTGAATCCAGTTTTAGCATCAATTCTATCGATCGTGGTCCCGTTTCATCAGAAACAGCTGTGTTACTTTCCTTGGACGAGCTGTTTTTGGCCGATTTCGATCACCACGTTTGTCGTATCAAAAAACTGACATCGTTTTTTGATTCCTCTCGTCGAAACCTTCAAGAAGCACTACTCATTTGCATTTTTCGGAGAAATTGACGTCGAGCCCTTCCGGCGCTCCGACGAGTCGGTGAGACTTTTTCTGCAGTTTTTTTTTTTCTCGTCGTTTTGACTCTATTTTTGCTCCAAAAATTATTATTAATTATTTAACATCGATTTTTATACTCCACATAATTTATCAGTCACGTCTCAGCGATTTTGTGAACTCGCCGTTTATTTGGATTCGCTCGTTATACGTTGTCGATCTACGGTTGTTGTTGAAAACTTCCATTGATTTCTGTGATTAGAGAAAGCGTCTAAGGTAAGGGGTGAGAGAGCGTTTGAATCCATGAGTATAATATATTGCGAGATGAACGGGAAAACCGTATTTCCCAATGATTCATCCGGGGCTTGCTATGTACGGCAATAGCCCTTTGAGTGATAAGTTGATTAATGTGAAAATATGGAAATTGTGAGATTAAAATTTGGAATAAAAATATTTATAAAGTGTTGATTGAATTAATTTTGTTAAATGTGTGATATTTGATATTATCGTGATGTTTGATTTATTTTTGTTAAATGTGTGATATTTGATATTATTGTGATATTGGATGTCAAATGAATTTTATGTATGTTTGATTAGAGGAGTTTTTGTGATGTGATAATAAAAGATGGATACATTGTGATGAGTTTATGTAATGATGATGATGATGTATGATTAATAATAGTGATGTTATAAACTTGTGATGAGGATACTGAAGTAACCCCATAATTGATGAAATAGTGATGATTCCAATTTGTGTTTGAGATGATGGTCTTAATGGAGTATCATAGGCCAACGAGGGGAGAAAATAAATATTGAGAATTTTTGAAGTGAAGATTATTTTGTCATCATATAGGTAGGTTCTGACAAGCCTAGTGATTCTGGGAAAGTGCAACTGAATTGAGTCTGATCGTGGCGGTCTACTATCTAGCCTTAAGGCAAGATTGTTAGACCTTGGAGGTATTCGGATGGGGAATTCCTAGGTGACTTGGAGGTAGCACTCCAAATGTCGGGAGCTACCACACAACACACGTTTACCTCGACTGTCGCGTATATGTGTCTCGGGTTGAGTTGAGGGGATTTATGAGGACAGGGCCAATTTGAATTGTCCGTCCACCGGGATGGAGGCATAGTATCAAGCCTCCTAACCAAGTACTTCAGAGTTAGAATGGTACTACATTGTGAAGTAGAGTCTAAGCTCATGCATTGCATTGTGTCTCCTTGTGATTGTTTTGTTGTGATTAATATTGTATCGCGATAATAACTTCTCTCAAATGATTTGACGTTATAGTGAAATGTATTGATTTCTCTTGAGTGATCTTGAGTTTATAATGTGATGTTTTTTTTTCTTGAAGAATGTTTATATAATGATACGGTTTGTTATGATCAATTGCGTGTTCTTCTTACTTATATTATACTATAAGCATGATCTCGAAACTCACCTCCTTCGTTGTTTGTGTTCGACTCGCTTGGCCCTGCGTTTGCGAAATCGCAGTTATTACAGGTTAATGAGTCTTGAAGTTCATGTTTGGGAGAAACTCCGCTCTAATAGGTGATACCGGGAATAAGAGTCGTAAATTGTATTTTACTTTTACTTTTTATTAGAAACGAATTTTTTGTATGAAAAATCTTATAAGTACTAGTTATTTTTTGAAATTAAATTAAAAAAAAACTATAGCTAAGTCAAGTTTGTTGGTATTGTACTATTTTAATTTAGGAACAAAGTTGATTTTTTTACATGTGTATTTAGAGGAACGTGATATCCTAAATTAGTTATAAAAATTCTTATTTTGTTGGAAACATATTTTCTTTATCCGCTGCGAATTTTGTTTCAAAAACAAATTTAGTATAAGTTACTATATATGTTGTTTTGGGGTTTAGGGTGTCACATTAGTGGTATCAGAGCAGGTCTGTCCAATCAGGCCGAGTGGGTCGAGTGTCGGTTCAATGTTAGTCAAATGTCTATCGTGTCAGTTGTGTTACCTTTCCTATTAATTATTTTGTCTATCATATTTTATTTTTCCGTTATATTATTATGTTATGTGCTATATGCGTTTGTATCATTGTACATATTTTTGAAGTTACTAATTAACTATTTACTATGTTCTTACTCTGATTGCGTGGTGGATTCTAAGTTATTACCTAAGTGATTAAATATACTAGGAAATTCTTTGTTAAAATTTGAGTTAATTTGAATTGTTGACGTGATTAAGTTATTACCTTTTGATTGGACTTGTGTTTCTAACTTTGATTATTTGCTCTTTTGTTATTGTGGATAGTTAGAAATAAATTTTTATGTTTTGGTTGACTAGCTATATGTTTGAAATTATTAACTTAATCGAGGTAATACTAATCATCGATGGATAGACCTTGTCTTTGGGGTGGTAACATGGTTATTAAAGTTTTTATCTTGCTAATGAAATTAATATAGAACGTTAGTAATAGTTTTGAAACATTAAGAAATTCATATTATTAATAATAATAATCCTTGAATATTAGAGAATGGTAAAACTTAGAATTTAAAAAAAAAATGACATCTTGAATGAGTTAAAGCTGACTTATTTTGTAAAATAAAAATAACTTTTGTTTGAATTACTCTTTACTATTTTAAAGAAATTAAATTGAGTTGAATTTTTGTTGATTTATAAAATAACAATAATTATATACTATTAATTTTATTTAATGTTTAAAATAGCTGAAAATTTACACCATATTTTACTATGTGTTGTTTTTAAGAAAATCAAAAAGATTTGTTGTTATATTCGTTTAGAGGGGCTTGGTGTGAATATTGAATCGTGAGCATGTTGGGATAATTGTTTGAAATGATTGATTTACTGATTATGATATTTTGAACTCATTAGAGTTTAACTTGATGTTAGAGTTTTAGATTTTAAGAACTCATTAGTGATTTATAATGGTACTAATAAAAAAAAAACTTGTGATTGCTTTCATTACTATTGTTATTGGTTTTAAGATAATGTTGTAGATGTTATTGTCAATCAAAAATCTTGTCTTGAATAATATTTATAAAATTTTAACATTCAGTTTTTATATGGACACAAAACTTGATTTTATCAAAAGTTAAAATCACTTCAAAATGTTGATGGCAGTGGATTTTAAAAGTGTGAATTATAATTTTAAATTACTTAAAACTATTGATGGTTGTATCTAGATGATTAAAGTTTTGATATTGCTTTTGAAATTAAATTAAGATGTTTGTCATGATTTTGAAATAGTAGAAAATTCATATTATTAGCAATAGTAATTCTTGAATATTCAAGGTTGGTTGAATATTTTTTTTGTTAGACTTTTAGAAGAAAAAATAATTGTAAACGAGTTAAAGTTGATTTTTTAATGGAAAATAAGTAATATTTAATGTTTTAATTGTTGTTGATTTATTTTAAAGAATTAAATTGTGTCGGAGTTGTCTTGATTCATAAAATTGAAAGAAAAAATATATCACCATTATTTTATTTAAAATTTAGAGTAATAAAGGATCTACTCCTAGTTTTACTATGTGTTGTTTTTAAGAAAATAAAAAAGACTTGTTATAGTAATAGTGTTGAGAAAATAAGTAAATAAATTGGAACTATTTTGGAAGTGTTAATTAATTGAAAAATTTCCTATTTATATATATATAATTTAAATTTTGTTTCAAAATGTAAGTTGAAAATAATATTTATAGTGATTAATTATTTAGAAATGTGTTTTGATGATTAAAGTACGAGTGAAATTTTAGAAATCTTATAGATTTTAAAAATACACATGATTTATTTATTTTTACTGTATTTAGAAACATGATTTATTTTAGTTGTTTTTATTTAGACGTGATTTATTGAATAGTAATTTAAGGAAAAACTTTGAATTCTCAATGATATTTTTTTGTGCTAAATGATTGATGATATATATTTTTTTGTTGATAATTTAAGTCTAGAAATCAATTTTAGAATGATGTGTAACCTTTAAAGTGACTTATGCACTACCTGATTCAATTTGGTTAGGTAACATGTTGTATCTTCTAGTAAATAATTATTTATCTTATTTGCAATTTGGAAAATCTCTGTTTTAGTTTGTTGTAACTTTTAAGTGATGATGATTAATTCAAAAGGAAAATTAATCATGGTCAATTTGGAGCAATTAGACTTCTATGAGAATATCTTACATGTTTAGAATCATTATTTGAGTTATGAGATGAACGTAAAATCTTGGTGTCAATTTTTGGATTAGTTATGCGAATGTGTATATGATTATGTAAATATTAAATTGTTTGTTTTTGAAGTGTTCTAATTGTTGGGAATTAGTGTATAGAGTTAGAGTAATCGAGAGCATCTAAAAGTGAAATAGTTCTATATATATTTTTTTAATCGGATTATTGATTACATATTGATGTAAATGTCGTTGTTACTACTTGTAAGTTACAAATAAATTATTGTGAATGTGTAATTAAGTGAACTTTTAACTTGAAGTAAGGAGTAGGAGTTGTGGCGCCGCCTTCGCACTCCTGAACCATATTAAAAATACTTTTAGTTGCCCATGTTTGAATTTGATTGACTATAGTTATAGTTGCTTTAACTAATTGACTCCATGAGTGTATAGAATTTGATTAATGTTGGGAATTAGTGTATAGAGTTAGAGTAATCGAGAGCATCTAAAAGTGAAATAGTTCTATATATATTTTTTTAATCGGATTATTGATTACATATTGATGTAAGTGTCGTTGTTACTACTTGTAAGTTACAAATAAATTATTGTGAATGTGTAATTAAGTGAACTTTTAACTTGAAGTAAGGAGTAGGAGTTGTGGCGCCGCCTTCGCACTCCTGAACCATATTAAAAATACTTTTAGTTGCCCATGTTTGAATTTGATTGACTATAGTTATAGTTGCTTTAACTAATTGACTCCATGAGTAGGAGGGACTAGCTACCCCGATGACTCATTGTTGAATAAAGAGACAATGATAACTCATTATTTTATTAGAAGTGTCTTTTAATTTTATTCTTTAAATAGTTGAAAAACATGTTCATTGCTTATGTCAATTGAATGAATTTAATTATTAAACGTATGTTATTGTGAAATAGTATCTTTATCATTGATTTTTTTTTCCTTTCTCCTTGATTATATATAAAGTATGTTTTTATAGAGTGATTGATTGTAAATCTATTATAATATTATTAAGTTGTTAGATGTGTTTAATATTTTAAAGATTGCTCTCTTTGTCAGACTTAAGTTAAATTTGTTGAATGTTTGGTGATATGATCTAAACTTTATTTTAAGGAGTAAAACTAATATTTTGTTTCAAAAGAATAGTTGAAATTGACAATTTACTTGGAATGTGTTTCATTTAACCCAACAAAATGAATTAAGATATTATTAACTAAATCTATTTGTTATGTTTTATATGTAAATTATAGTGAGTAACTCTGATATTTTCTTTCATAATTGAGTGATAAATGTGATATGTGTTTAATTGATTTACTGTGTCATGCTAGCCTATCATGCTAACTTAATTGATTTTTGACACATTGTACTTAAATGAATAGTGAATGTCTTATATATGTTTATTATATCTTTGGGTACTAAGTTTGAATATTAAAGGTATTTAATTATATATCAGTTTGCTTATTGTTCACTATAAATTTCGAGGACAAAATTTCTTTAACGAGGGGAGAATTGTAACACCCCAAATTTTAGAATAAACTATTTTATTAATGAAATATGATTTTAAATAATTAATTTGATGTTAAAATTATTTTAGAATACATGTTAATAAATTTCGTGATTAATTTTTGTTATATGGATGCTTTAGATGATGTGCTACTTTTATACATATTGGACTAAATGAGTAATATACATAACAAATATTATATTTTATTATTTTATATATTTTTTTAACGATTTTAGTAATTTAATGTGAGTATTTGGAAAAATAAGTATAATTTTAAAGATTAATTTAAATATAAGAGTTTTGATTATTATTATATTATAAAAGATTAACTATTTTAATTATTTTATTTTATATACTATTAGTTTTTAAAATAGTAGTAATATTTTATGAATTAAATTGTGTTTTAAAAAAAAGTAAACCTAATTAAATCATAAGAACCAAAAAAAAAAATAATAATTAAAAAAAAGAAAAGAACAAAAGAACAAAAGCAATATAGCATAAAAAACGCATAACATCCTCTTCCTCTCAAATTCATCCCATCAACTCCTTGCCATTTGAAGCGATCCCAACTTCTATCCAACTCAAAATCGGCCACTGAATCCATTTTTAGCATCAATTTTATCGATCGTGGCCCCGTTTCATCAGAAACAGCTGTGTTACTTTCCTTGGGCGAGCGGTTTTTGGCCGACTCTGATCACCACATTTGTCGTATAAAAAAACTGGTATCATTTTTGGATTCCTCTCATCGAAACCTTTAAGAAGCACTACTCATTTGCATTTTTCGGAGAAGTTGACGTCGAACCCTTCCGGCGCTCCGACGAGTCGGAGAGACTTTTTCTGCAGTTTTTTCTCTCGTCGTTTTGACTCTATTTTTGCTCCAAAAATTATTATTAATTATTTAACATCAATTTTTATACTCCACATAATTTATCAGTCACGTCTCAGCGATTTTGTGAACTCGTCGTTTATTTGGATTCGCTCGCTGTACGTTGTCGATCTACGGTTGCTGTTGGAAACTTCCATTGATTTCTGTGATTAGAGAAAGCTTCTAAGTAAGGTAAGGGGTGAGAGAGCGTTTGAATTCATGAGTATAATATATTGTGAGATGAACGGGAAAACCGTATTTCCCAACGATTCATCCGGGGCTTGCTATGTACAGCAGTAGCCCTTTGAGTGATAAATTAATTAATGTGAAAATATGGAAATTGTGAGATTAAAATTTGGAATAAAAATATTTATAAAGTGTTGATTGAATAAATTTTGTTAAATGTGTGGTATTTGATATTATCGTGATGTTTGATTTATTTTTGTTAAATGTGTGATATTTGATATTATTGTGATATTGGATGTCGAATGAATTTTATGTATGTTTGATTAGAGGAGTTTTTGTGATGTGATAATAAAAGATGGATACATTGTGATGAGTTTATGTGATGATGATGATGATGTATGATTAATAATAGTGATGTTATAAACTTGTGATGAAGATACTGAAGTAACCCATAATTGATGAAATAATGATGATTCCAATTTGTGTTTGAGATGATGGTCTTAATGGAGTATCATAGGCCAACGAGGGGAGAAAATAAATATTGATAATTTTTGAAGTGAAGATTATTTGTCATCATATAGGTAGGGCCTGACAAGCCTAGTGATTCCGGGAAAGTACAACTAAATTGAGCCTGATCGTGGCGGTCTACTATCGAGCCTTAAGGCAAGATTGTTAGACCTTGGAGGTATTCGGGTGGGGAATTCCTAGGTGACTTGGAGGTAGCACTCCAAATGTCGGGAGCTACCACGCAACACACGTTTACCTCGACTGTCGCGTATATGTGTCTCGGGTTGAGTTGAGGGGATCTATGAGGACAGGGCCAATTTGAATTGTCCGTCCACTGGGATGGTGGCATAGTATCAAACCTCCTAACCAAGTACTTCAGAGTGAGAATGGTACCACATTGTGAAGTAGAGTCTAAGCTCATGCATAGCATTGTGTCTCCTTGTGATTGTTGTTGTGATTAATATCGTATTGCGATAATAACTTCTCTCAAATGATTTGATGTTATAGTGAAATGTATTGATTTCTCTTGAGTGATCTTGAGTTTATAATGTGATGTTTTTTTCTTGAAGAATGTTTATATAATGATACGGTTTGTTATGATCAATTGCGTGTTCTTCTTACTTATATTATACTATAAGCATGATCTCGAAACTCACCTTCTTCGTTGTTTGTGTTCAACTGGCTTGGTCCTGCGTTTTCGAAATCGCAGTTATTACAGGTTAATGAGTCTTGAAGTTCAAGTTTGGGAGAAACTCCGCTCTGATAGGTGATACCAGGAATAAGAGTTGTAAATTGTATTTTACTTTTACTTTTTATTAGAAACGACTTTTTGGTATGAAAAATCTTATAGGTACTAGTTAGTTTTTTGAAATTAAATTAAAAAAACTATAGCTAAGTCAAGTTTGTTGGTATTGTACTATTTTAGTTTAGGAACAAAGTTGATTTTTTTACATGTGTATTTAGAGGAACGTGATATCCTAAATTAGTTATAAAAATTCTTATTTTGTTGGAAACATATTTTCTTTATCCGCTGTGAATTTTGTTTTAAAAACAAATCTAGTATAAATTACTATATATGTTGTTTTGGGGTTTAGGGTGTCACAGTTACAACTTGCACCTCCCAAATAATGCATCTGTGCATAAGAGAAAAGTTGGGAGAGGTGTATTTATATTTTCTCTGATCTCTTAATTATTCACAGTCACATGCTTCCTTGTACAGAATGGCTTGAACTTCTAAAGAATAGGTTAGAAATGGAATGCTTAATCAATAGTATCTTGATATAGTATATGCATATTCACTTTGATTAATATTTCAGCTATATTTGGAATTACTGAGTTGGTGTAACTTACCAAGTATTGTGGATGTTTATTTTAGATTGTCAAGGAAATTGATTCTTTGCTGTTCAAAAAAGGAAGGAATTGAATTTTTATGGTGCATATAGGACAAAGTTAATGTGTTAGTTTTAAAGGTGTTGTTTTCTTATCGGAGTTGGACATGTGAAGTGTTTGTTTATTCGGTTAAAAAAAAAACACCAAATCGAACTCTCTCTTCATATATTCTACCATGATAAGAGAACATGACTAACACTAATAGAACATCGCTTAAATTTTTTGCTTCATGAAAAATTAATCACTTACATTTTTTATTTGTATGATTTTTTTTTTCATTTCACTCATATGATGTATTTAATATTTCTTTAGTATAAGCAAAAACCTATGCGATATCTTTGATCTTATTTAATTTATTGTTAACAGTTCAATTATTATTTATTTATTCCGTTTAAACTCTTTATCTTTTAAAATGCACACATGATTGCTTTTTTCTTATTCAGTATTTCGTTTAAAAAGTAATAACTTTAACAATATTCATCTTTTTTCCTTTTACATTTTAGTAGTTTATAACAAGTTAAATAAGTGATTAATGACATTTATTTTAATTGTTAATAAAATAATTTAGGTGGTTAATGAAATAAATATGTATAAAACTATTCCTCCATACTTATCAACATTTTTTTCTTCTCCATATATGATATTTTGTATTTGTGTCAATAGTGTGTTTACAATGGGACTGCATGAAATTTGATCGCTATATTTATTTTACTAACAATTTTGTTATAATCTATTATATAACAATTCTTAGATCAATTTATATGTGCATCACACGGGTATCACACTAGTTACAACACATGCATGTTCCTCTTTAACTTTTATGTACAACATCATACACGCAAGTGGCTAGTTGTGAATCTAATGTATATTTTTGTAAATAAATTTTCTGGTGTTTCTTTTTTCACCCTTCAATGTTTTTACACAAAAATATACGTCATAATTAACTAATCCGAACAAAATTTAAAGACTTCTAAAAAGACTTTAGATTGAGAAAATAAATTTTCTAAACGTTTTTGCTAAAAAGTTTAGAACAAGTGCATGTTGAGTGACCTAAGTTAAAAATAAGCTATAACAACCTATCACTCATCGCACTCACCAACTAATACAAGACCACTCTAATAACCACAAAAAAAAAATGAAGCTTTTGTAATAAATTATGTAAACATATAGAGAAAACAAACTTTTGATGAAGTTACCAACACTTGACATTATCAACAATAAGAAATGTTTACCAAGATGACAAGTCTTACCTTTAAAACCAATCAATATGTCTATCTAAGTAATATTTAATCTAATCCACTCATTTGTATTTAATAGTCTTTTTGTTAGGAGGAAGCATTTCCACATTCTAAGTGCCATCATTTTCAAATATATCAATTTCATTTACATCTTTGAAAATTTCAACAAAGATTTGAGGTTTTGTTAATGCAGAAATAACTGTCATATTTTAAATGTTTTTCTCACCAATTTCATAACAAATTGCTTTAAAGAAAACAAGTGTATGTGGAACACATGAATTAAAAGAAAAATATCCATCTACAATCGGTTTAAGCCTTTAAAAAATGATTTTTTTATTTACTAAAAACTTCTAAAATTTTTAGAACTAAAACTAATAAATTTTTGTTTGAAAATAATTTTATATTCTAAAGTATAAAAATAAATAAAAATTTAATAATTTTATTGAAATACTATTATAAATTTTTATAAAATGTCATATTAAAATACTCCTTAGACCTCTCTATATATTGTGCTGACTCTGGAAAAAAAAAGTATGTTCAAAATTCAGTTTAGATTAGTTTTTATAGTATGCAATTTTGTTTGAATTGCTTTGCCAAAAAAAATTCCATTCCATTTGATTAAGTGAAGTTTGAATTAAATTATTTTATTAAATTTTTATTGACGCATAATTACATATTATGTAATATCAAATAATATTACAAACTTTGTCTAAATAACATTAAAAACCAAATAATATCAACATATATAATGTGTAATATACTAAATATTAACATTATAAAAACAAAATACAAACCAATAATAAATTAATACTTTTTTGATATCACACATATTAAATTAATCTAAAATCCAGTCTGCCAATTTTCGCTTATTTGGAAATTCAATCCCCTAATTTTTATATCCGAAAATATAGTTACTGATTTTAAAAATTTTGAATTTTTTTTCACCATTAAATTTTGAACATTTTTTATTGATGTGTGAGTTAAATAAGGAGCTAGAAAATTCTAAGGTGATGTGACAACACATACGTGGATTAAATCTTTTAATTTCGATTTGCAATTTTATTTGAAATAGTTTTCAGATAAAATATTTTAGTTTTTGGAATTTTAGAGTCTGTTTATTTTGTAAAAATATTTTTTATTTTTATTTTTTAAAATTTTTATTAATTTTACTTATTAACAAGAAAATAAAAGAAAATAAGAGAGTTTTGAAGTGAAGTATTTTCATAAACAATAAAAATATTGAAAAAATTGTTTTTATTATTTACATAAATATATATATATTTTTTAAATATTTTCACACAGTACAATATTTCTTGTTTTCATTATATATAGTTATTATTTTTTTGAGTTTCATATTTTATAATTTTTTATTGATTGTAATAAAATTTTTATTTTTATTCTTTTTATCATATCTAATTTTTTTCTTAAAGACATTAATGTCATTTTGTAAATACAAATATTTTTTCTATCATATTTTTTTTTTAAATTTCCTCTTATACCTAATTACTAAACAATCAACTTATTTTCTATTTTTTCTCTCTCTTCTTTTCACTTTATTTTCTTTCTTTTATTTTTTCTTCATCAATTAAACAAAATGTAAATATAGTAGGTACTACATTATTCCGGTTTAATTTTCTCAAAAATTTAAAATTACCTTTTTTTTTTTTGATAAACTGAATTTGAATTTAACAATTTTTTTTAGGGACTAAAAATGAGTTTTCAGTAATTTTTCTTAACCTCAAATGTGCTCTAAAAAGAGAGAAGTCGAAAAAAATGATGTTTTTTATAAGAACAAAATATTGTTTTGTACAAAAGAAAAAATAATATGAGAATAATGTCATTGGATTATGTATATACTCTTTGGCACTCTTAGGGCTGGCCATAAGAAATACAGATGTTTGAGGCAAATTTTAATAGAAGTCTTTTAAAGTTTATAATAATAATTGAATTTAATTTATATACACCATTACTGTAAAAAGTTTTTAATCTTTCAACCAATTACAATCGTTTCATTATTAGTAATGTTTGACTTTTGTAATAACCACTTATAAAGTAGTCATGATTTGCGGACGGTGTAAAACCATTTACACTGACAATGTATACAAATTAAACTCATAATATTTAGCAAAATTACTAAATTTCTTATTAAAGAATTATTGTTAGACACTTTAAGTTATAAAATTATTTATTGGATTAATGTAATTGATTTTGTATAATACAATTGATAATAAACTCAATTGATTTTAATATTTATTGAGATGATATTGATTTTAATAGGATTTTTTTTGTTTCTATATTTTTTGTCTGTAAACAAAATAATATATATCACATAAAGTAATATACACAACTGCGATATTTCAAATTCAAATCAAAATATAATGTTAGAATCTAACAATGTGGAATTTGTCTGTTTCTTTGTGTCATCACAATAAAAAAGCTTGAAAAATATAAAGACAACTAAAAATCAATAGTTCATGAAAAGGAAGAAGACAACGAAAAATGTTTTACACGATATAATACCAAATCGAAATTAACACGCAAAGTATAGATTTGTTTCCTCTCATAACTCTTTAGCTAGACACCACAATTAATAAATCAATTAATATATATATAAATATATAGTCTTGATGATATATGTCATCATATATCAATTACTATTCACTCTCTCAATTTTATTCTTCCCTTGTCATCTAAATAAAGTTTCATCACAAAATTCACATGGGATGTTGAAGCATCAGATTCTATGGTTATAAAATAGCCCCAATTAGATCAATTTATCTGTGCATCACCCTTCAATGTTTTAATTACACAAAAATATACGTCAGAATTAACTAATTTGAACAAAATTTAAAAACTTTTGAAAAGACTTTAGAGTGAGAAAATAAATTTTCTAAACTTTTTTGCTAAAAAGTTTAGAACAAGTGCATGTTGAGTGACCTAAGTTAAAATTAAGCTGTAACAACCTATCACTCATCGCACTCACCAGCTAATACAAGACCACTCTAATAACGACAAAAAGAAAATGAAGCTTTTGTAATAAATTATGTAACATATAGAGAAAACAAACTTTTGATGAAGTTACCAACACTTGACATCATCAACAATAAGAAATGTTCACCAAGATGACAAGTCTTACCTTTAAAACCAATCAATATGTCTATCAATGTAATATTTAATCTATGGTCCAGATTAGAAGATCAATGGTTCAGATCAGATGATCACATAATGGTACAAATCAGATCACATGGCCCAGAATTGGTCGAGATCAGAGGATCATAAAATTTTACAGATCTGATTACATGTTCCAGAATTGGTCGAGATCAGAGGATCACATAATTGGTATAGACCAGATTACATGGTGCAGAGTTGGTCGAGATCAGAAGATCATATGGTCCAGAATTTAAATCATGATGCAAATTAGTGAAGACTTGATTAAAATTCGAAGAAGACTTGATTAAATTTTTATAGAAATTTGATCAAAGTGTTAAGGGGATTTGATTCAAAAAATCACTAAAGACTTGAAGAAATTCGAATGCAATCTGAAGCCCTAAAAAGATATGGTTTGAAATTAAAAGAAACAAGATTGGTCAACAGAATTTTCAAGTGCAATTTGAACCTAAAAAGATACGATTTTAATTTAAGTGAAACAGGATTGGCCAACAGAATTTTCAAAGGAAATATGAGCAAGATCTATTTCGAATTTAAGCTTGGATAAAACCCTATTTGCAGCTATAAAAGAAGGCTTCAGGCAGTAGCATCAAGCATCGAAAAACACAAGAACTCAAGCTTCATATTCAACACAACCCGAGAGTTCAAAAGAGAGAATCACTTGAGTGCAAAACAATATTTTCTAAGTGTTTTCGAGAGAGAAATTCAGTGCAAAAATCAGCTTTCTAGAAGCAACAAAAGTGTGCAAGAATTAGTGCAGTAATCAGCTTTCCAGAAACAAATTTGTAGAGTTCCAAACCTTGTAATCTAACCCAATAGTGGTGCAGATTCCTTCTTAAATCTGGGGTTGTCAGATTGGTAGGAGAAGACTTGACTTGTAGAGTTAAGGTGTTGTTTTCGTTCCTCAAAAGTCTAGGGTTGTCAGGCTGTTTGAGAAGACTGGCTTGGAGGGTCAGGTGCTGTAATTCAAAGGTTTTGAATTAGTGGATTAAAGCCTTCAGGATGAAGGGACTGGATGTAGCCAAATTAATGGTGAACCAAGATAAATTGCTGTGTTCTTATGCTGTTATTTTCTGCTGCTAAGTCTGATTATTTATTCATTAAGTAAATCACATCAACATTCAACAAAATAGCAAAAAGATTCAAAGTTTGGCAAACACAATTCAACCTCCCTTCTCGTGTTTGCACCTTCAATTGGCATCAGAGCTCGGTCTCAAGGCTGAACACTTTACAGTGGTTGAGGAAAGATCCAATGGTTCTAACATGTCTGGAATTAATGAAGAAGCTGTTGGAGGAAACATCAACAAACCACCTATGTTTGATGGGGAACGGTTCGAGTACTAGAAGGACAGGCTGAAGAGTTTCTTTTTTTCACACGATCCCAAACTTTGGGACATGGTGGAAGATGGCTATATTGCTCCAGAAGATGCTAATGGTGTTAAAATTCCTAGAAAAGATTTGGATGCTGACCAGAGGAAGATGTTCAAGTTGCATCACAAATCCAGAATGTTCATGATCAATGCAATCACATTTAAGGAGTTTGACAAGTGCACTAACAAAGAAACAACAAAGAGCATCTATGATAGTCTGGTTTTGACTTACGTAGGTAGCAAGCAAGTTCAAGAAGAAAAAGCCAACATTCTAGTCAAGAAGTACGAGCTGTTCAAGATGGAAGAAGATGAAGACATTGAAGCAATGTTTTCCATATTTCAGACTCTGGTGTTAGGATTAAGAGTACTCAAGAAGAGCTATACCACTACTGACCATGTGAAGAAAATTCTTAGAAGTCTGCCAAACAAATGGAGACGAAAGGTCACTACTATTCAGGAAGCAAAGGACTTGAACATTCTGAAGCTGGAAGAATTAACCAGTTCTCTCAAGTCACATGAAATAGAACTGGAAGAAGATGAACCCAAGAAGAAGAACAAAACCCTAGCCTGAAAGTCCAAATGGAAGAAAGTTCTAAAAGCAGAAGCAGAATCAAAAGACAGTGATTCTGAGGACTAGAGTCAGAAATCAGAAGCAGAAGACATTGCCTTCATAACCAAAAAGATTCTGAAGATATGGCAAAACATAAGGAAGAAGTTTCCCTAGAGGAATTCCAAGCATTCCAACAGAGGAAAGGATGAACAAGACAAGAAGAGCATTATCTGCTATGGATGCAATGAACCTGGGCACACCAAATCAGAATGCACGAATCTGGAGAAAGGAAAACACCAGAAGAAAGACTCCAGACCCAAGAAGAAAAATCTGATGGCAACATGGGATGATTCTGATGAATCTTCTGATGATGAAGAAGCTGAATTAGCAATGATGGCCCACATCAATTCTGCCTCTGGATCTAACATAAAACTGACTCTGGAAGTGAATCAGAAGAAGCAGAATTGGCTCTGATGGCTCGCACTCATTCTGCCTCTGGATCCAACTCTGAAAGTGAATCAGAAGAAACATAATTGGCTCTGATGGCTCATATTCATTCTGCCTCTGGATTCGACCCAGATGCTGACTCTAGAAAAGAATTAGAAGATGAAGAAGCAGAACTGGCTCTGATGATTTACACCAACACTGCCTCAAGATCCAACACAGACTCTAATTCTGGAAGTGAATCAGAAACATAATTGGCTTTGATGGCTCACACCAATACTGCCTCTAGATCCGATACAGACTTTGATTCTGGAAGTGAATCATCAGAAGATGAAAAAGAGGTATTTTCTGAACTCACTCAATCTGATTTAGTTACTGCAATGAATGATATTTTAAATATCAATAACAAAATGTCTTTAAAATTGAAAACACTCGGGAAAGAAAATAAAACTCTAACCAAAGAAATTGATGTTTTAAAGAATCAAAATGCAGAATGTAAAACAGAATGCAACTCTGAAAGCTGATATTGCTGAGCTTAAGTCTGAAAACCTAACTCTAAAAAGTAATATTTGTTCAACATCAAGTAAAAATACTGTATGTAATTCTGATATGCATGAACAAGTTTTACAAGAGTTTGTTGTTAATGGTATGGAAAGAAGCAAATATGCTTCTATGATCTATGGAGTTAGTAACAATGGCAAAAGAAGCATAAGATTTGATGAAACTGTAACTGTAACTAAACCTATTTCCTCTGATGTTTTATGTGTTGTTTGTGCCAAGAAAGGTCACTCGAAATTGTCTTTTCCCATGATAAAATCAAGGAGAGACAAGAAACCTTTCAAGACTAACAAACTTGGACCCAACCAGATTTGGGTACCAAAAGATAAAATTGTTGGAACCAAGTTGGTTCTATACTTAGTTTTGATGATTAACAAAAGTATTTTATGTAAATATTATTTTGACTTAGAAGAACAAATCAGAAGCTTGGCAAAATCAGAGGATGGCACCACCAGAAGATACATCCAGAGGAAGCAACCAGAAGATAGAATGGTCACCAGAAGGTTCAGCTAGAGAATGCATCCAGAGGGTACCAGAGGATGCATCCAGAGAACACCAGAGGATACACCTCCAGAGGATATCAGAGGATGTCATCAAAGGTAAAATAACATCATCAGAGGATATCTTTCCTGGCCTAGATCAGAAGGAAGCAGTGTTCAGAAGGAGACCTGGTCCAGACCAGAAGGAAGCTTGTCAGAGGGAGACTTGGTCCAGACCAGAAGGAATCATAAGTCAGACTTGGTCCAGAATTAATCCTGACAAGAAGATAGCCTGGTCGTGAAATATCATAAGTCCAGACTTACTCCAGACTTGGTCTAGAGCAGAAGATAACTGGTCCAGAACAAGTGACTTGGTCCAGACCAGAAGATGGCATGGTCCAGAGCATAAAACTCAGTTCAGATCAAAAGAAATGTTGTCCAGAATTAATCCAGACTTGATCCATATAAGAGGATAAATGTCCAGATTAAAATATCATAAGTCCAGATTTAATTCAAATTAAATCCAGACCCAGTCCAATCTTGGTCCAGATCAGAGAAAAAATGTTCAGATTAATGGTCCAGATTTAAGCATCATGGCCTAGTGTTGGCCGAGATCAGAAGACCAGAAGATCAGATCATGTGGTCAAGTGTTGGCCGAGATCAGAGGATCACAAAATTGGGGGCAGATTAGATTATATGGTCAAGATGTGGTCGAGATCAAAAGATCATACGGTCCAGATTTTAATCATGATGAAAATCAGTGATAACTTGATTAAAAATTCGAAGAAGACTTGATTAAATTTTGATAGAAATTTGATCAAAGTATTAAGAGGATTTGATACAAATAAAATGAAGTCTTGGAGGGAATTCATAAGCTATTGGCGGGAAGAAAGATTTGGTCCAGAATTAAACAAGAACAGGATTGGCCAAAGTTATTTTCAAGTGCAATCTGGAGCTAAAAAGATACATTTTTTATTTAAGTGAAACCCGATTGGCCAAGTTATTTTTGCAAGAGAATCTGGGTAGATTCAGCTCGAATTTAAGCATGGAAGAAACCCTAATTACTCATCTATAAAAGGAGGCTCAAGGAAGAAGACTTAGCATCGAAAATACATGAGAGTCATACACTTCCAAAAGTAAAATACTTGAGTTTTCAGTGAGGTCAATTGTGAGTATCCACTTTCCAGAAGCAAGTACTCTTAGTTTTTCTTTCCCTTGTGTTAGGTCTAAGTTGTTGAAGTAGAGTCTACAATCTGAGGGAGTCAGAAGGAGTAGCAGATTACTTAGCAATTAGATTCAAGGTTCTTTTCCTCAAAAGTCTAGGGTTGTTAGACTTTTTGAGAAGACTGACTTGGAGGGTCAGTGGTACTTTGTAATTCAAGGTTTTTGAATTAGTCAAATCCTTCAAAGTGAAAGGACTGGACGTAGCCTAGTTAACGGTGAACCAATATAAAATTATGAGTTTTTATTTACATTATATCCGCTGCTAACTCTATTTTAATTCATACATAACAAGTTTTGTTTTAAAACAAAAAAGTATTCAAGTTAGTCAAACACAATTCAACCTCCCCTTCTCGTGTTTGCACCTTCAAAAATTGTTTATGTTGCAGATGTTCTGAGCAACCAAAGTGAAACACCAGTCATGGTGCCTAGTCAATGGATGCTAGCAATATATAAAGGGAAAAAGGTCTACGTTCCAACATCTGCCAAACAGAAGCAAATTGACTCTGGTGGAAGAAGAACTGGTCAACAAAATAACTATTAGAACCAGAACCATATGAAGAATCAGAAATATCAAAGAAAGCACACATATCAACCAAATCAAAATAGGCAGAGGAATCACACATATCAACAAAACTAGACCTACCAGAGGAATCAGAATTATCATCAGTTCCAGAACTATCAGAGGAACCTGATATATCAGCAGAAAGAGAAGAATAAGAATCAGGAGAGTTCTTCAAACACTCCAGTAAAATTCATCAAAACTACAAACCAGGAAGGGAATTCAAAGCCCTTCATCCAAACCATCTAATCATATAACATACAGATTCAAAATCTGAAAATCAGAAACAAGAGGATTTTCAGAGAAAAACTGAAACGGTTGACATAGAGGTTACATCTTGCTGTAAATACTATTATTGTTTTGATATTCTGTTTACTGTGATAACAAGAAGCTTGATCTTAAAAATCAAAGCTAGATATGAAGTAGCTAGAATATCACTAGAAGGGGGGTTGAATAGAGATATTTGTTGTTTTAAAATTTCTTTTAAGTTTTAAAGCTTTGTCCTCTTTAAGAGGATGAAAATCAGAGGTTGGAAATTTAAAACTATGAGTATGATCAGATTATTAAAAGACAAAGAAAGAGATGTTAGAAAATGACACACAAAACTTTATACTGGTTTACCCAATAAGGGTTACGTCCAGTCCTCACACACTTGTGAGATTTCACTAAGAAAACAATCAACCTCTCACAGAGGTTAGTAACAACTTGTGTGTTCTTGAGCTTCACCAAGCTTACAATATCTTCTCACGAATTTCAACTATTTCTAAGTGTAACTCACTTAGAAATTACAATATTGTTTGATGGTGTTTGTGATGTATCTCTTTACTAGCACTTTCTAAAAAGATGTTTCAAAGATCTAGTGTAATACAATAGAAAGTATAAAGAGAGGATGAAAATAACACTTGATAGCTCTTAGTATTTTTCTTTGTATGATTTGTAGTTGTGTGTTGAATGAAGAAGAGCACCATTCCTTTTATAAAGTTGTAAGATGGTCTATCCATGTGTTTTGATGCTTCATGTCCGTTGGGCACTTTAATCAAAAATCCAAGGCCAGTAATATGAATTACAGAAATGCCATCCAGCTGTCTTTTGTCTTGTTTGAGCGCAAGAGGATGGGAATTCAGTCCATCCTCGTATGGGAGGTTCAAACCTCCTTGAAGTTTGGGCCTTAGCTGTCTATTACTTTTGCGTTCTCCAAGACTTGTCAGAGTGCATTTTGGTCTTGTTCAGTACAACCTTTCTGTACTTTTGAAAAGGTAGAACCATTTTCATCATAGGAGGATGAAGAGAGCTGGAGTTCCATCCTTTTATACTTCATTCTTCTGTGTTTATCCTTTGCCTTTGTTTTCTTCATTTGACTTGATTTTTTCTCTAAACTTTAACACTGATTTAACTTCTCTTTTGACAAGAAATCAATGTTATCGTGATTCTGAATATTTTGCTTACTTGTTGGTTCATCCTCTTTGAGGGTTCATCCTATAGTCCATCGTCCAGTTTGAAAAATTTGTTGGATTGACTTAGATTTTATCTCTTTTGAAGAGCAACCTGTTTTCTAATAATAATACACTCAAGAGCATAGATTAGTCTTAACAAGAATCATAATCATTAATTTTGTTATCATTAAAACCATTTGAAAGAGATTTTGTCTCAACAATCTCCCCCTTTTTGATGATGACAAAATTCTTTTAGATTATGATAGAGTTTTAATGGACCCGAATTTAAGCTCCCCCTTAATTTTATAAGTAATGATTTAAAAAATTTCTTTTTCAAGTATTTTTGTAAAAATAATTTTGAGATATGCAAATTTTGGTAATGAGCTAACTTACATTTAGTTGAATAATGATCAGATGGCATGATTCAAAAAGTCATAACAAACATGGGTCAAAGTCATTACAAATATGGGTCAAAATATTTTTAACAAAATAATAGGGATTGCTATTTCAAAAAAAAAAAACTCTAAAATCTTCAGAATCTTGCTCCCTCTGAATTTGGGCAGCAACAAAAAGAGAAGTGTAGAATGCTGGAGGATGATTAGTTGGACGGTGATGAGTCATCTGAGGATGAGGATGTGGAAGGACGTGGAGCAACATTTGGAGGAAGCTGGGCTTGTAGAACAGGAGGATGGTCTCCTAGAACAATGGTGGGAACGAGATGTTTGGTGACCCATTCAAGGATGAGGCCAAATTGAGTCATCTGGTGTTGAAAATTGGTGAAGCTTACAAACAGCTTCTTTTGATCTTTGCGAATCTTTTTCAACAACCTGATTTCCTTTTGGACTCTGCGTTCTTCCGTCCTCTTGCTTGAGCGAGCTTCTTTGGGAACATCATTGACACTGGCACTTTTATTTTGTGAGCTGCCAGCTTTGTCCGAAGATACACGCTCACCAGTCGTTGCCAAGAAGGAGTTGATGGAGCTGAATTGACCAGGAACCTCGGGAAGAGGTTGAGAGGACTCACCAGCAGGAGGATTAATGTGGAATGAAGTAATAGTGTTGGAAGGCGGGACAGAAGGAGTACCAGTGTTCATGCTTTCATGAGGTGGCTGTGTAGGATATGGGGTTATTATGAAGGTGTCAGCTAAATTTATAGAGGTCTCAATAGGCTCTTCTTCAGTAGGAATCATCCGTGGAGAGAATGTGTGGTGATGCAGATTGAGATCATAATAGAGCTCTTCACCATCCTCCATTAGTTGAAGGGGAGCATCCTCTGATGGCTCGGTGGCATTAGTGACAATGTCATAAGTGGATGGAATAATGGATAGTGGTGAGGAATGTGTGGGACATTGAATATCAAACTCACAGGGGGGAGAGGGAGTTCGATCAGTACGAATAACATGTTCCAGATTAGTAAGGGTGATGGTATCCTCAGTAGGAGGTTGGATTGTTTCTTTTTGAAGTGGTGGAGGAGTGGGAGAAGGTTTTCTTTGCTTTTTCTTCTTTTTGGATGGTGGTGCTGTGGATGGTTTTTTTGATGGTATGGAACTTTTGGTGGAGTGAGGCAAATCTACAGGTTGGAGCTTCATCTGTTTTACATTTCGCATGGAGAAAGTGTTGTTAAAGAAAACTGAGGGCTCGTCCTCAAGAGGTATTTTAAAGAATTTAAAAATCTTTGTGAGAATCATTCCATAAGGGGCAGAACGTCCTAGAATAGCAGCATTGAACATGAAGTTGAAAATAATGTACCCCAAATGTAGAGGAGTGCCCGTGGTGAGGTGGTGGATAAGTAGAAGATCAAGTTCTATGACCTTTTCAAAGCTTCCTACCCTTGGTACAATAGAGTGTACACAAATGTTATGAAGGATTCGACATATGGGCAGGAGGTTAGAAGCCACTTAAGGCTTAGGGGGATGGATGAGTGAGTTTTGAAGCACATAAGCTCGGGAGACATGGCACTGGGAGTACCATTTTTTAGAGAAGTAGAGGGAACCTTCATCTGGAATGTCCAGTATTTAACACAAGGAGGTAGGATTTATCTCCATATGTACTCCCTTGAGAACGATACTGAAGCCAGTATCTCCCTTGGACCCAGTTGCAGCAGCATAGAATGCTCGCACAAGGCGAGGATATTGAGGTTCGTTCACTCTCAAAACTGAGGTACATCCAATCTGATAAAAAACGTCCTCAATGTTGAAGCCTCCTTTCTTTAGGTCAGTAACATCAATAAACTTGCCATTTACCACAAATTTGTCATGCCATTTGGAGAAATAGATTTTCTCCAAAGCTGGAGTTTCAAAAAGAGAGCCTACAGATGCAGAATGTTGTTGTTTAGATGCGGGTTTGGAACAAGGTTTTTTGATGGAAGAGGTTTTAGGTGAAGGAGAATTTTTTGGAGAGGTGGTTTTTCTGGAAGATGGTTGAGGAATAGAGTCAGCAGATATTGTTTTCTCTAAATCATCGGAGTCAATCACATGAATGGTATTATCTTGTGTGATTTGTTTTTTTGAGGAAATGATCCCAGACATGATTCTAGAGGATGTTCGAACAGGAATAGATGGGGAGGTTTTTGACGAAGAGGAACGAGTCTGTTTTAAGTTAGGAGGAGTGGAGGCAATGTTAGGAATCGTGGCAGTATGGAGAGGAGGATGGATGGTGGTCATTGGTTCAGGTTGGAGGATTTCTTCATCCTCCTCGTTGTTGCTTGAATAATTTTCATAAAATTCTTCAGAATCATTTTCTATGATTTTACGCTTTGCAGACAGCTTAGTGCGGGCCATTTGATTAAAAAGTAGATAGAGTTTTGCTGAGATTTTTGAGAGAGGAAAGGAGGTTTGCAAGGCAGAAGGTTTATGTGGAAGGAGGTTTGACGTATCGAATTGAGGAAGAAGGAAGGAGTATTTGAATGAATTACAGCCGTTGGGATTGGACGTGAGGTGATGATGAATTAGGCCACGCGGGTGACAAGAACAGTTACCTTGAGTCGTCAGAGCATTTAATGCGTCGTGGAAGCCAAGGAGTTTCGCTGGAAAACTGAACATCAGAGGGAAGCGTGCGCGGCTGGGTAGTTTGACTCTGGGCCTTTTCACCAAAAAAGGAGTAATTTTTTCTGGTTGTTTTTAAAACTGCAAAATGTTTGGGTTAAGTAATCCATATTCTGACCCTAAAAAATATTTTGACAGAATTAGGAGTTTGAAAGTTGACCAAACATTTTAGAATTTGCTCATTTTCGTGGTTAAGTTGAGGATATTTCCTTTTAAGGAATGATCCTCACGTGATGCCTTTTGGAAAGGAGTTTAGATGCAAAGTGATTTTTCCAAGAAGGCCAATATTATTTTTCTAAAAAAATAAAGAAATAATAAAAAAATTAAAAATTAAAAAATTAAAAAATTAAAAAATTAAAATTTTAATGAATTTTGGACAGACTTCTGATGGAGAGGTTCTCCAACATGTCTTTGAATCTGTCCTCCTGAAGAGGTTTGGTAAAAATGTCAGCCAATTGTTTTTCAATTTCAATAAAAATAAGCTCAACATCTCCCTTCTGAACATGATCTCTTATGAAATGTTGTTTAATTTCGATATGCTTGGATCGAGAATGTTGTATGGGATTTTTCGAAAGATTTATGGCACTTGTATTATCACAGAGGATGGGAATTTTTGTGTACCTTAGAGAATAGTCCTCCAGTTGATTTCTTACCCAAAGTATTTGTGAGCAACATTGTGCAGCTGATACATATTCTGCTTCTGTGGTTGATAATGCAATTGTGCTTTGTTTTTTGTGTGACCAACTTATGAGAGACTCTCCGAGAAATTGACATGTTCCACTCGTGCTCTTTCTTTCAACTTTATCTCCTGCATAGTCCGCATCACAATATGCCAAGAGGTCAAGGTTTGAACTCTTTTTATACCAAATTCCAACATCAGTGGTACCAATCAGATATCTGAAAATTCTTTTTACAGCTATACGATGAGATTCCTTGGGAGAGGATTGAAATCGTGCACAAAGTCCAACAGCAAACACAATGTCAGGTCTGCTTGCAGTTAAGTATAGTAAGGATCCAATCATCCCTCGGTACTCCTTTTCAGATATGGAGGTTCCTTCATCATCTTTATGTAACATGGAGGATGGATGCATAGGAGTTCCCATGGGTTTTGCTGAATCCATGTTGTATTTTTTCAGAAGATCTTTGGTGTACTTTTCTTGGGAAATAAAGATGCCAGACTTCATTTGTTTAATTTGTAACCCAAGAAAAAATTTCAGTTCGCCCATCATGCTCATCTCAAACTCGCTTTGCATGAGGTTAGAAAAATCTTCACACATTTTTTCATTTGTGGACCTAAAGATTATATCATCAACATATATTTGTACAATTAACAGATCCTCTTTAAGAGTTTTCTTAAAGAGTGTGGTGTCAATATGTCCTCTTGAAAAACCATTTTCTTTCAAAAACGAGCTTAACCTCTCATACCATGCTCGAGGAGCTTGTTTTAATCCGTAAAGAGCTTTAGAGAGTTTGAACACATGATTAGGCTTTTTTTCATTTACAAAACCAGGAGGTTGGTGAACATAAACCTCATCATTTAAGAAACCATTCAAAAAGACACTTTTGACGTCCATTTCAAATAGTTTGATACCTTTATGAGTGGCATAAGCTAGGAGGATTCTAATAGCTTCAAGTCTAGCAACCAGAGCGAATGTTTCATCATAATCTATTCCCTCTTGTTGGTTGTACCCTTGAGCCACTAGTCTTGCTTTATTTCTAATGACCTCTCCATCTTCATTTAGTTGGTTTCTAAAGATCCATTTTGTTCCAATGATGGATTTGTCCAGAGGATGGGGCACAAGATCCCATACTTTATTTCTTTCAAATTGTGATAGTTCCTCCATCATGGCTTCTACCCATGATTTGTCACATATTGCTTGATCAATATTTTTTGGTTCAACTTGTGATATCCTGGCCATGTTGTTTGCAAAGGATTGTTTGGTCCTCACACCATTTGTTGTATCCCCAATAATCAGATCAAGAGGATGATGCGTTGCTACCTTCCATCCTTTTGGAGGCTGCTGTGAGGATGGTTCATAATCATCCTCTTCATTTGGACTGTGTATTCTAGAGAATGAATGTTCATCTTCTTCTACTTTATCCATATTTTCTAAACACAAGTCATCAAACTCATCAAAAATAACATGCATGGACTCCTCCACAGTTTGAGTCCTAAGATTATAAATTCTATAACCTTTTGACAATGTGGAGTATCCTAAAAATATTCCTTTATCGGATTTTGGATCAAACTTTCCCAAATTTTCTTTATTATTTAGTATGTAGCAATAACAACCAAAAATATGAAAATAAGAAATATTTGGTTTTCTACCTTTCCAAAGTTCGTAAGGAGTTTTATTTAAAATTTTTCTGATGGATACGCGGTTTAAAACATAGCAAGCTGTGTTAATGGCTTCAGCCCAAAAATATTTTTCAATGTTGGCTTCATTCAAAATAGTTCCAGCCATTTCTTGTAGAGTTCTATTTTTCCTTTCAACAACTCCATTTTGTTGAGGAGTTCCTGGACAAGAAAAATTATGGGAAATTTCGTTTTCATCAAAAAATATTTTAAAAGACTCATTTTCAAATCCACTATCACACAGTTGGCTAATGCTTAATAAGTTATGTTTTAAACCATCTACATACTGAACATTTTTTATTTTTGCAGAATTATTTTTACCAATGATACATGTACCTTTTATCTGGGCTTTATCATTGTTTCCAAAGGTGACTGATCCTCCATCCTTTGCTTCTAGCGAAATGAAACAATGGTTATCCCCTATCATATGCCTTGATCAGCCACTGTCAAAGAACCATGGCTTTCTTTTGTTGATCAGAGGATATGCCTGTGTCAGAATTTAGAAGTGACTTAGGTACCCATATAGAATTGGGTCCTTGGTGGTTAGTCCGTCCTCTTGTAAGGATTTTCTTTTTATGGTAGTAAATGGAATCATGGTGTCCATGCTTATCACAAAATGAACATCTCATTTTGTTAATTTCAGCCCTTTTCTTAGCATGAAAAACTTTGATAGTATGTCCATGTTTTTTGCAAAAAGTGCATTTAGGCCTATCCTCTTGTTTATTTGGTAGAAAGAAGTTTTCATATAATTTTTGCTTTTGAGAACTTTTGAATCCAATACCAGCTTTGTCAAAAATTCCAGATTGAGATCCCATAATTTTTTAAAATGTTTCAATTGTTGGAACCAAGTTGGTTCTAAGTACTTAGGATTTTGATGTTTACAAAAGCACTCCATGTAATCTTATTTTGAACCTTGAATTATTACATTAAATGCCACCAGAAAGTGAAGTTTCCAGATGCAGAAGATGAAGACACCAGAAAATGCATCCTGAAACTACCAGAGGATATCTTTGCTGGCCCAGATAAGAAGGAAGCAAAGTCAGAAAGAGACCAGGACCAGACCAGAAGGAAGCCTGCCAGAGGGAGACTTGATCCAGACAAGAAGGAATCATAATTCATACTTAGTCCAGAAGTTATTCTGACCAGAAGATGGTCTGGCAGTGAAATGATAAAACAGCCCAGACTTGATCCAGACTTAATCAGAGGATAAATTAATGGGTCCAGAACAAGAGATTCAATCCAGATTTGACCCAGACCAGAAGATAGCATGGTTCAGGGTATGAAACTAAGTCCAGACCAGAAGAAATGATGTCCAGAATTGATCCATACCTGATCCAAAACAAAAGGTAAAATGTCCAGACTGAAATATTATTTGTCCAGAGTTAATTTCAGTTTAATCCATACCCAGTTCAAAATTGGTCCAGATCAGAGGGAAGATGTTCAGATCAATGGTCCAAATTTAAGTGTATGGCCCAGTGTTGGCCGAGATCAGAAGATCAAACCATGGCCCAGTGTTGGCCGAAATCAAAAGGTCAGAATGTGTGGTCCAGCATTGGCCGAGATCAGAGGATCACAGGAGATCAGACCATGGCCCAGTGTTGGCCGAGATCAGAAGATCAGAAACTGTTGTCCAGGGTTGGCCGAAATCAGAGGATCACAACAGATCACTTAGTATGGTCCAGATGTGGACTAGCGCAGAAGATCAAACGGTCCAGAGTTAATCATGAGGATTAACGGTGTAGATTTAATTAAATTTGATCAAAGTATTAAAAGGATTTGATTCAAAAATAAAGTGAAGTCTTGTGGAATTCAGAAGCTGTTGGCGGGAAGAAACTAAAGACAGGATTGGCCAGTTATTTTTGAAAGCAAATCTGAAGCTTAAAAAGATGGAAGATGATGAAGACATTGTTGGATTGTTCTGTAGATTCCAGACTCTGATATCTGGACTGAAGGTCTTGAAGAAAAGCTACACAACAACAGATCATGTCAAGAAGATTCTAAGAAGCTTACCAACCAAGTGGAGACCAATGGTTACTGCAGTTCAGCAAGCCAAAGATCTGAACAACTTAAAACTTGAAGATCTGATCAGCTCACTCAGGTCTCATGAAATAGAACTAGAAGCAGATGAACCAAAGAAGAAGAAGAATCTGGCCCTGAAGTCGAAACAGAAGAAAGCTGCAAGGGCAACATCAGAATTAGAGGATAGCGACAGTGACTGTGATGATATGGCTTACTTAATCAAACAGATGGTTAAGATCTGGGAAAACAGGAAGAGGAGAAGCTTCAAGAAGAAACATAACAACAAAGGAAAGGAAGAATCTGACAAGAAGAGTATTGTTTGTTATGGATGCAATGAACCTGGACATATCAAGTCAGAATGTCCAAATCTGGAAAAAGGAAAACAACACAAGAACAGTTCCAGATTCAGAAAGAAGGGTCTGATGGCAGTCTGGGATGTATCAGAATCAGAAGAAGAACTGTCTGATGAAGAAGAGGCATAAAAAGCAAAGATGGCACACATCAGGTCTGCCTCTGGACTTCATAAAGGCACGATTTCAAGAAGGAAAGCAGGCAGAAGGAAGAATGATCGAAGCAGTCGTTCAAGCAAGTCTGGAAGCACATCAGAGGGAGCAATTCTAGTTCTGATGGCTCATACAAACTGAAGTTCTGAATACAGCTCAGGCTCTGGAACAGATTCAGAAGATGAGGACGATGAGGTATTTTCTGATCTCTCTAAATCTGAGTTAATCGATGCTTTAAAAGATTTTTTAAATGCAAACAATAAGATGGCTTTAAAACTGAAAACTCTTAGGGAAGATAAGAAAAATCTGACCAAAGAAGTCCAAGTTTTAAAGAATCAAAATTCTGAGTATGCAAACTGAAAACAAGGATTTTAAAACTGAAGTTGCAAGACTCAAATCTGAAAACCAAACTCTCAAAAGTAATATTTGTTCCACTTCCAAAACTGTTTGTGAATCTGATGATATGCATGAGCAATTTTTTCAAAACTTTATTTCCAATGGAATGGAAAGAAGTAAATATGCATCTATGATTTATGGAAACAGTAACATTGGAAAGAGATGTCTTGGTTTTACAGAAACGATTGCTGAAAGTAAAGCTGTTCATTCTGATGTTTTATGCGTTGTTTGTGCTAAGAAAGGTCACTCTGAATTATCTTGTCCAATGGTAAAATCTGAACAAGATTAGAGAACTGTTAAAACTTACAAACCTGGACCCAATCAGTTGTGGGTACCAAAAGATCAAATTGTCTATGTTGCAGATATTCTGAGCAACCAGAAGGAGACACCAACAATGGTGTCTAGACAATGGATGTTGGCAATGCACAAGCAGAAGAAGGTTTATGTTCCTGCTACAACCAGACAGAGGCAATCTGAGTCTGATGGAAGAATGTATGGTCAACTCAACCAGAATCAGAATTAGAACCAAAACTAGAACCAGAATCAAAACTGGAACCAGAATAGGAACTGGAACCAGTATCAGAAGCACATAAACTGGAACCAGAACCAACACTGGAACCAGAACTGGAACCAGTATCAGAAGCACAGAAACTGGAACCAGAACCAATACTGGAACCAAAATCAGAATCAGTACTGGAACCAGAACCAGAACCAGAACAGGAATTACCAGAATCATCAGAATCACCAAATTCATCAGAACCACCAGATTCACTCAAATCACTAGAATTATCAAGCTTATCAGAATCACATGATTCACCAAAATTACCAGAACCAAAACATGTTCCAGAATCATCAGAGGAACATGGTTTATCGACCAAAGCAGAATCAAGGAAACTACTCAAACAGGCCAGAAGCAGAACTGGCTCTGATGGCTCGAACATAAGTTGAGTTTGAGTCTGACTCTGATTCTGACAGAGAAAGAGCAAGGTCTGATCAGCAACACAAAGTTTGGTATCTTGACAGTGGCTGCTCCAAGCACATGACAGGAGACAAATCTATGTTTCTGGATCTGACTATGAAGAATAGAGGCAAAGTTTCTTCTGGAGGAAATCAGAAAGATCAGATTATTGGTACATGAACTGTTGGTAACACTTCTTCTTTCCTTTCCATTAAAATTGTTCTGTTAGTTAAAGGGCTAAAACACAATCTTCTGAGCATAAGTCAATTAAGTGATTGCAATTATGATGTTATCTTTAATAAAAAAACTTGCAAATCTGTTAGTCAACTTGATGGGTCGGTTTTATTTACTGGCACTAGGAAGGATAATGTTTATAAAATTGATCTGTTCAGTCTTGCTAAGCAACAGGTTAAATGCTTATTTTCTGTGAGTGAGTAGAATCTGATTTGGCACAAAAGGTTAGGGCATGCAAACCCTAGGCTTATATCTGAATTAAGCAAACTTCAGTTGGTAAGAGGGCTTCCCAAGGTAAGTTCCAAAACTGAGATTCTGTGTGAAGCATGTCAAAGAGGTAAACAAACTAAAAGCTCTTTTAAAACTAAAAAATGTGTTTCTACCTCTCAACCACTTGAACTGCTTCACTTAGATCTGTTTGGTCCTGTTCAAACAGCTTCTCTCGGTGGTAACAAATATGGTTTTGTGATTGTTGATGATTACTCAAGGTGGACTCGGGTAAAATTTTTAAAGAACAAAGATGAATCTCACAAAGTATTTATTTCTTTCTGTAAGCAAGTTATGAATGAACAGGGTATTAAGATCATAACCATCAGAAGTGATCATGGAGGTGAATTCGAGAATAAGTATTTTGAAGAATTCTGTGATGAGAATGGAATCTCTCACAACTTCTCATCCCCCAGAACACCTCAACAGAATGGAGTGGTAGAAAGGAAGAACAGATCACTGCAGGAGATGGCCAGAACCATGCTGAATGATATGAAGGTTGCCACCTACCTTTGGGCAGAAGATGTCAACACAGCCTGCTACATTCAGAATAGAGTCTACATCAGGTCCATCTTAAATAAAACTCCCTATGAACTGTGGAAAGGTAAGAAACCCAATATTTTCTACCTTAAGCAATTTGGCTGCATCTATTTTATGTTGAATACTAAAGATAACCTAGCTAAGTTTGATTCTAGATCTCAAAAGTGTATCTTTATTGGCTACTCTGAGAGATCAAAAGCTTATAGAGTGTTTAACAAAGAAACTAACACTGTGGAAGAATCAATCCACATTAAGTTTGATGATAAATAGCTTGACTCTGAAAAGTCAAAGCAAGATGAGGAAATTGCAGGTGAACCAGAGGCACAGGAACCAGAAGCTGGACCAGCAGCAGAATCTGAGAAAGATCAAGATGAAGAACATGCTGACTCTGAAGACAAGTCAGAGGGAAAGAATGGATGGAAGTACAAGTCTTCACATCCAGAATCTCTCATTATTGGCAGTGCAGCAGAACCTTTAAAGACCGGATCATCAAGTAGAGAAACCAGCCTGTTTGGTTTACTCTCAACAATTGAACCAAGCAATGTTGATGAGGCTTTGGCAGAGGAAGGTTGGACACATGCAATGCAAGAAGAGCTGAATGAATTCCAAAGGAATGATGTTTGGGATCTGGTATCCAGACCAAACAAAAACATTATTGGAACCAAGTGGGTTTTCAGGAATAAACTCAATGAAAAAGGTGAAGTGGTAAGGAACAAAGCCATATCAGTAGCTCAAGGATACAGTCAATAGGAAGGTATAGATTACACTGAGACTTTTGCTCCAGTGGCCATGTTAGAAGCAATTAGAATTCTCTTATCATTTGCTGCTAATCATGATATAATGCTGTATCAAATGGATGTTAAAAGTACATTCTTAAATGGCTATATAAGTGAGGAAGTCTATGTCAAACAGCCCCCTAGATTTGAAAATTCTGATTTTCCAGACCATGTTTTCAAACTTAAGAAATCTTTATATGGTTTAAAACAAGCACCAAGGGCATGGTATGACAAACTTAGTAACTTTCTACTTAAGAATGAATTTAATAGAGGCCAGATTGATAATACTCTATTTAGGAAATCCATTAAAAATGATATTTTGATTATTCAAGTTTATGTTAATGATATCATATTTGGATCGACTAATGGTACTTTGTGCAAAGAGTTTTCTGACCTAATGTAGAAAAAGTTCCAAATGAGCATGATGGGAGAACTTAAGTTCTTCCTGGGAATTCAGATTCATCAAGGTAAATTAGGTATACTTATTCACCAATCTAAATACACTAAAGAACATCTTAAAAAGTTCAAAATGAGTGAATGTAAGCCTATGGCCACCCCCATGCACCCAGCCTGCTCACTTGAGAAAGATGAAACCAGCCAAAAGGTAGACCAGAAAACATACAGAGGTATGATTGGATCCCTTCTTTATTTAACTGCTTCTAGACCTGACATCTTGTTTAGTGTTTGAGTCTGTGCCCGTTTTTAAGCTGACCCTAGGGAATCCCATTTAACTACTGTCAAACGAATTCTGAGATACCTTAAAGGAACCACCAACCTTACCCTGTTATACAAGAAAACCCCCACCTACAAACTAAAAGGTTTTTGTGATTCTGACCATGCTGGAGACAAGTTGGAAAGGAAAAGTACAAGCGGCAACTGCACTTTCTTAGGTGATAATTTGATCTCTTGGTCAAGCAAAAGACAAAGCACCATTGCCATGTCAACAGCCGAAGCTGAGTATATATCAGCTGCAGGATGCAGCTCACACTTACTTTGGATGAAACATCAACTTGAAGATTACAACATCTTTGAAACCAATATCCATTTGTTCTGTGATAACACTTCAACCATAAACCTAACCAAGAACCCTATCTTACACTCTAGAGCCAAACACATTGAAATAAAACACCATTTCATTAGGAACTATGTTTAAAAAGGGACTTTAAGCATCCAGTTTGTGGACACTGATCATCAATGGGCTGACATCTTCACCAAAGCACTACCTGAAGATAAGTTCGAGTTCATCAAGAAGCATCTCAATATTACCTTTATATCTGACTAGCTCAAGTAGTCATCTTAGGAGTTTTTAATTTTCTTGTAATTTTATTTTATGTCTTTTATTTTCTGTTTTTACTTTCTATAATTTGTAAAGAGAAAAACAAAAATACAAAATAGTAGGACCTCTTTTTGGCTGATGACAAAAAGGGGGAGAGAGAGAGAGAAAAAGGAGAAATAAGTAGAAAAGGATAGATAAAAAGAAAGGAGGAGTGAAAAAGAAAGAGATGAAAAAAGAAGGAGTTGAAAAGGAGAGGAAATAGGGAGAGAGAAAAAGAAAGAGTTGAAAAGGAGAGGCAATGTGAAGAGAGAAAAAGAAAGAGTGAAAAGAGAACGAGTTGAAAAGGAGAAGAAACAGGGAGAGAGAAAAATAAATCATAAAGAGATGAAAAGAGAATGAGTTGAAAAGGAGGGGAGAAGAGAAAAAAAGAAAGAGTGATTTAAGAAGGAGTTGAAAAGGAGAAGAAAAAGTCATTATTAGACTTAGGGGGAGAGATTGGTCTTAGGGGGAGTAATTCAAGTCTTCGAGTTATAAGCTAGCAAAATAAGTTAAGGTTTTGTCATCATCAAAAAGGGGGAGATTGTTGGAACCAAGTTGGTTCTAAGTACTTAGGATTTTGATGTTTACAGAATCACTCCATGTAATCTTATTTTGAACCTTGAATTATTACATTAAATGCCACCAGAAAATGAAGTTTCCAGATGCAGAAGATGAAGACACCAGAAAATGCATCCAGAAGGTACCAGAGGATGCATCCTGAAACTATCAGAGGATATCTTTGTTGGCCCAGATAAGAAGGAAGCAAAGTCAGAAGGAGACCTGGACCAGACCAGAAGGAAGTCTGCCAGAGGGAGACTTGATCCAGATTAGAAGGAATCATAATTCAGACTTAATCCAGAAGTTATTTTGACCAGAAGATGGTCTGGCAGTGAAATGATAAAACAACCCAGACTTGATCCAGACTTAATCAGAGGATAAATTAATAGGTCCAGATCAAGAGATTCAATCCAGATTTGACCCATACCAGAAGATAGCATGGTTCAGGGTATGAAACTAAGTCCAGACCAGAAGAAATGATGTCCAGAATTGATCCATACCTGATCCAAAACAGAAGGTAAAATGTCCAGACTGAAATATTATTTGTCTAGAGTTAATTTCAGTTTAATCCAGACCCAGTTCAGAATTGGTCCAGATCAGAGGGAAGATGTTCAGATCAATGGTCCAGATTCAAGTATATGGCCCAGTGTTGGCCGAGATCAGAAGATCAGACCATGGCCCAGTGTTGGCCGAAATCAAAAGGTCAGAATGTGTGGTCAAGCATTGGTCGAGATCAGAGGATCATAGCAGATCAGACCATGGCCCAGTGTTGGCCGAGATCAGAAGATCAGAAAGTGTGGTCCAGGGTTGGCCGAAATCAGAGGATCACAGCATATCACTTAGTATGGTCCAGATGTGGACGAGGGCAGAAGATCAAACGGTCCAGATTTAATCATGACGATTAACGGTGGAGATTTAATTAAATTTGATCAAAGTATTAAAATGATTTGTTACAAAAATAAAGTGAAGTCGTATGGAAGTTCAGAAGCTATTGGCGGGAAGAAACTAAAGACAGGATTGGCTACTTATTTTTGATAGCAAATCTGAAGCTTAAAAAGATATTTTTTTTTATTTAAGTGAAGCCCGATTGGTCAAGATATTTTTGCAAGAGAATCCAGCAAGATACAGCTCAAAATTAAGCTTGGAAGAGGCCCTAATTTGCATTTATAAAAGAAGGCTCAAGGCAGAATAATTAGTATCGAAAATCACAAAAGAGTCATACACTTCCAAAGCAAACACTCAAGTTTTCAGTGAGGTTAATTGTGAGTTCCAGCTTTCTAGAAGCAAGCACTCGTGTTATTTTCTTTCCCTTGTGTTAGATCTAAGTTGTTGAAGTAGAGTCTACAATCTGAGGGAGTCAGAAGGGGTAGCAGATTACTTAGCAATTAGATTCAAGGCGTTGTAATTCCTTCTACAATCTGGGGTTGTCAGATTGGTAGGAGAAGACTTGATTTAGGAAGTCAAGGTGCTGTATTCCTCAAGAGTCTAGGATTGTTAGAATGTTTGAGAAGACTGACTTGGAGGGTCAGTGGAACTGTTGTAATTCAAGGTTTGAATTAGTGAAATCCTTCAAGGTGAAGGGACTGGACGTAGCCTCGTTACCGGTGAACCAGTATAAAAATTCTGTGTTTTTATTTTTACTTTATATCCGCTGCTAACTCTGTTTTATTCATACATCAAGTTTTGTTTTAAAACTGTAAAAACAGAAAAAGTATTCAAGTTAGTCAAACACAATTCAACCCCCCATTCTCGTGTTTGCACCTTCATCAGTGGATTTAACAAAGTTGGTAATGTCGTTCTTGAGTTCTTCCACTTTTATTTTTAAATCATTCTTTTCTGTATCCTCTTCTGGAGGATGAATATTGACATTATTTTTGTTCAAAACTTTTTGTTGTTCTGACAATTTTTTATGAGATTCCTGCAAGTCTAGAATGATTTTTTGATATTTATTATTCTTATCTTGGAGTTCCTCATTTAGCTTCTTTATTTCATAAAGTTGGTTTTTAAGAAAACCACATTTATGAGATAGAGTGTTTGAGTCATTTAAAAGATTGTCAAATTCAATTTCTAAATTTTCACAAGAGGGACATAGTTCAGTAATGGTTACCTCATCAATATATGAGTTTGCCATAAGGCAGAGGTTAGCTTCTTCTTCCTTGTCTTGCTCGGAGGATGATCCGTCGCTATCATCCCAAGTGGCCATCATAGATTTATTTTTATTTTGAAATCTTCTTGTTCTTTTGTTTAGAGGACATTTAGTTTTGTAGTGTCCCACTTTGTTGCATCCAAAACAAGTTATCTGACTTTTGTCAATTTTTTCTTTTTGAGGAGATCTTTTTTCTTGTCCTCTTCTATTTATCATCATTTGAATTCTTCTAGAAATCAGAGCGAGTTCATCCTCCTTATCAGATAGAGGATATTCTGAGTTTTCCCTTTTTATGACATCTTCAGTCTTCTTGGAGGATGGACTTTCTGTTTGGCTAGATTTTAACGCAATCATTTTTCCTTTTCTGCTTGGTTTATCAGCAAGCAGCAATGGTTCATGAGCTCTAAGAGTCCCAACCAGATCCTCTAACCTCATGGTGGCCAAGTTTCTTGCTTCTGTAATGGCCGTCACCATTGGTCTCTATTCTTTTGGTAAACTCCTTAGAATTTTCCTTATCCTCTCTTGAACGGAGTATTCCTTTCCAAGAGATCTTAAGTTATTTAGAATGATTGTTAGCCTTGAGAACATTTCATCAATAGTTTCTTCTTCCTTCATTTCGAATAATTTGAATTCTCTTACACCCATGTCAATCCTCGCCTCTTTAACGTGACTTGATCCTTCATGATGGATTTTCAGAGTGTCCCATAGTTCTTTAGCACTTTGGCATTCTTCAACTCTATCATATTCTTCCCTGCTCAAAGCACTCGTTAGAAATAAATGAGCTTTAGAGTTTAGGAGTACCTTAGCATTTTCTTCAGCTGTCCATTGTGCTTGAGGTTTTTCATCGGAGGATGAATCTATGTTGTTGATTCTAATGACGTGATTTCCATTTTCAACCACAGACCACATGTTGTTGTCTTGTGATATGAGAAACCGTCTCATCTTTCCTTTCCAGTGATAGTAATCTGTGCCCTCAAAATAGGGAGGTCTGCTGGATGATCCTCATTCAGGGATATACTTAGCTTTTGACATTTTTCTTTTGATCCTTTTCTCTTACACTGTTAGGTGTAGTTTTCTAGAGAACCTTGCTCTAATGCCAATTGAAGTAGCTAGAATATCACTAGAAGGGGGGTTGAATAGAGGATATTTGTTGTTTTAAAATTTCTTTTAAGTTTTAAAGCTTTATCCTCTTCGAGAGGATGAAAATCAGAGGTTGGAAATTTAAAACTATGAGTATGAACAAATTACTAAAAGACAAAGAGAGAGAGGTTAGAAAATGACACACACAACTTTATACTGGTTCACCCAATAAGGGTTACGTCCAGTCCTCACACACTTGTGAGATTTCACTAAGAAAACAATCAACCTCTCATAGAGGTTAGTTACAACTTGTGTGTTCTTAAGCTTCACCAAGCTTACAATATCTTCTCACGGATTTCAACTATTTCTAAGTGTAACTCACTTAGAATTTACAATATTGTTTGATGGTGTTTGTGATGTATCTCTTTACTAGCACTTTCTAAAAAGATGTTTCAAAGATCTAGTGTAATACAATAGAAAGTATAAAGAGAGCATGAGAATAACACTTGATAGCTCTTAGTATTTTTATTTGTATGATTTGTAGTTGTGTGTTGAATGAAGAAGAACACCATTCCTTTTATAGAGTTGTAAGATGGTCTATCCATGTGTTTTGATGCTTCATGTCCGTTGGGCACTTTAATAAAAAATCCAAGGCCATTAATCTGAATTATAGAAATGCCATCCAGCTGTCTTTTGTCTTGTTTGAGCGCAGGAGGATGGGAATTCAGTCCATCCTCGTATGGGAGGTTCAAACCTCCTTGAAGTTTGGGCCTTAGCTGACTTTTGCTTTTGCGTTCTCCAAGACATGTCAGATTGCATTTTGGTCTTGTTCAGTACAACCTTTATGTACTTTTGAAAAGGTAGAACCATTTTCATCATATGAGGATGAAGAGAGCTGGAGTTCCATCCTCTTATACTTCATTCTTCTGTGTTCATCCTATGCCTTTGTTTTCTTCATTTGACTTGATTTTTTCTCTAAACTGTAACACTGATTTAACTTCTCTTTTGACAAGAAATCAATGTTATCGTGATTCTAAATATTTTGCCTAATTGTTGGTTCATCCTCTTTGAGGGTTCATCCTCTAGTCCATCCTCCAGTTTGAAAAACTTGTTGGATTGACTTAGATTTTATCTCTTTTTGAAGAGTAACCTGTTTTCTAATAATAATACACTTAAGAGCACAAATTAGTCTTAACAAGAATCATAATCAGAAACAAGGCACGACTTGTTGCACAAGGCTACAGTCAGCAAAAAGGTATTGACTACACTGAGACTTTTGCTCCAGTGGCTAGGTTAGAAGCTATTCGTATCCTACTTTCCTTTGCTGCTAATTATAACATGTCATTATTTCAAATGGATGTTAAAAGCGCATTTTTAAATGGTTATATAAGTGAAGAAGTCTATGTTAAACAACCCCCAGGTTTTGAAAGTTCTGAATTTCCGAACTATGTTTTTAAACTTAAAAAATCTTTGTATGGTTTAAAACAAGCACCTAGGGCATATTCAATAAAAGATGATATTCTGATTATTCAAGTTTATGTTGATGATCAACTAATGGCACTCTCTGCCAAGAATTTTCTAAATTGATGCAATAGGAATTTCAAATGAGCATGTGGGAGAACTTAAGTTTTTCCTAGGAATACAAAGTCAAAAAGGTATATACATTCATCCATCAAAATATACACAAGAGCTTCTCAAGAAGTTTAAGATGAATGACTGCAAACCTATGGCTACCCCAATGCACCCTACCAGCTCACTTGAAAAAGGATGACTAAGGCAAAAAATCCTACAGAGATACCTAAAAGGCACTACCAATCTCACCCTGTTCTACAAGAAAACCCTACATATCAACTTAGTGGATATTGTGACAACACTTCAGCCATCAACCTAATCAAAAACCCTATCCTTCATTCTAGAGCCAAACACATAGAGATCAAACACCACCTCATCATAGATTATTTTCAAAGTCAAAATAAAGCTTAGTCCTAGGGGGAGTCAAAGTCAAAAGAAAGAAAAATAGTTATCGAAAATACAAAGTTTTTTCATCATCAAAAAGGGGGAGATTGTTCGAACCAAGTTGGTTCTTTCAATCAAAGTTTTGATGTTAACAAAATTATTTTATGTAAATTGTATTTTGACTTAGAAGAACAAATCAGAGGTTGTGCTAAATCAGAGGATGACACCACCAGAGGATAAATCCAGAGGAAGCAACCAGAGGATAAAAATGTTACCAGAAGTTTCGGCCAGAGGATACATCCATAGGGTATCAGAGGATGCATCCAGAAGATACCAGAGTATACACCTCTAGAGGATACACCTCCAGAGGATATTAGAGGATGTCATCAAAGGCAAACATTAGAGGATAGTATAAATCAGAGGATATCATCAAAGGGAAGGAAAAATAACATAATCAGGGGATACCTTTCTTGGCCCAGATCAGAAGGAAGCAGAGTCCAAAAGGAGACTTGGACTAGACCAGAAGGAAGCTTGTTAGAGGGAGACTTGGTCTAGACCAGAAGAAAACATAAGTCAGACTTGGTCCAGACTTAATCCTGACCAGAAGATAGCATGGTCGTGAATATAAGACTCAGTCCAGACTTGGTCCAGACTTGGTTCATACCAAAAGATAACTGGTCCATAACAAATGACTTGGTCCAGACCAGAAGATAGCATGGTCCATAACATAAAAATTGGTCCAGACTTGGTCTAGATCAGAAGATATAATTGTCCAGAACATAAGACTTAGTCTAGATTTAATCCAGACTTAGTCCAGATTAGAGGATCAATGTCCAAATTAAAAGATCAATGGTCCAAATTAAAATATCAATGGTCCAGATTAAAATATCAATGGTCCAGAATAGAAGATTAATGGTTCATATCAGAGGATCACAGAATGGTACAAATCAGATCACATGGCCCAGAATTGGTCGAGATCAGAAGATCATACGGTCCAGAATTTAAATCATGATGCAAATCAGTGAAAACTTGATTAAAATTCGAAGAAGACTTGATTAAATTTTGATAGAAATTGATCAAAGTATTAAGGGGATTTGATTCAAAAAATCACTGAAGACTTGAAGAAATTCGAATGCAATCTGAAACTTAAAAAGATATGGTTTGAAATTAAAAGAAACAAGATTGGTCAACAGAATTTTCAAGTGCAATCTGAAGCTAAAAAGATACGATTTTAATTTAAGTGAAACACGATTGGCCAATAGAATTTTCAAAGGAAATCTGAGCAAGATCTATTTCGAATTTAAGCTTGGACAAAGCCCTATTTGCAGCTATAAAAGGAGGCTTCAGGCAGTAGCATCAAGCATCGAAAAACACAAGAACTCAAGCTTCATATTCAACACAATCCGAGAGTTCAAAAGAGAGAATCGCTTGAGTGCAAAAGCAATATTTTCTAAGTGTTTTCGAGAGAGAAATTCAGTGCAAAAATCAACTTTCCAGAAGCAACAAAAGTGTGCAAGAATCAGTGCAGTAATCAGCTTTCCAGAAGCAAATTTATAGAGTTCCAAACCTTGTAGTCTAACCCGATAGTGGTGCAGATTCCTTCTTCAATCTGGGGTTGTCAGATTGGTAGGAGAAGACTTGACTTGTAGAGTCAAGGTGTTGTTTTCGTTCCTCAAAAGTCTGGGGTTGTTAGGCTGTTTGAGAAGACTGGCTTGGAGGGTCAGGTGTTGTATTCAAAGGTTTTGAATTAGTGGATTAAAGCCTTCAGGATGAAGGGACTGGACGTAGCCAAGTTAATGGTGAACCAGGATAAATTGTTGTGTTCTTATACTGTTATTTTCCGCTGCTAAGTCTGATTATTTATTCATCAAGTAAATTACATCAACATTCAACAAAACAGCAAAAAGATTCAAAGTTTGGCAAACACAATTTAACCTCCTTCTCGTGTTTGCACCTTCACCAAGGTCTAACAATCTTGCCTTAAGACTCAACAATAGACTGCCACGATCAGGCTCATTCAGTTGTACTTCCCCGAAATCACTAGGCTTGTCAGGCCCTACCTATATGATGACAAAATAGTCCTCACTCCAAAACCTACAACACCTATCTCATACTTATTCGATTATGACAACTCAACAAATCTCAGTTTGAATTCACAATATTCATCAGAATTTACATCATTATATATGTATATTAGTCGATCACAATAAAATCCCAATATTTAGTAACACCACTCACAATGCACAGCCTAGTCCTATCAATCACATAAAAAGAAATAAAACAAGTTGTGCATTCAAGTAATATCACAATTTCAATCAAGTAAAATAGAGCACTCAAATACATATAATTCATACAATAACAATTAGTATAAGGTTTCATAAAATCAAATCACATGCAATCTTGATATAAATTAATTCATGACAATTCTATAGGTTTCTAAGTTATATTTTAGTCCTCACTATTACCATTCTTATGTTATTAATTAATTATTATTACTCAATAGGGTTCGACCGTACGTATTAAGCCTCTGATGAATCTCGAGGAATTACGGCATTTTCGTTCATCTCACGTTGTATTATACTCATAAAATTGAACCTCCTCTCACCCCTTACCTCAATCTGACACTTTCATAAGATATAAGGATCATAACAATTTACAGCAACCATGACATGTCGACAACGCGCAACGAACGAGTCCAAAAACATCGACGAATTTGCAGATTCAATGAAACATGGATAATAATTTACGCAGAACATTAAAAATCAATGTTACATAATTAATAAAAATGTTAGGAGAAGAAACGTATTAACAACAAAGTGAAACAAGTTATTGGAAAAGGCCTCACGAACGCGCTGGAGCGGCGACACGGTTCGACGTCAACTTCACCGAAACACGCAAATGAGTAGTGCTTCTTGAAGGTTTCGACGAGAGGAATCGAAAAATGCTATCCATTTTTCAAGACGATGAACGTGTTGGCCAGAACTTGACAACACAGCCGCGACGAGGGTGAAAACCCATTTTTTGAAGTATAAAGGTTTGCGATTCCAAGCACAGGTAATGGAAGAGGGTGTTTCGTGGAGTCCAAATATGGTCTCAATTTTTGTTGGGGATAGTCGTGGTGGCCGGAATCTTGATCAAACGACAGATGTGTGATTTTTGACAAAGAGGAATAGGGCATTTCAATTTGCGATTTAGGTTGGGAATGGAAGAGGAGATCACAACGATCACAAATGTGGTCTCGATTTTGCACGAAACTCACTATAATGGTCATGGTCGACGAGAAGAAAGAGACAAAAGTGGTGGAGGCAGCGGTTTATGCGAAGAAGAACATGGAGGCGGCAGCTTTCTTTTCTCGTTTTGTTCTTCCCTTTATTATTATTATTATTATTATTATTATTCAAAACCTTTCTATTAACTTTACTATCATTAAAATTAAAATAAATAAGTTTAATTATTAAATATCTAGTTAACAATAATGGTGACATATTTCACTTAAAATTAATAACAATCTAAAATTAATATTTAATAAAAAAAATGAATATGCTTAATATTCATATCAATAATTTAAATAAATTATTAAATCAAACACATGAAAAATTATCACATTATAGCAAATACACATGTAAGAAAAATTAATCATAATTATTTATCAACACAAATTATAAACACATGCAATACTAAATTAATTCTTTAAAATCCTATTAGATAAATGAAATAATTTATTATAAAATTTGGGGTGTTACAACATGCACCTCCCAAATAACGCATCTGTGCATAAGAGAAAAGTTGGGAGAGGTGTAATTGTATTTTGTCTGGTCTTAATTATTCACAGTCACATGCTTCCTTGTACAGAATGGCTTGAGCTTCTAAAGAATAGGTTAGAAATGAAATGCTTAATTAATAGTATCTTGATATTGTGGATGTTTATTTTAGATTGTCAAGGAAATTGGTTCTTTGCTGTTCAAAAAAGGAAGGAATTGAATTTTTATGGTGCATATAGGACAAAGTTAATGTGTTAGTTTTAAAGGTGTTGTTTTCTTATTGGAGTTGGACATGTGAAGTGTTTGTTAATTTGATTAAAAAACAAAACACCAAATCGAACTCTCTCTTCATATATTCTATTATGATAAGAGAACATGACTAACATCAATAGAACATCACTTAAATTTTTGGCTTCCTGAAAAATTAGTCACTTACATTTTTTATTTGTATGATTTTTTTTTTCATTTCACTCATATGATTTGTTTAATATTTCTTTAGTATAAGCAAAAACCTATGCGATATCTTTGATCTTATTTAATTTATTGTTAACAGTTCAATTATTACTTATTTATTCCGTTTCAAATCTTTATCTTTTAAAATGCACACATGATTACTTTTTTCTTCTTCAGTATTTCGTTTAAAAAGTAATAACTTTAACAATATTCATCTTTTTTTCTTTTACATTTTAGTAGTTTATAACAAGTTAAATAAGTGATTAATGACATTTATTTTAATTGTTAATAAAATAATTTAGGTGGTTAATGAAATAAATATGTATAAAACTATCTCTCCATACTTATCATCATTTTTTTTCTTCTGCATATATGATATTTTGTATTTGTGTCAATAGTGTGTTTACAATGGGACTGCATGAAATTTGATTGCTATATTTATTTTACTAACAATTTTGTTATAATCTATTATATAACAATTCTTAGATCAATTTATCTGTGCATCACACGGGTATCACACTAGTTACAACACATGCATGTTTCTCTTTAACTTTTATGTACAACATCATACATGCAAGTGGCTAGTTGTGAATCTAATGTATATTTTTGTAAATAAATTTTCTGGTGTTTCTTTTTTCACCCTTCAATGTTTTTACACAAAAATATACGTCAGAATTAACTAATCCGAACAAAATTTAAAGACTTCTAAAAAGACTTTTGAGTGAGAAAATAAATTTTCTAAACTTTTTTGCTAAATTTTTTAGAACAAGTGCATGTTGAGTGACCTAAGTTAAAAATAAACTATAACAACCTATCACTCATCGCACTCACCAGCTAATACAAGACCACTCTAATAACGACAAAAAAAAAAAGAAGCTTTTGTTAAATTACGTAACATATAGAGAAAACAAACTGTTGATGAAGTTACCAACACTTGACATCATCAACAATAAGAAATGTTCACCAAGATGACAAGTCTTACCTTTAAAACCAATCAATACGTCTATCTAAGTAATATTTAATCTAATCCACTCATTTGTATTTAATAGTCTTTTTGTTTGGAGGAAGCATTTCCACATTCTAAGTGCCATCATTTTTAAATATATCAATTTCATTTACATCTTTGAAAATTTCAACAAAGATTTGAGGTTTTGTTCCTGCAGAAATAACTGTCATATTTTAAATATTTTTCTCACCAATTTCATAACAAATTGCTTTAAAGAAAACGAGTGTATGTAAAACACATGAATTAAAAGAAAAATATCCATCTACAATCGGTTTAAGCCTTTAAAAAAATGATTTTTTTTTATTTACTAAAAACCTCTAAAAATTTTAGAACTAAAACTAATAAAATTTTGTTTGAAAATAATTTTATATTCTAAAGTATAAAAAATAAATAAAAATTTAATAATTTTATTGAAATACTATTATAAATTTTTATAAAATGTCATATTAAAATACTCCTTAGACCTCTATATATTGTGCTGACTCTGGAAAAAAAAAGTATGTTCAAAATTCAGTTTAGATTAGTTTTTATAGTATGCAATTTTGTTTGAATTGCTTTGCCAAAAAAAATTCCATTCCATTTGATTAAGTGAAGTTTGAATTAAATTATTTTATTAAATTTTTATTGACGCATAATTACATATTATGTAATATCAAATAATATTACAAACTTTGTCTAAATAACATTAAAAACCAAATAATATCAACATATATAATGTGTAATATACTAAATATTAACATTATAAAAGCAAAATACAAACCAATAATAAATTAATTTTTTTTTGATATCACATATATTAAATTAGTCTAAAATCCAGTCTGTCAATTTTCTCTTATTTGGAAATTCAATCCCCTAATTTTTATATCCGAAAATATAGTCACTGATTTAAAAAATTTTGAATTTTTTTTCACCTTGAATTTTGAACATTTTTTATTGATGTGTAAGTTAAATAGCGAGCTAGAAAATTGTAAGGTGATGTGACAACACATACGTGGATTAAATATTTTAATTACGATTGGCAATTTTATTTGAATTAGTTTTCACGTAAATTATTTTAGTTTTTGGAATTTTAGAGTCTATTTATTTTGTAAAAATATTTTTTATTTTTATTTTTTAAAAATTTTATTAATTTTACTTGTTAACATAAAAATAAAAGAAAATAAGAGACTTTTGAAGTGAAGTATTTTCATAAACAATAAAAATATTGTTTTTATTATTAACATAAATGCTCATTTACATAAATATATATATATATATTAAATATTTTCACACGGTACAATATTTCTTGTTTTCATTATTTATATAGTTATTATTTTTTTTAGTTTTATATTTTATAATTTTTTATTGATTTTAATAAAATTTTTATTTTTATTCTTTTTATCATATCTTATTTTTTTCTTAAAGACATTAATGTCATTTTGTAAATACAAATATTTTTTCTATCATATTTGTTTTTTAATTTTCTTTTATACCTAACTACTAAACAATCAACTTATTTTCTATTTTTTCTCTCTCTTATTTTCACTTTATTTTCTTTTCTTTATTTTTTCTTCATCAATCAAACAAAATGTAAATATAGTAGGTACTACATTATTCCGGTTTAATTTTCTCAAAAATTTAAAATTACCTTTATTTTTTTTTTGATAAACTGAATTTGAATTTAACAATTTTTTTTAGGGACTAAAAATGAGTTTTCGGTAATTTTTCTTAACCTCAAATTTGCTTAAAAAAGAGAGAAGTCGAAAAAAATGATGTTTTTTATAAAAACAAAATATTGTTTTGTGCAAAAGAAAAAATAATATGAGAATAATGTCATTGGATTATGTATATACTCTTTGGCACTCTTAGGGCTGGCCATAAGAAATACAGATGTTTGAGGCAAATTTTAATAGAAGTCTTTTAAAGTTTATAATAATAATTGAATTTAATTTATATACACCATTACTCTAAAAAGTTTTTAATCTTTTAATCAATTATAATTGTTTGATTATTAGTAATGTTTGACTTTTGTAATAACCACTTATAAAGTAGTCATGATTTGCCGACGGTGTAAAACTATTTACACTGACAATGTATACAAATTAAACTTATAATATTTAGCAAAATTACTAAATTTCTTATTAAAGAATTATTTTTAGACACTTTAAGTTATAAAATTATTTATTGAATTAATGTAATTGATTTTGTATAATACAATTGATAATAAACTCAATTGATTTTAATATTTATTGAGATGATATTGATTTTAATAGGATTTTTTTTGTTTCTATTTTTTTTGTCTGTAAACGAAATAATATATATCACATAGAGTAATATACACAACTGCGATATTTCGAATTCAAATCAAAATATAATGTTAGAATCTAACAATGTGGAATTTGTCTGTTTCTTTGTGTCATCACAATAAAAAAGCTTGAAAAATATAAAGACAACTAAAAATTAATAGTTCATGAAAAGGAAGAAGACAACGAAAACGTTTTACACGATATAATACCAAATCAAAATTAACAAGCAAAGTATAGATTTGTTTCCTCTCATAATTCTTTAGCTACACACCTCCAATTAATAAATCAATTAATATATATATATATATATAGTCTTGAAGATATATGTCATCATATATCAATTACTATTCACTCTCTCAATTTTATTCTTCCCTTGTCATCTAAATAAAGTTTCATCACAAAATTCACATGGGATGTTGAAGCATCAGATTCTATGGTTATAAAATAGCCCCAATTGATGAATGCTAACGAATATTTAGAAGCACAAACAAAATTACTCTAGCTATCTAGTAATATTATTACTACAAATCAATTACCCCAGATAAAAAACTTCATTTTTGTCACTATTTTTGTCACTATGACACATTTGAAGTTTAGTGATAGGGACGACATGTTACGATACCAATTGGATGATAAATGCGAAAGTATATGTAATTCTTTAGAGCAATACGCATGTGAAGATAAATGGAAAATTATATTTAATTCTTTAGAGCAATACGCATGCGAAGATAAATGGAAAATTATATTTAATTCTTTAGAGCAATACGCACAAGAAGCTAAATGGGAAATAGTGATCCGCCTGTACTACAAATTTCCGGAGAAGTTACACACAGAGATATTACCTAAGTTAGATGGCACAGCTCTGCACGCAGCGATCGATTTAAACAATGAGGACGTCGTTAAAGAGCTTTTGAATGCAATTTTGTCAGAAGTGCATAATACAGGCAAGATTGGGGCATTGGAAACGAAAAATAAGAGAGGAGACACACCATTACACTTGGCAGCATCAAAGGATTTGGCTGGAATATGTAAGAGAATCATAGGAAAAGATAATGAAAGGATATATTTGTTGAGTCTTAAAAATAACTATGGAGAGACACCACTTTTTCAAGCTATTGTTAATGGGAGAAAACAAACATTTGTTTACCTTTCTGATATTTCTAAAGACATAGTCACTTTGCAAGATCTTGTACGACATGATGGTGATAATATTCTTCACGCTGCAATCCGGGGAGAATATTTTGGTAATTTATAATAAGCTATAATTGTGCTATATATATATATATCATGCAAAAATATAGCCTAAAACTAATCATTTGAACTCACATTGTATTGTTTTGTCGATAAAGTGTAGATCAACTGATTCAATTTACATATCATGCATGTTTTAGGTCAAAAGAATAATATGATTCAATTTACATATAAAAATGTGTCGATATCTAATTTTTTTCTCATAGATAAATAAGTATTCTCCTTAATATTTTGTTGGTGTGGTATATAATGCATATATAACTTGAATTAACTTTTATATATATATATATATATATATATATATAAAAGGTGTTTTGGTGGTTTGTGAGAGAATTATAGTTATTGTAGTGATAATGAGGTCATGAGTTCAACTCTATGTGACACAAACTAATTATTAACAACTAACCTTCACCCTTTAAAAAAAACTTATATATAGTTTATGAATACTAATGCTCTTTAACTAAAATAATTCTATATTACTATAAAAATTTAATATGAAATATGAATATAATAAATTTAACTTATGATATAAGAGCCTCTTCTTCCATATTAGGGATGGTTGCTCTGTTTTATTTTGTCCTTATTTTCGTGTTGTTTAGACTTGATTTGTATTTGGTTTCTTTGTATTCTTTTCTAATTATATTATTCTTTTGTTCAATAAAACAAAAAAACAATTTACTATCTCTCTCACACTATACATTTATTTGTGTTATAATTGGATACATATATATTTTGGAATAGATTTGGCTATGATAATAGTACATTACTATCAAATCCTGATAACCATTTGCAACAATAAAGAATCTACTCCTATCATAGTTCTTGCCACTAGACCTTTAGCCTTCAAAAGTGCAAGCAATCTTTCATGGTATCAGCGAATCATATACCATTGTAAGTAATCTCATTATATAATTAAAGATTAAATATATTTTTAGTCTCAATAAAATTTATGATTTTTTAAATCTAGTTCTTGCAAAAAAATTTATTCATTTTTAATTCATATTTTATTTTTATAGGGACTAAAAGCACTCAATTTTTATAAAAATTAAAATAGAAACTAAAATTGATTAAAATTTATGTATACAATAAACTTAAAATGTATGTATTTTATAGATACAAAAAATATATTTAATTTTATAATTAAAATTAAAATACATTGTATATGTATTTTGAGTATTTGTTTGTTGCTAATTAAGGCATTCTTGTGGAACAATTGGATGTTGAAAGAAGAATAAACTTTTATTTGAAAGAGATGACGAAGATTGAGGCTAATCAAAATTCTAATAAGATGAAGTTTCCAGATAACTGTACTACTTTGTATAATTTCATTTCAATTGGTATGTCATATGGAATCTCATGCCATTAGTCTTTCTTATTTTTTTCTTTATAATTTTTTTTTTTACTTTGATACTTAACATTTACTAACATATATGCTTTAATGTGTGTTCACGGATACAACATTATATATACTATTATTAGTTCTCCAAAAGGAATACTATAACTTAAGCATGTCAAAAGCACGAATTAGCTTATGTCATAAGCTTTTATGGCCTTTTTTGTAATCTAATTTAATTAGGTGTTTGAGATTTGATCCTCTATACAATTAGGCATGTTGCATAGTCATTAGATTTAATTAAATTTCTTTATCTTTAAATCCAATGAGTCTGCATTAGTATACTCTAATTGTGATTGAGGGTTCCAACAAGTTAATCTATATGTATTATAGTTGTAAGTTAATCTATATGGATTACATTACTAATTAATGGTTAAAATATTTTTAGGGTGATAATTTCTAAAATATATTTGTTAAATCTTTTGCAGGTAAAAATATTTTAAAAAAGAAAAAACAGCCTGACGTTGAAAATCCATCAGAGAAATATCGAGTTGAATTTTTTTCACAAAATTATGAAACCTTTCAACAAGTTGTTAAGTCTGCATTTGTTCATACTCTTGGCCTTTCAGGAGTAGGTACGTACATATATGTTTTAATTGGATAATAATTTAACAAGATTATTAAATAATTATTAATTGGTCCTGATACAATTAATGTTCCTTTTTTAAGAGTTAAAGGATGTGAAGATTGCAAAGCAGAAGCATGAATGGAGTAGTCAATTATTGAAGGCATTAATGGAAAGACCTTATGCAGCATTCACAAGAAGTGGTGGTAGACCAACTGACAGAGATATTGATCTAGACATGCACAGCACTTATCCTCAACGGAAACAAGATGGAATTACAAGCAAAATGGAAAACGTTGGAAAACAAGAAACAAAATCTGAAATTGAAATTGATAAAAATGATACACCCTTGTTGGTAGCAGCTAGAAATGGAATAGTTGAAATGGTGAATGAAATTTTAATTAAAATACCAAGTGCTATACATAACGCAAACTCAAAGAAAGAAAATGTGTTGCATGTTGCAGTGAAGTATGGGCATCCAGTTGTTGTTCATACTTTGAAGAAGCTTTCAGAACCAGGAGTTTGGAATAATTTGGTACTTGCAGTTGATAAAGATGAGAATACTATATTGCATTTGGCTGCTGATGTATTATGTAATGATAATCCTTTGCAGATTGCTGGTTCTGCCTTCAAAATGACGTGGGATATTAAATGGTTTGAGGTACATACAATTACAATCATATGTCTAATCTTTTATTCTTTTACATATTTTTTTACATTTTTTCTAAATTAGATTTGTTAGAGCACTCTTCCTAACGAAGATACAATAACTTTAAAACATAAAAGAAAGAATATATAGGGTTTGATCACAAAATTAAACTCAATAAATTTCTAGATGAGTTTATAAGTACTTTTTGGAAAAGCTATAGGAAATTTATTTTTCTCTTCCAGGTGAAAATGTTTATATATGTTGATCTATTTGCTCTTTTTTTTCTTCTTCTTCCTTGATCAGTATATCAAAAGTCTTGTGCCACCTCACTTTTATTTCATAAGCAACAACACACAAGTCGAAACACCAGGCAAAACACCAGTCGAAACAACAGGTGAAATCTTCAGAAAAACACCAGGCGAAATCTTCAAAGAAAAACACGTAGAACTTATAAAAGAAGGCAGCAACTGGCTAAAAGAAACATCTCAATCCTGCTCCGTCGTGGCAGCACTCGTTGCTGGTGTTTCTTTCGCCACAGCGAGTAGTGTCCCCGGCGGAACAACAGTGGAAGGCATACCAGCACTAGAAGGCAAAACCGCATTCCATGTATTCGCCATTTCTTCACTTGTCGGTCTTTGTTCCTCTGTCGCTGGCCTAATCGCGTTCCTTTCGGTTCTAACTTCTCGAAAACAAGCCAAAGATTTTCGAAGAGCGTTGCCGCTGAAACTTTTTATCGGGTTAAGCTCTCTTTCCGTGTCGGTTGTTTCGATGTTGGTTTCGTTCTGCACTGGACATTTTTTTCTGCTTAATCATCAATATAAATCGGTGATGTTTCCGTTATATGGAGCTACTTTTTTACCTGCGACTTTTTATGTTGTTGCACAATTTCCTTTGTACTATGATATTTATAAAGCTATTTTCTATAAGATTTGAGTGGCAAATGATCAAGGTGACACATTATAAATGTTTCTGTGTCATTTTTGGAACAATAAATAAACCAGTGTGGAGTTGGATTTTATATTTTTGGTTGGATATATTGATATGTAATACTTGAAGCTTTTGATTTTTTTTTTGTTTTTGATTATATTTGTATTGAAGTAATTGGTTTGTTTCATGAGAGAATGTAATAGATTTGAGCTTTTGTAATGGTAATCACATTATATATGAGTTTTGGAAAAAAAATTATATTTGGTTTTTGTTGTTTCTAGTTTTAATTATAGCTATGTTGCTAAATTTGTGTTTAAGGAAGGAAAATTTTACATATTCTTAATCTATTGGAGTAAATAGTCCAAGCAAAAACGACTCAATTTTTAAAGTCTAACCTAACTTAAAAATATTTACAATGCCACCTCCTCTGTTTAACTCCAAGTTAAATAACTAAATAAACACCTTCGTTTTGGGGTTAAAAAACATTAGTATGATGTTTATCTAAATGTGATCATGTTGTACTACGAATTTAAAAAGAAAGCACACACAACAACTTTAACTGATTAGTCAGGTTTGCACGTAGCGATAGATTTAAACGAAGAATTTATCGTTAAAGAGCTTTTGAATGCTATTTTGACACATAATGTACATAATATTGATGAAGAGGGTAAATATGAGTGGAGACACATCATTACACTTTGCAGCATCAAGAGGTTTTGCTAGAATATGTAAGTGGATCATATGGAGAAATAATGAAAGGATATATTTGTTGAGTCATAAAAATAATCATTGAGAAATATATATATATATATATAATATGCAAAAATATAGCGTGAAACTAATCATTTGTACTCACATTGTATTATAAGTATTCTCCTTAATATTTTGTTGGTGTGGTATATAATGCCTATTTAACTTGAATTAACTTTTATATATATATATATATATATATATATATATATATATATATATATATATATATATGTGTGTGTGTGTGTGTGTGTATAAAAGGTGTAGTAATAAAGAGGTCATGAGTTCAACTCTCCCGAATACAAACTAACTATTAACAACTAACCTTCACCATTTAAAAAAAAATTATATATAGTTTATGAATACTAATACTTTTTTAATTAAAATAATTCTATATTACTAGCCTCTTCTTCCATATTAGGGATGATTGCTCTGTTTTATTTTGTCCTTATTTTAGTGTTGTTTAGACTTGATTTGTATTTGGGTTTCTTTGTATTCTTTTTTTAATTATATTATTCTTTTGTTCAATAAAACAAGAAAACAATTTAGTCTCTTTCTCACACTATACATTTATTTGTGCTATAATTGGATACATATATATTTTGGAATAGATTTGATTGTGATAATAGTACATTACTATGATTTCCCGAGCACATATTTCAACAGAGAAGAATCTACTTCTCTCAAAGTTCTTGCCACTAGACCTTCAACCTTCAAAAGTGCAAACAACCTTTCATGGTATAAGCGAATTGTATACCACTGTAAGTAACCTCGTTATATAATTAACGATTAAATATATTTTTAGTCTCAATAAAATTTTTGATTTTTTAAATCTAGTTCTTACAAAAAATTTATCTATTTTTAATTCATATTTTATTTTTATAGGAACTAAAAGGACTTAATTTTTATAAAAATTAAAATAGAAACTAAAATTTATTCTAGATAACTATACTACTTTATGTGATTTTTTTTCTATATGGTTAGGTGCCACTGGCACTGGTATATCATATTGAATCTCATGCCATTAGTCTTTCTTATTTTTTTCTTTATAATTTTTTTTAATTTGATACTTAACATTTATTAACATATATGCTTTAATGTGTCTTTACAGATACAATATCAAATATATTATTATAGCTTCCCCAAAAGGGATACTATAACTTAAGCATGTCAAAAGTTAGGAATTAGCTTATGTCATAAGCTTTTATGGCCTTTTTGTAATCCTAATTAGGTGTTTGAGATTTGGATCCTATGTACAATTAGCCATGTTGCAGAGTTATTAGATTTATGAGAAAAAAAATAATTAATTTATTTTATATTTTAAATCCAATAACTCTACATTAATATTGGTCGAGGATTCAAACAATTGAATACGTATGCATTATAGTTGTAATTTAATCAACCGATTAACTACTTAATTAACTCATCATCTAATTAAGTTTATTTAACTAACTAATTAAAATTAACATTTAATTAATTCGTCAACTAATTAAGTTAACAAACTCAACTTAAATTAACATTATATTTCTACCGGTGTTGAAATATATTGTTATATTTTTGTGTTCAAATAACATTTTTTTTACTAAACATAACTTAATCACATGTCATTAGTTAAAATATATTCAACAACCATAAGTAATGATGCATTGCCTCAAAAACAAAATATAAGTGATATATTTTTATACATTGTTGTGTTTAAATAACATTTTTTATTTATTAAAAATTGCTTAATAATATGTCATTAATTAGTTATTTTTATAAATTCTCCTAAATATTCTGATAAATGTTTATGTAGGTAGTTTTGTCACAATAGAAGTTCATAAATCAATTGAAATCGATCAGCCATAATTTACCTTCTAAAAGCTATTGATCCGTTAACATTTATTCCAATAAGATAAGCATTTTTTTTCACGTAATCTTGTTGGTTTGTATTAGTGAACACTCGAAGTGAGTAAATACTATTATTAGTTTATTAAGCTCTAGTTCTATGTTTTATTATACACAATAGTTTGAACATGGGTTATGTACTTACAAAATATTTACTCAAAAAGTGTTTAATGCATTTTTGTTAAAAACTCATTGTAAAAAAAATTGCATAATTAATAATCTGTAAATAAAAATGATGGTTCAACATTAATCTATTTAGCGTGGTAAAAACATTAATCGATAGTGTATATACTTAAGTATCAAGATTTGTCTGCAAGACAAACCGTTTGAGACTGTAATATAAATGAACTTTAAATTATAAATTTGTAAACTTGTATTTTAATGTGAAGTGAGGTGTCTATACATAGCTTAATGGTACAATAATATAAGCAAGATAATTGTGAACAGAAGCCTAATCGTAGGAATATATCAGATATACAAATATAGAAACTAATTAATGAAGACATTAGTGGAATTTTTCCTTTTTAAGTCGATTAAAATGTACACTTTAAGTCGGTTATGTATTCGAGTTAACAACAAATGACTTAATAAACATGTTGTTTTTTAACTCGTTTCATGAACCGACTTAACAGAGCTTCAACTTAACCGACTTAAATATCATAAATTTAATTCAACAAATCATCTTTTTAAGTTGGTTCTTTTGATCAACTGACTTAATAGATAAAGTTAAAATAATTATTATTTTTAATAAATTTCTCATTTTATTTTTATGCTCCTGCTCCATACATATATACAATATTTCTTATTAAATTTCAAATAAGAGTTTTGTACTTGCAACCACAATTTTATATAACCATCTAAACAACCAAAATATACAATATTAGAAGTTCATACAAAATATAGAGTACAAAGAAGATGTCTCCCATTTCTGACTACTCTCGACAAGATGAAAAAATGATTTAGATGTTCATTAACAAAATTACAATGTAGCAATATTCAATAGACATATATTTAAGCATATACTTCAATAAGAAAATGCAAATATTGAGTTCATCTCTAGTCTCCAAACAAACAAAAACAAAATGATATAGACACACTTCAAAAAAATGAGTTTGGCATGTCATTTTTCTTACTTTCTTTCTCATAATACATAGTGTAACACTCCAAATTTTATAATAAACTATTTTATTAATGAAATATGATTTTAAATAATTAATTTGATGTTAAAATTATTTTAGAATACATGTTAATAAATTTCGTGATTAATTTTTGTTATATGGGTGCTTTAGATGATGTGCTACTTTTATACAATTGGACTAAATGAGTAATATAAATAACAAATATTATATTTTTTTTAACGATGATAGTAATTTAATGTGAGTATTTGGAAAAATAAGTATAATTTTAAAGATTAATTTGAATATGAGAGTTTTGATTATTAATATATTATAAAAGATTAATTATTTTAATTATTTTATTTTATATACTATTAGTTTTAAAATAGTAGTAATATTTTATGAATTAAATTGTGTTTTAAAAA
>JBBPBO010000003.1:53022700-53042232 GCA_037974295.1 Cicer cuneatum
AAAAAAAAAGAACGGAAGCAACAGAGCATATAAAAAACGCATAACATCCTCTTTCTCTCAAATTCATCCCACCAACTCCTTGCCATTTGAACCGATCCCAACTTCTATCCGACACAAAATCGACCACTGAATCCATTTTTAGCATCAATTTTATCGATCGTGGCCCCGTTTCATCAGAAATAGGTGTGTTACTTTCCTTGGGCGAGCTGTTTTTGGCCGATTCCGATCACCATGTTTGTCGTATCAAAAAAACTGACATCGTTTTTGGATTCCTCTCGTCAAAACCTTCAAGAAGCACTACTCATTTGCATTTTTCGGTGAAGTTGACGTCGAACCCTTCCGGCGCTCCGACGAGTCAGTGAGACTTTTTCTGCAGTTTTTTTTTCTCGTCGTTTTGACTATATTTTTGCTCCAAAAATTATTGTTAATTATTTAACATCGATTTTTATGCTCCACATAATTTATCAGTCACGTCTCAGCGATTTTGTGAACTCGCCGTTTATTTGGATTCGCTTGTTGTACGTTGTCGATCTACGGTTGCTGTTGAAAACTTCCATTGATTTATGTGATTAGAGAAAGCGTCTAAGTAAGGTAAGGGATGAGAAAGCGTTTGAATTCATGAGTATAATATATTGTTAGATGAACGGGAAAACCGTATTTCCCAACGATTCATCTGAGGCTTGCTACGTACGGCAGTAGCCCTTTGAGTGATAAATTGATTAATGTGAAAATATGGAAATTGTGAGATTAAAATTTGGAATAAAAATATTTATAAAGTGTTGATTGAATTAATTTTGTTAAATGTGTGGTATTTGATATTATCGTGATGTTTGATTTATTTTCGTTAAATGTGTGATATTTGATATTATTGTGATATTGGATGTCGAATAAATTCTATGTATGTTTGATTAGAGGAGTTTTGTGATGTAATAATAAAAGATGGATACATTGTGATGAGTTTATGTGATGATGATGATGATGATGTATGATTAATAATAGTGATGTTATAAACTTGTGATGATGATACTGAAGTAACCCCATAATTGATGAAATTGTGATGATTCCAATTTGTGTTTGAGATGATGGTCTTAATGGAGTATCATAGGCCAACGATGGGAGAAAATAAATATTGAGAATTTTTGAAGTGAAGATTATTTTGTCATCATATAGGTAGGGCCTGACAAGCCTAGTGATTCCGGGGAAGTACAACTGAATTGAGCCTGATCGTGGCGGTCTACTATTGAGCCTTAAGGCAAGATTGTTAGACCTTGGAGGTATTTGGGTAGGGAATTCCTAGGTGACTTGGAGGTAGCACTCCAAATGTCGGGAGCTACCACGCAACACACGTTTACCTCGACTGTCACGTATATGTGTCTCGGGTTGAGTTGAGGGGATCTATGAGGACAGGGCCAATTTGAATTGTTCGTCCACCGGGATGGTGGCATAGTATCAAGCCTCATAACCAAGTACTTCAGAGTTAGAATGGTACCACATTGTGAAGTAGAGTCTAAGCTCATGTATAGCATTGTGTCTCCTTGTGATTGTTTTGTTGTGATTAATATCGTATCGCGATAATAACTTCTCTCAAATAATTTGACGTTATAGTGAAATGTATTGATTTCTCTTGAGTGATCTTGAGTTTATAATGTGATGTTTTTTTTCTTGAAGAATGTTTATATAATGATACGGTTTGTATCAATTGTGTGTTCTTCTTACTTATATTATACTATAAGCATGATCTCGAAACTCACCTCCTTCGTTGTTTGTGTTCGACTGACTTGGCCCTGCGTTTGCGAAATCGCAGTTATTACAGGTTAATGAGTCTTGAAGTTCAAGTTTGGGAGAAACTCCACTCTGATAGGTGATACCGGGAATAAGAGTTGTAAATTGTATTTTACTTTTACTTTTTATTAGAAACGACTTTTGGTATGAAAAATCTTATAAGTACTAGTTAGTTTTTGAAATTAAATTAAAAAAACTATAGCTAAGTCAAGTTTGTTGGTATTGTACTATTTTAATTTAGGAACAAAGTTGATTTTTTTACATGTGTATTTAGAGGAACGTGATATCTTAAATTAGTTATAAAAATTCTTATTTTGTTGGAAACATATTTTCTTTATCCGCTGCGAATTTTGTTTCAAAAACAAATCTAGTATAAATTACTATATATGTTGTTTTGGGGTTTAGGGTGTCACACATAGCTCTCTCTCAAATAAGATGTAATGTTGTTATTCTTCAAAAATGAACATATGCCTATATATACTAATCATTTTAGCAACGTAAAGTGTGAACAATTGTTGTTATATGACTTACATAGTAAATTATCAACAATTGTAATGGTAGAAAATTATAGAAAATTACTAAAAGTGATTTCTCTACATAAATAAGGTCTAATATTCAATGAACAAGAACTTGAGAATCAAACTTGTCTTAACAAATTGATGAAGTGGTAACGATAAAACAGTGACGGCGGATTGAAGTCGACGTTAGAAGAAAGCTAGGAAGTGAGGAACCAGGTTGTAAGTGTTTACAACATGGAGATTATAGAATACAATTGGGAGATTTTGGGCGCAGAGATTAGGGAAGCGAGGAGATAAAACACTAAGTGTACGGGGAGATAAAACGCTAAGTGTACGAGATTTTTTATATTTTTTAAGTCAGTCAAGTAACCAACTTAAACACAAAGGAAGATGAGATGTATTAATTTTTTTTATTTATTATCTCTCTTAAGTCGGTTGCCAACGACTTAAACATACATCCCCCCATTTGTTAAGTCTAGTGACACGTAAACAATTTAACTCTATTAAAAACTCAATTTTCTACCAGTGAGAGATTGAATAAAACATAATAATAGAGTGTTACAATTAATTTTTAAGTGGTGGTATTATCTAATAAAAGGTATATTGAAAAAGAAGGAAATATTCTAAATGAGATGAAAGACTAACTAAGCTATTCTAAAAGGAAAATGCTAATACAAAACACATGTTAAAAGATTCAAATGTAGAAATTTTGCTTTATAATTTGTGTTTTTAATACTTTAAAAGTTCAAACATTTGTTTTTTCAATACAAAATTTCTATTTTTAGTATTCTTAAAATGCACCTTTAAGACACATTTTAATATGATCTATTATAAAACTTAATTTTCTTCATTTAATTTTTTTTTTAATCACTACAATTACTAATTCTCTATTCATAGTATATGAGAAAACATATTCTATCAACCTAATCAATAACTCATCATCAAGGTCGTCTTAAATATTTTAGTTCATAAATTTTTTTATTCTTTTAGTCCTTTTTTTTTTGAAAAGTTTGTGTAAAAAATAATATTTTTAGTCCTTATAAAATTAAAATATAGACAAAAAATAAATAAAAAAACTTTAGAGACTAAACTTAAAAATGTCGTAATTTTATAAGGATTACAAATATATTGAAGAAAAAAAAGTCACTCTCGTTTTAGTATGTTATAAAAAGTTAAAAAATATTTGACCTTGTACATCATAATAGATCAATCAACCTAAATCGATCTTTTTAGAAATTATCAAGTCATCATCTAAAATATCTAATGAAACTTAAGCCTAATACATAACATATTTGGCTCATAGCATCCACCAATCTTGCAAAAATATTTGTCCTCCAGGATGGAAGTTGAAATTCAAATCTAGAAAAATAGCGATGAGTGATCCAATATGAAAAGGCACAAATCAACAACAAAATTCACGTAACACTTTTCCTTCACATGAACACTTTTACTTCAATTGGGCTCGATAAAAAAACATATTTAGTTCATATAAGAGAGAATTTGAGTTTTAATTTTAACTAAAATAATGTTTGGCTAAATTTATATTTATCTCAACTACGAATTACTAAGGTCACATTCCTATAAAAACTACATAATTAAAAAAAATCAAGATTTTTTTGATAAACTTTTATTTCGAATGGAAAGTCGGTAAATAAGTAACCATTGCCTTAAACAATACTCTCCAAAATTAAATATAAACAAAAATTATATAAAAAAATTAATATATCTAATTAAAAATTTAAATCAAATAAGTTAATTTTTTCAATACTCTTTTATTTTTATTTTATTTAGTATATGTAAAAGAATTTGTGATTTTTTTTAATGTTCTCAAGAGCACATTTTCAAAATTGTTAGGTGAGAGATTAATCTCTTGAAATATGTAGGGCTATATGCTGCAATGGCCACAATCAATGTTTTTTCCTCACGGATCACCTCATTCTCATAAATAAAAGACGTGGAGGTGGTTTGAAGAAGTTTACGTGAGAGAGCAATTGATTATTTTTCTAAATAAATTTTAGGACATCTACTTTGTCCTATTTTTATTTTCTAAAATTTATCTTAATTTTATTTTTATTAATAAAAATGTAAAAGATTTTTGAATAGAACAATTATGTATATTTTTAAAAACAATGAAAAATATTAAAATTGTTTTTATTATTTTTAGAAATGTATATTTGATTATTTTATCTTTTTTCTATAATAAATATTCAATTTGAAGATCTCATAATAAGCTGAAATGAACACACATTTTAAAAAATATATAATATTTTTACAAAATAAACTGAATTTTTTTTTAAACAAACAAAACAAATGCAACTAAATAATCCCAATCCTAAAAATTGATAACGAGAGATGACTACTACTAACAATTTCTACTCCACAATATAATTTTCTAAATGTATGAATTTTTTTAACGTTTTATTGTTTTATATCTAATCTTCTTTATGACTTTTATTTATTCTATTTGGTAAAGGAAATTATTTCTCTTGCATACTATTCACCCCTTCCACCTTATTTATTAGTAAAATTAAATTAAAAAATTTGATGTATTTATTTCAAAATTTAAATTAAATAAATCAATTTTCTTTGATCAAATTTTGTTTATAAATTAAGTCACAAGGAATATATTTACTGAATTCGATCAAAACTAAGAAATGCTTTGGAATAACAAACACTACAAAAAAAATATCTATTATGAGAATCAGATTTACAATTAGGATGTCACATTTTCTCATAAAAATATTATACTCTTGTAAAAAAAATTAAATGCATAAAAATATTTTTCCGTATTTATTTGGGAATCTTTTTCCCTTTTTTTCTATTTCTCTCATGTTTTAGTAAATCTATTTCTCTCATAGCAAGACACCCCTTAAAGTTGACGGTGGATTCGAGTGTTACTTAAAGTATTCTTGACTTTTACCTACAATATGTAATTTGTAGTAAAAAAATTTGTCTTTCACTAGAAGTAAATTTTCTTATAGTGAAAGGTTGGTGAAATTAAAAAAAGAAAAAAAATGGTCACACCTCAAAATGCAACCTATTATTAATTTTTGTTTCATTACATAGTCACGTTATAGGGATCTAACATAGTGAATGTTTTAAAAAGTACGACATTTTGGTGTGTATTTTTTCAAAGTAGAGTACTTTAGATTTATTTAAAAAAAAGGAATAATGTAAAACAAATTTCCAATTAAGAATTGTTAATGAATATATTGGATTTGATTTTAGTCATTGAACATGCAATTGTCGAATTTTATTTTTGAGTTTTTGATAAATTATAAATGAAATAATGAATTATTTTCGTCCGTCTATTAAAAATACAAACAAAAATTATATATTTTTTGGTATTAAAAGAGGACAAACTACATTTTTTATTGGAGTTGCTAATAGCACCTACATTTTTACAGATACAACTTTAACTTTGAGCAAATCTAGATTTTCAGTTGTTGTCTACTACATTCTTAAATTTATAGTTGACTTGAACTATTATTATTTTTTGATGAAATTATTTTTTGATGAAAATAGTGAAGTAGTAATGTCACTTTACAAGGAAGGGGGGTTTGAATTGTAAAGTTGCCTATTTAAAATTTCCCTATTAAAATTTAAAAATAACTCAAGATTGATCTTGGTTAAGAAAATAGAAAACGGATAACGTTCTTGGTTAGTTTAAAAAAGCAGAATGATATTGATTGTGAAAGCAGAATAAACGGAGAACGTTCTTGGTTTGGTTTGAAAACAGAAATTGATTTTTAACTTTAGTAAATGAAGAACTGAAAGTTAATAGAGATAGGGAAGAAATATCACACAATGATTTATCCTGGTTCACCCACTCGGGCTACGTCTAGTCCTCACAATCGTGAGATTTTCCACTAAGTGTTAAAAACAAAGAACTTTCTTGGTTTTACAGCACCTAGCTCAGATAAGCCTTGATCTGTTACTTCAATCCTTTCCACCCAGAAAGAGATTCAAATCAGGTCACCTATCAACCCTTGATAGGATTTTTACAACTCACCTTTTAACCTTAAAAGGATTTTTCTAAACAACTCACTCAAGCTATAAACAAACCTTATAGTCTTGAGTTTATACGATAATGATTTAAAGTGTTTGACAGAATCTGTTTAATCTAAACTCTTGTTTGAGGTTAGATTCTTTACAAGATGTTTTTGTAAACTAATGATAATAAACTCGAAATAGAATGTTACTGATTTCTTGAGAGACTTTCAAGTATGAATGTGAGTGATTGATGATCTTTCTTTTGCACTTGAATGTCGTGATTTCCATTAAGCTGTGAGGTTCCTTTTATAGACATTTGAGGAGGTCCATGTCAGCTTAATATTTGGAGGGATTCCCTTGGTCAAGGGTCAGATTAAAATAATCAGTCTTCAAAGTAAGACAATTGACTGAACTTTTCCTTCGTTTTGACTTTAAGACTTTCTGGTCTTTTTGTATTCTTTTTCTTCTGGTCTGTACAGTGTTTGAAGATCACTTGATTACGAGAATATGTGTCATAAAGTAATGCTGAAGTCTCAAGAACGTTCTTGGTTTGTGCTTCAGAAGCTAGACAATGTTCTGGAGTTGTATGACAGAAATTGGAGAATGTTTTGGAGCCTAGAGAATAATTAACTCAAACTGATTTTATCACTTTGTCTTGATTCAAATATTTTCTTCTTAGATCTTTTGAAGTACTTCCTTTTGCTATTATGAAAGCTGTATATTCCTTGTAAAATATATTGGCAATTCATTAGAAATAATCATGATCTTTCCTAGCATTAAAAGTTGGATTGAACAGTCTTGATGAAGTGAAAAACCGTGGAGAACTTTCTTGGTTATTCTAGAAAATGTCCAGAACATTCTTGGCAGTTCATTTTTAGCTTATTCTTTAAACTAATTTTTCTTGTGGATAATGATTTATTTTAATTCAATCTTTAAAAGAGAATAACCAGAATGTTCTTTTGTAAAACCAGAACATTCTTCGTTTCTGTTTTGTATGAGTGAGTGCTGGACTTAGAGCTTTGACATATGTTATTGTGTCATGCTTTTTTGCTCTGTGTGCAGGCTGTTCAGAGGTGCTGTTGCAGTGTCTTATTATGTCTGTCATGGCTGTACTTGTTGCTTTATCAATCTGGAGATTGATCTAGCTTGTTAGTTCTTGATGTTTAGCTTTTGCCTTTGTTAATCTTTTGACGAATTTTTTACTTTATGACAGTTGTTTGTAGACCAAATATATTGTACTTGTAATACTGATGTAGTGCCTCATTTGTCCAAGTTGTACTTGCTTTATCTATGCCATCAATCTTGAAGATCAATCTTGCAAGTTACTCTTTGTACATGGCTTTGTTGATTCTTTTGATGAATCTGCCTAAATAGTAACTTTGAGTATGTAATGTTGTTCTTGATGTTTTTCTATATGAAGCTTGCTGCATTTTCGTAGCTTGGAATAATCTTGAATTAAGAAGACTTTGTTCTTAGTAAACCAGAATGTTCTTGGACTGAATGCTGTAAAAACCAGAACATTCTTCGTTTTTTCAGACTGCTGCCCAGAATGTTCTTGGATTAATGATATCAAAACCAGAACATTCTTCATTTTTTTCAAACTGCTGTCTTTTTAATAAACCAGAATGTTCTTGGATCTTCATATTTGATCTTGCTTGATAGATTATGAAGCATAGCTTTTTCCTTTGTTCTTTCGGGTGATTCTTTTACTGAAATGATCTTGTATATTTTTGGTGAAATTCTGGAACAAATTGTAAATAATAAAACTAGTCTTTTCTTTTAAGAATCTAGTCATTCTTGTTATCTTGGAACTGTGGAGAACGTTCTTCGTTTTACAGAATTCTGTCAATAACGTTCTTCGTTTCTTTGAACGAACTTGCTTCTTTTTAATATGATCATGCCATCAATTTTTATGCACTTTGATGAAGTGGATGTCTTTTTGCTTGTTTACTTATGCAATTCATGTTCCTTAAATAAAACTCAAGTGCAATCATTAGTAGATCACCATTCATAAAACTCTATCATTTAATTTATAAGGTTTGTTGTCATTAAAACATATATTAAAAAGGGTTTTACTTTACAAATAGTTGACTTGATTTATTGTTCCATTGTTGATAGCGTTTCAGCAAGTGTACTGAATCGTTGCAAGTAATAATTAAAATGGTAGTACCAAGTGTCGAACTCAAGGATTGCGTTTTACTATTGAATTATATTTAATTACTGAAATTAAACAAAAAGATTCTGAATTGATTTAAGTAATATTTGAAATAACAGGTGTAGTAGAATTGAACTTTTATAATGAGAAAAATGTCAGGGATGAGTTTCACTTTGAGTCCAACCTTGGTTTCTAATTTGATCCTAGTTACTTAATTCCTTTATTGAATTATTACCGAATTCTCTTTAGTATTCTTGCCCTAATGTCTTAATGACAGAACCTTTAATTCCAAAATAACCCTTAATTCCTTAGTGGATTTAAAAATAAGATTAAGCTTTACAGTACAAAAATTCTCTTTTTAAACTATTGCCTCTACAACTAATTCAATTGGTTTCATGACCTACATCTATCCCTAGACTACAATCTCATGAATTTCTCATCTCAAGCATTTGTAAAGTCCACTTATGTTTCAAAATACGAATCGTAAAACATTTTAAAGTTGATCAGGCAATAAAAAGCATTAAGCACAGAGATGAGAAAATTAATTCAATAAATTTATTCATATAACCAGGAATCAAATCAGACAAATAAGGGTTTCATCTTGTTTCACTCATCCATAACAAATAGAGTTTAGTTACTCATGAAAGAGATTAAAGAGATAAAGATTAAAGAAGAATTACAAGAAAGATTCATGAATGATTCTTGATAAAACTCCTTCAATGGTATAGAAGAGTCGTCTTTGAGTTTCTCTGCTAGGGCACAAGTCTCTAAGCTTCCCAATAGACCTAAAAGATCCCTAAACAATTAGAAAAACTCGGTTTTATGCATTCTGCAGCGCGCCATGCGCCCCAGGCGCGAGACTTGCGCTTCAGGCGCATTTAAACAGAATCAGCAGCACAGAAATGCGCTTTAGGCGCGTGCTTTGCGCTTCAGGCGCACATCATCTGATGTCTGGAATTTATTGCATTTTTCTCCTCTTTTGAGTCCGAATTTGGTTCTAATGTCTTCATGAAAGTTGTAGCTATGGATCTTAGCTTTCATTTTCACTCTGTTGGACTCCAATTGGACATCTACAACTCCATATATGGTAGAAATACTCCATATAGGTCATGTTGATTTCTCACCAAAATTCAGCACTGCACTAAAACAAAGAAATAACATAAAACCACAAAAAACCTCTACTTAATCAAGGAAATAAGAACATAAACATTTTATTAAATCCAAGAACTAAAATCAACAAAATATATTAAATAACTCCTTAAATTAACTAGTGATTGCCTATAAATAAGACTAAACAGTGACAAATATGCATATGATGAAGAGTTATCACAACCCCAAACTTAGTTGTTGCTTGTCCCCAAGCAACAATTAGTTTCATATTTGGTACAGTTAAAAGTAGTTTAAACTCAATTTTCTCAAATCACATCAAGCTCTATTCTCAAAATTCCCACTACTACAAAACATTCATCATGCTTCATGGTTGCTAAAAAAAACCAATACAATTTATACACTTTAGCATTCATTCATCAAATTCAATTTTCTCTTCACACAATCTCACCAAAATTTCTCTCAAGTGTTTAGTCAAGGTTATGAATTTATCACTCAAATCCTAGAACATGCATCACGCTACCATAGGCTTAAAAAATGTCTAGTTAGCAATCACAATGCAACAAACACATACACTTTTGGAGGACTTTCGGGTTGTAATGAGGATTAGGTAAGGGTAGGACATTTTGGGATAGTAGGCTTTACTACTTGGAGTTAGGTACACATTTTAAAATTATTCTACCTCTTTTGATTTTTTTTCACCTTTTCATTGTGGAGATTCTCAAACATTGACAAAAAAAATTAAGTAGATGTTATTTATCACAGTACAAATTTTTTTGATTTTTTTTTTTTTGAGAACCACCACCCCAAACTTAAAATGTTGCTATCCCATGAGCAACCCCAAACTTAGAACTTTACTCATACTAAACAATCTTTTTTTTCTACCTAGCTCCAAGTACGGTGATTTAATCACTGTCAAGTATTTGGCTAGTAACCGAAAGAAAGGCACGGCTCAAAGAGGTTAGCAAAAGATAAAATTTGCACAGGGTAGTTAGAAAGGCTCAAACGACCAAACAAAATTGTCTTCGTGTATGCATAAATCACAAGTGATGCAAGTCAGAATTAGTGCTGTTCTGAAGGGTTAACACATGTCTACATAATCACACAACAAGGAATTGAAGTGTTTAGGCCCAAAAGCTCACAACTAGGATAAACAAGAGAGAATGTGAACTTTCAAAACTGTGCCAAGTGTGTTACTAAATTTTTTTTTTTTAAAAGTTGATGGCAAGTTTTACAACCACTTAGTAATCAACAATGTATGTATTAGTGAAACTCGTTGAATGGATCAATGATATGAGCAAAGAAACATAAAGTTGAATTTCAAAATCGCAAATAGAAAACTTAAGACAGACTGCAAGTTATTATACTTCTTCATCATAGTACACATTTAATGACCAAACAAAGACATACAATTCGATTACTAACATAAAGAAAATACAAAAAAAGAAAAAGAAAAGAAAACTTATCTCAGTTAAGTGACTCAAGGAGCGGTGCTTGGGTCCTCCATTCTCGCACCACTGGAGTCGCCAGTATACTGGTGAGATGAGAACAAGTCAGAGTAGAACATGCCGCCCGGTGTTTGTTGCGATGACACGAAAGCTCGATAAAGATTGGTCATCCCCAGTTCTATCCTGGCCTGTCCATCTTGCTGGTCTATCCTCATCTGCTCCATCATAGACTGAATCCTATATCATAGGCACAACGATTCGTCACCTTAGTCTATAAATTAAGAAAAAATCAATCAAAGAAAAAAAGAAAAATTTGATACTAACAAAAACACCTAAAAAAAAGGAGAAAGAGAAAGCAAGCAGCGTAGTAACAAAGAAAAACAAACAGCAAGACGATTTAAGGTAATTTTTTTTCTTCTCTTTTTACATTATAATTACTTTTTAATAAAATTTTGATTTGTAAGAGTAGAATAAGATAACATTGTGAATGAAAAGTAAAAAAAACTAGAAAAATCAAACCTTTGACGACGTTATACTGTCACAATAACTGCCACCGACCATCGTCCACTGTGCACCACCGTCACCTTCTTCGCGGCAGCATAAGATCAACGTCACCCTCCTGTTTGTTGTTCTGTTCTCTATCCTTTTACTACAAAAGCAATTCCTTTGGCTTGCTTGTTTTGATTTGGTTATTCACTTTTAAAATTAGAGAATGAGTTATATGAAGCTTATACTAGAATTAAAAATGAGATATTAGTTAAGTTGATTTTTTGAAACTTTGAATTTTTTTGATTGAAATGAAGTTAGCTTGAACTTGGATATACTTGGTTTTGAAATAATGCTGAGCTTGTTACCTTGTGTTTTGCTGTTTTAAAATGGTACTTTTCTGTTTTGAAATCGTGCTAGTACCTTCTGTTTTGTTGTTTTTGAAATAGCACTTTCTGTCTTGAAATCATGGCTAAAAACACAGCATGCTCTTATGAAATTAGGCATGTCCTAGCTGTCCTGAATCAGGCGTAGCTAGGATGATATGCAGTACTATTATGAGCTAGTACTATTGGCTATCATGAATTATTAAATCATTATTTATTTAATCATTTTTAAAATAAAAATAAAACCAACAAAATATTGCTTCAAAATACGTTATATATTGTGATTACTTCACCGTTTTAAAACTCGTTTTTATTTTTTAAAATAATTATATAAAAATTATTTTCAAGTGATTAATTAAATGTGACATCTTTTTAATCTTTGAGCAGTTATAACACAAGTTGTACAACTTTGGGGATTTTAAAGCTCATTTTTATAACAAAGGTAATAAAACTATTCTTAAACGGATTAACTAGACATGACATCTTTTTGGTTCTTGAGTTTTTTTTAGACACAAGTTGAATAACTTCATAGTCTTAAAACTCGTTTTCATTTCGAAATAATTATTCAAATCAAACAATTTTTTTTTCTCTTCATCAAAACAATTCTTTTTTTATCAACAACAAAACAAATTTTTATTTAAAAATAATCAACACATCCGCATTTTCTATCCAAGAACTATGTAGCTTTGATTTCACTATCGCACCGCGGGAGATACGTAGGAGCAAGATCACTCTTGTCAATCACATTAATAAAAAAATTCTTTTTTACCCTCTCTTTTTTAAGCACATATTTATTTCAAAATCATATTAAAAATAAATAATTGATATTCATATTTAATAATAAGGAGAAATAAATATATTTATGATAATATCAATTTTGCATAATTAATTATAGGTAGCCGTATTTTAACGGATGCTGTAGGATGCTAATACATTCGTTACGCATAATCGACTATCGAACTCTATATTTGGTGTTAAAGACCATTTTTCTATTTAAGGGTTTCCCAATATTTTTTCTATTTTGAATAAACTTTGGTGGCGACTCCATTGAATTCGAGAAACACTCAAAGTTTTAGGCCGCGACAGACCCACATTATTTGGAGGAACTTGGCATGACATTAGTGCTTCTATATCTAGCAGCATTTACATCACTATGTGTTATCATTGCTGGTGGACCAAAGCATGAACATATCAGCCAATTCAAATCTCTTATGTCAAGTGTGCGGAACAAGATAAAATTAAGGATTAGATAGAGACAATTAGATAATACACATTTTTTCTCAATAAATAACTATATTTTATCATCGTTAAATATTGAAATTTATATAATAGAGTTTAATAAGTTTGTAGTCTTTATAAAATTTTCTATTTTATTTTTAATTTTTATAAATTTTTAATCTCTTACAAATTTTTGTTTTAATTTTTTATCTTCAAGTTTATATCAATTATTATGTATATATTAAATAAATTTCTGCATTGATACTTAGAATATTATAATAAATTTTTCTATAAAAATTTATAATTTTTTAATAAACGATAAATTAAATACGTTTAACTCTCACAATTATGAGTTTGTATAAGAAGCTTTGTTCTTAATTGTTTTTAATATAATTCTCTTTACCCGTTTCAAAAAGTATATATGCGGCTATTTTGCAAAGAATCAATTCAAAAATATTACAGCAAATATAATAATGACAATACTAATTTTCTTTTCGAGAGCTGTTTATAGTAAAAACAAAGCATACATTTTTTTTAGCATACATTTATTCTTTACTTGTTTAAATTTAAACAATTGCATTTAGGCCCATGGGACCTAGATTTATATTTCATGCTTTCAGGGCTTCAAATCTTGGTTCCTTAGCATGAAATTTCAAACCAGCATAAAGCTTCATGTAGTCTTCAAACACAAATTTTGGGTAAACCTTGTTTTCTCCTCCGCTTCTTTTTCCAACAATTCTGGAGCAGGGTAGATGATAGCATCAGTTCCAGGGTTGTAGAATGATGCTATTGACATTCTTGTTCCATTAGTTTGTGCTATCACACGGTGCTCAACACTCGTATACTTGCCATTTGTTATTACATGTGTTTACAAAATAGTGTTAGATAAAGTTTCATGTTTTTTGCACTTAACCTGTTTGTGAAAATGTCTACAAGAAATATTCAAGAGTAAATACATAGTGGCTAGTACCCATTTTCATGTCTAACATTAGACAATTTTTCATATTAATGTCAAATTTTTATGGTCACATTAGTATATGACTTATGTCAAATCTTGTTAGGGATCCTCTACGGTGGCTGCATAGTGCAACATGTTGTAGAGGATTCAAATCCATTAATCCTCTACCAAGGGTTAAAGTACCCATGTTAGATCCTCTACAACTGACCTTATATTGCAGTTGACTGTAGAGGATTTAGTTTCTTAAAATAACCTACGAAAATTAAGTTGAGGTCCTTTATTTGTGTTTCTTTAATATATAAGGACTAATATGAAAAATTTGTTAAGCTTGAGAATGAAAATGAATTTACCTCAAGCTCGTGACCAAGGTTGCCAACAATAGAGTGATGCATTGGGGGAACATCCACCCACTGCCCATCTTTGAGCAGCTGTAGGCCACTGACCTTGTCATCTTGGAAGATAAGGATGATTTCTCCGGTATCGGTGTGAGCACAAAAACCCTTAACCAGCTCCGGGTTAGGGCATTGAGGGTAGTTGGCTACCTTGGTGCCAAAAGTTGGTACTCTTGATCCAAACAAGGCCTTTTTGAGGTACCCTTTCTCTTGTCCAAGATTCTCACATAACAAATCCAAAAGTTCTTCTGCTAGTTTCTCTGGCTTTAAAGGAAATTCCTTCATCACCTTCCTGCTTCATAATCACCATAAGAAATTTAGAATCCTGGTGAAGAAAGATATATATGCAGCTGCAGTTTGTCCTAATATATATATATATATATATATATATATATATATTTCATGTCATCATTTAGTGATGTGTAGATACTCTAAAGAAACAAAAATCAAATTTGGTGCCATATGCTCAAACTTAAAGGAAATGACTTTATTCACCTCACATTTCTAAAAAAAAACTACATATGATTCTGAAGTCCACATCCAGATGAAAATAAAACTGTGTTTTAGTTTTGAAGTACAAATCCAGAAGACAAAAAAACTATGTTTTTTTGTGTACATCGAAACTGACTTAAGGGAATAAGGGGTTAGAAAAGTTACTTCGAACTTAAACTTAAATTCTGCTTCTATATGAAATCTCTCTATATCCATTAATGCAACTGAAAATCTTGGGCTAATTTTTGTGTCAATTATTAGAGATTTTGTGTTAAGTAGTATCTAAGTAAAATATTACTATATGTCATACATTGTGCGATACCATAATGTTTGTATTGTTTAACCTGTATTCATCATTGAGATCAGGGATCTCTGAAATGTTTGATTCAGGGAGGTGGCGAACATGGAAGGTGGTTTCCCAATCTATGTCTTTGACCTCAGTTTGTACAACCTCTAGACCTTTGCTTGATACCAATTCCTTGAACCTCTGTTCCATGCATTTTCTGTATTCCTCCTTGGTTAACCTCTCCAATGTGTCCATAAGGTCATGGGGTATGCCATCATTAACAAGCTAGAGTTTTGAAAGAAAACAATAAGAAAAGTTTTATAACATGAATAACATGAACAAATATTTGGAGGTGAATGTATTGTATAAATTAAAGTTGTAGTAAAATATTTTTTCTTAGTGTTCTTGAAAGTACCTCAAAGAATCCCCAATTCTCACAAGCATCTTTTATTTTCTCCATGGTATCTTTTCTCTCCTCACCATTGAGTCTCTCCAAGCTAATAATTGGGAAGTTCTTCATCTTTTAAACTTAAAAGTAACTAGCTCTCTTTCTATCTTGCTCTTGCTCTTTTGCTTTGTGCATGTTTGAGTTTGGTATTTATAGACCAAGACATGAGGACCAAACACTAAAAATAGACAAAATAAAAAACTTGTTTAAAATTTGCATGAATATATTTGAAGAGTTTTATTTTGATCCACTCATGGTGTAAAATTTGTGCTATAACCAATTAACGGTACAACATACTTAGAGCCATTTGGTTATTTTTTTTTCAAATGCTAATTTTAGTAGTTAATATTGTTAATATTTGTAACACTTTGTTGTGGGTCGAGATCAAACCCGTGACCTCCTTATCACTCAACTCCTTAATTCCCCCACTACTGTCACTTAGAGTTGTTTGATTAAGAGAGAGGAAATTTATCTCTCTTAGTCAAACGACTCTACAATCCGATGCAACGAAAAGGATCCAAATACATAAAATTTGTATATAGATCGTCTACAACCTTTGTACGGTGCAAGAGTCATTTGATCCTAATCAAACGGCTCTACAATCCACTGCAAAGTAGTGAGTCCAAATTCATAAATTTTTACTGTCGATAGATAACAAACTATTTATTGTGATGTTTAAGATAGTTACAGTTAAAGTAATCCTCTAGGCCGTTAGATTAAGAGAGAAATTTTATATCTCTTAATCTAACTATCTACAATTGGCTTAACCGTAAAGCCGACTATAGATATTAAATGATTCAAGTTCATGATTTTAATCTAATTTTTTAATATTTTAATCAGATGCTTTATACACTTTTTTTTAAATTACTTTTAATACAGATCACAACCATGAATTCTTTTAGTTCCATAGTTGAATTGTCTATCCACTTGTGTAAGTTTGGACCCATTTGCTGGCTGATTTCTGAATAGTTGAATTCTTTTAATACAAATGGCTGACCCATTTGTAAGTCTATCCTCTTGAAAATTTGACCGGAACAACACTAGTTGCCACTTTCTGAATTCTATCGTTTTCAAATTTAGTTTTCTCTTGTGACTTATACTATGGGGTCATATATGATATGAATGTAATTTCTAGGAAGGAGCTTAGCAACTACATGCACCTCCCAAATAACCGCATCCGTGCATTAGAGAAAATTTGGGATAGGTGTATTTGTATTTTGTCTGTTCTTTTAGAAAATATGCATATTCACTTTGATTAATATTTTAGCTATATTTGAAGTTACCAAGTATTGTGGATGTTTATTTTAGATTGTCAAGGAAATTGATTCTTTACTGTTCAAAAAAGGAAGAAATTGAATTTTTATGGTGCATATAGGACATAGGACAAAGTTTATTTTAAAGGTGTTGTTTTCTTATCGGAGTTGGACATGTGAATTGTTTGTTTACTCGATTAGAAAACAAAACACCAAATCGAACCCTCTCCTCACATATCCTATTATGATAAGAGAATAGTACTAACACCAATAGAACATCACATAAAATTTTTTTTTGTATGATTTTTTTTCTTCATTTCACCCATTTGATGTGTTTAATATTTCTTTAGTATAAGCAAAAACTCATGAGATATCTTTTATCTTATTTAATTTATTGTTAACAGTTCAATTATTATTTATTTTTTCCGTTTAAACTCTTTATCTTTTAAAATGCACACATGATTAATTTTTTCTTCTTCAGTATTTCGTTTAAAAATTAATAACTTTAACAATATTCATCTTTTTTCTTTTTACATTTTAGTAGTTTATAACAAGTTAAATAAGTGATTAATGACTTTTATTTTAATTGTTAATAAAATAATTTAGGTAGTTAATGAAATAAATCTGTATAAAACTATTCCTCCATACTTATCATAATGTTTTCTTCTGTATATATGATATTCTGTATTTGTGTGAACAGTGTGTTTACAATGGGACTGCATGAAATTTGATCACTATATTTATTTTATTAACAATTTTGTTATAATCTATTGTATAACAATTCTTAGATCAATTTATTCGTGCATCACACGGGTATCACACTAGTTACAACACATACATATTCCTCTTTAAGTTTTACGTACAACATCATACATGCAAGTGGTTAGTTGTGAATCTAATGTATATTTTTGTAAATAATTTTTTTGGTGTTTCTTTTTTCATCCTTCAATGTTTTTAATTACACAAAAATATACGTTTGGATTAACTAATCCGAACAAAATTTAAGGACTTTTGAAAAGACTTTAGAGTGAGAAAATAAATTTTCTAAACTATTTTGCTAAAAAGTTTGTAACAAGTTCATGTTAAGTGACCCAAGTTAAAAATGTTCACCAAGATGACAAGTCTTACCTTTAAAACCAATCGATACGTCTATCTAAGTAATACTTAATCTAATTCACTCATTTGTATTTAATAGTCTTTTTGTTTGGAGGAAGCATTTCCACATTCTAAGTGCCATCATTTTCAAATATATCAATTTGATTTACATCTTTGACAACTTCAACAAAAATTTGAGGTTTTGTTCCTGCAGAAATAACTCTCATATTTTAAATGTTTTTCTCCCCAATTTCATAACAAATTGCTTTAAAGAAAACGGGTGTATGTGAAACACATGAATTAAAAAAAATATATATCTACAATCGGTTTAAGCCTTTAAAAAAAATGATTTTTTTTATTTACTAAAAACCTCTAAAATTTGTTTTTACTTAATAAAAAGGCATTATTTAAATATTTTTAGAACTAAAACTAATAAAATCTTGTTTGAAAATAATTTTATATTCTAAAGTATAACCAATAGATAAAAATTTAACAATTTTATTAAAATACTATTATAAATTTTTATAAAATATCAAATTAAAATACGCCTTAGATCTCTATATATATTGAGCTGGAAAAAAAAAGTATGTCCAAAATTCAGTTTAGATTAGTTTTGATAGTATGCAATTTTGTTTGAATTGCTTTGCCAAAAAACATTCCATTCCATTTGATTAAGTGAAGTTTGAATTAAATTATTTTATTAAATTTTTATTGACGCATAATTACGTATTATGTAATATCAAATAATATTACAAACTTTGTCTAAATAACATTAAAAACAAAATAATATTAACGTATGTAATGTGTAATATAGTAAATATTAACATTATAAAAATAAAATACAAACAAATAATAAATTAATATTTTTTTGATATAACACGTAATAAATTAATGTAAAATCCAGTCTGCCAATTTTCGCTTATTTGGAAATTCAATCCCCTAATTTTTATATCCGAAAATATAGTCATGATTTTAAAAAATTTGAAATTTTATTCACTATTGAATTTTGAACATTTTTTATTGATGTGTGAGTTAAATAACGAGCTAAAAAATTCTAAGGTGATGTGACAACGCATACTTAGAATAAATCTTTTAATTTTGGTTTGCAATTTTATTTGAATTAGTTTTGATGTGAACTATTTTAGTTTTTGGAATTTTAGAGTCCGTTTATTTTGTAAAAATATTTTTTATTTTTATTTTTTGTATTAGTTTTACTTGTTAACATGAAAATAAAAGAAAATAAGAGATTTTTGAAGTGAAGTATTTTCATAAACAATTAAAATATTGAAAGAATTTTTTTTGTTATTTACATAAATGCTCATTTACATAAAATTGTAATAGTTATTATTATTTATATAGTTATTATTTTTTTTGTTATTTACATAAATGCTCATTTTCATTATTTATATAGTTATTATTTTTAGTTTTATATTTTATAATTTTTTGATTGTAATAAATATTTTATTTTTATTCTTTTTATCATATCTAATTTTTTTCTTAAAGACATTAATGTCA